>CM062628.1:36064877-36279877 GCA_025617555.3 Puccinia polysora
ATTCTTTTTTCTTGTGTTTTCAAACCCATTTTTCCCAATTTTTTCAAATTCAACTTTCACAGTGTTGTTGATCCCTCACTTGTATTAAAGAAAATTGCTCAAAAAATTCCTTTCCTGTAAATTTCTCATTTTGATCATTTTCTCTATCTCCATAATTGTAAGATTAAAAATGTAAGATTAAGATAATGGCATATTACCAAGTATGATATGGGAAGCATCCCATCAACTGATTAATCTGATTGTTTTGGGAAATAAATTTACAATGAATTGAAGCAAAGATTATGTTGAGATCCCACACCTTTCACACCATCTGACGTTCACGCGTCTCTATCCTCCCGCGCGCCTTCTCTCTTCTACTGCGCCTCAACTGTGGGAGAATTTTTCTTCCAACCTCATCTATTTCATCTCCCGCCTTGTTTCCTTTTTTTCTTCCATACATATTTTTATATACTTGTCTCTTTTTCTTTTCTCATTATCTTATTTTTAAACTCGTCTCTTTTTCTTTTCTCATTATCTCTATTAATTCCTTGACTCTTCCCCATCTTTTCCATGGCTCTCCGTTCTCTCAATCATCCGTCTCCAGTATTGGATCCACGTCTCACAATCAACTCTTAGTCTCCATCACATTGCGTATCTCAATCCTCACTTTTCTGCCTGGTAAGACTTCACTCCTCCAATTTCTGGTTCATGTTGGGCACCTAATTTTCAGACTCCATCAATTAGCCCCAACTTCTGCCTCAAGCCTTCCGGAAAATATTCAACTCGAATCCCGCCATTCATCTCCATCCAATCTGTTGGCTTCTGGCGTAGGATGCTTTCTATTCATTCTTCTGCTTGTCTTCCTCATTCTCTTTTATTCCCTTGTTTCTGATGTTGCTTGTTTTCTCTTAGTCTGCTGGTTCTATGTCATAAGGAAATTTAGCCTATCTTATCCGATTATCAAAAAGATACCAATAGCATGAATCCAAGGAAGAAGGTATATCAAAGCAAGTAACCAGGCTTCACTCTGCCTGGCTTTGACCATTGTCTTCATCTAGGCTTTGGATATTATCCTGATTAACAAAATAATCCAATAAATGCTCATAGTTATAATCCAATTCAACTGAGCTGTGTCTCTGATTGTCCCCATTTCCATTGTCTTCTAACCCAGCATCTGCCTCCAAAAAAATATGATTCACTAATTGAAACCAAAGATGGTTGAGCCCTTCAGGAAATGAAGTGCCACTTCCAACCATTTTTTTAACAACTGTTTAAACATTGGGGTACCACATGAGCATCAATGTCTTGTGTGAACTCAGGCGATTCAATAATTCATCCAGAAGCACCTTTGAACACATTTCAGGACCAAATTTGCAATACTTGAATTCACCTTTTTCCATAAAAATTGATATCTCAACCCAGTTTCCGTTGTTCCTGAGACTACCTAAATCCACAACCCAAAAAATTAGTAACAACCATCAATCAATCCCCCCAAAAAAACTCACATAGATTTTTTACATTATTTTTCAGACAGTTTTAGTGATCAACTTCCCAAGAAAGAGCCTGTGGAACTTTGAATGAGATAATATCAATCTGCTCTTGAGTTTGCTCCAACATTAGTGCCACATGTATTCTTGCTTTCACATCTTACTTTGTTGCCCAAGGTGCTTTTGATTGAGAGTAATTTCCATTGTCCCAAAATGAGTCATCCAGTGGCAATTTGGTGAATGTTGTATAATTGAGAGGACTCCCACCCGTTGATTTGAGCTTATCAGGATTTTACTTTTGTAGATAGGTTGATTGATACATGTTGAATTTTTTTATCAATTTCTCCACCCCTCTTTTTTATTCTTCATTGCACTCAAAATCTGTTCCTTCATTTGCATACCAATGTTTCCACCATTAAACATTGGCTCAAACTCACCATACCTTTCAACTGCCTGGTCCAAGAGCTTTGGCTTAGCTCTCCATAGAAAAAGTAGACACTTCTTTTTCACCTGGAACACCGCAACAGACATTTAAAACAAACTAGGCTAAAATAAAATAATGACCTGCTTCACTTACCATCTTCCCCACTCAAGCGCCAGGGGTCATCATTTCCCAATTCATCTCCATATTATTGTTTCAAAAATTTGATTTATTTCAAGTTGTTGATCAGCTCAATGATATCCTTGGGAGATTCTGCAAGCTTGCCATTCACAGGAAAATCCCAGAATGAGATAGAATTAATGCTTTGGTAACTAAGAGCTACAGAAAATTAGCTTTTGGAATTTTATTATGAAAAGAAAGGCTGCTCACTGAAGGCTTTTGATTGATTCTTCCTTCTCATAGAATAATTCCAGGTGTTTGTCTTGTAAGGTTGCTTCATCTGTGTGGTGATGATGGAAATTAATTTTGCTTTTCCACTGGTACAAGAAAAAGGAATAGTATAAAAAAATTGTCCACATCCCTCCTCTGTGAAAGGATTAACCATGGGGGTAAGGCGTTAAAACAATTTTGTGGCCTCTCCCCTTTTCTGGAAAGTATTCTTGATTTTCTTTTCAATCCATTTCAATAAGCACAAAACAAAAAATTAATCAGTCCCAATAAAAAACCAAAATTGCTACCCAAAAAAAAAAGATAAAAACAATGTCAACCCACTCAAACCATCTTTCCCTTGTTGATTATGAAAAGAAATTAAATGGTACAATGCCTCCAGAAAATGTTTTTGCATCAAATAACAGAGCGGACTTACAAGAGGGGAGAGATAGGAATGAAGTCTCCCTAAGCCCTCCCCATCTGTTAGTTCCCACCCCTCCAAGTATTGTGGGTTATATTCCAACTCACAAGCAAAGTTGTGTACGTACACATGAAATTTTGAAGTTTCAAAACAAATTTTATGGTGTTCTTGAGGCCACATATCCCTCTAATGGAGATCCCATGTCAGTTTTAAAAAAGAATTGATTAAGAAATAAATTAAGAATGTCACTTACCAATCTGATGAACTTGTGTAATGAGAATCCAATATCATACAGGACACAAACCCAACGGCTAGGCTCTACTTTGGACAGGACTTGCTTTAATAAAGACAGAGGATATGACATCTTCTCACTGGATTGATAGATGTTGGCCATGTTAATCACCGCATCATGATGTCAGAATGACCCCATTAGGCCAGTATTGTTGAAATGCCTCCAAGTAGTTGTGTTGCACTTGTCATCCGCAGATTTGTGTGAATCAGCAAATAGGTTCTTCTGTAATTTGCAATTTCAGCTTAGCCATGTATGGTTTGATGTGAAAATTAATAACAACCTTTTTCTCTTTTCTATGCTCAACCTCCTTGGCCTTGATCTTGCATTCCATTGATTCAACCAACCTTGGATTCAGAAAATTTGAGGGAGTTGGTGGAGGCGGCCTGTTTTTACTTTCTGAAAGGTGATGAAAATGCTGAAAATTACCTTCAAATGCCACAAAAAGGGCAGCCAGAGGATCCAATTTTCCACTGCTTGGTTCAAAGCGGGCCAGGCAGACATTGATTGCATGGAGTTTTTTGGTGTTGAGGCCAAGTAAACGCAAAGACCATTCATCACTTTTCTTTTGGAGAGTGCAATAGAGATCAATTGAGACAGTGAAATGCTGACACAATTGAAAACGCTAGGAAGCCAAAGAGAATGAAATTATATTTAATTTACTCCCCCCAGGAAATCAAACACATACCTTTACCAGTGAGGTAACCAGTTTGGGTGATTGTAATTCTAACCAGAAATTCAGCATGTTGATGAATGGTGTCAAGCTGACATTCCAAATTCCCATGCCATGTCATAAAATCAGAGAGGAGGGATAGTAAAGGCAGTTTGAGGTGAATTGGGAGAGGCTGCAATGATTTCCATTTCCATTAATTGTAAAATTTTGGTTACAAATTTACAAAAAGCTATTGATTCTCTTTTTTGACCTAGTTTCCATAAAAAAAAAAGAGTATTAGGTTTGCACTGGTGTAGATTCATCAAGCTGAGGACCAAAATGGACATACAAACTCACCATGCAAATCTATAAATTCCACATCTCACAAGAATTTTCCAGCCAAAGGATATGGTGGACACAGACATAAATGTCTGTCACAATAATCTTTCTCCCAGTTATCACTTACCCAATTGTTAGTCAGGTTTTTCAAACAAAATAAAAAGAAGGTCATGGGGTTAAGGAGTTTTTCCGATTGGGCTTGCAGTTGGGCCTGTTGGCGCTGTCTGTGGTGGTCCAATATTTCTTGATGGATTGAATCTTTCTGGTTTGAGGATGAAGAATCTTCCACAACATCCTCCAAAATCAATCCAGGTCCACTTGGGCAAGTTTTGTCTTGAAATTGAGCTGGAAAATTGAGATTGACCATGGGAAGGGAAGGGATGGTATGTTTCTGGTACATCTGGGATACGCATGAGCCTTATTTGAACCATGTTTAGTACAAGACTGGAATTGTTCAATCCAGATAAAGGGGGAACCTTTTCTTCAGTGCAGTTGATCATCAAAAATAAAGATGAAGGGATTATTCTAAATCACCTACCTTTAGACCTATATGGGAAGCATAAAGATAACTTCCTCAGGCCAATGGGATAACATCAAACAGGGGCCTTCTGAGTATCACTGTAAGATGGAAGACAAATAATTCGAAAATTGATTGATTAGAACTAAATCAAATAATATAAAAAACAGTCAAGTTAATAATGAGAATTACTCAGAGATATTGGTGTTGGTTGTAGGTAGATTTTTTGGGGGGCCCTTCAGATTTTTGTGCTTTGATAAAACTGGTGGTTGCAGGTTCAATTTTGGGTTGGTGTGGTGTGTTAGTTATTTGTAGAAACGGAGGCAAGTAGGCTCAGAACTGGACATTCAATTTGGAGTGGCTCAGCTGTGGTTGGAAGTCTGCAGCACAATAGGCTCAGAGAAGCGTTTTGGCAGAATTTCTATTCCGCAGTGCATTAGCTAAGGGCTCAGTGTTGTTGCTGCGCGCGCTTTTTGCAGGCACAATGACAAGAATGGGCCAGAGTTTTTGCCTTTTGCCAACATTGTGTGGTTGAACATAACTTTCCCTCCACGGCTGTGGGTTTCCTAATGCAGAAGCAAGTTATCAAAGCTAAGTAGTACGTATTAGACCAATTATGGGATATGCACTGAGGTTGCAGAGCTGTGGGGCAATGAACTCTAAAAGTTAAGGAAGCGGCATGCAGATTGTTGGGGATTTGTAGTTATGCCACATGTGGGATTTGGAGTGATCCGCTAGGGAAGATCAACAAGGATCTGCTGTTAGTTATGCATTGGTGCAACTCAACTGTTAATGGAAATTGGCAACAGGATCATTGAATCTACTGCAAATCATTGGATCAGGTAAGTTTCTGACTATTAGTAAGGAGGATCAGTGCGGAACGCACAGAGGGAATGGGAAAAGGAGTCTTTCATTAGCAGTTTACATTCCTTTTTGGAGTAGCTAAGGAGGGTCAGTGCAGAATTCATGGAGACTTTCATTAGCAGTTTATGTTCCCTTTTGGAGTAGCTAAGGAGGGTCAGTGCAGAATGCACTGAGACAATAGGTGTCTCTCATTTGTGGTTTGAATTCTTTTGTTATTTGTTTTATATATAAGGAAGCCTTCATTTTATTGGGGAGGACAGGGGAAGGGGGGAAATGATCATCATATCATCAGATTAGCATTGGAGGATTATCACATCATTGGATTATTGGAGTATAGAAAAAGAACATTTCATGGAAAATTATAGTTAGATTCTTTTCTTCTGTTACTTTTGAGTGTAATTACCAGAAAGAGTTCTTGGAGTTTATGTTTAGGGAAATAGTTCAATGCAGTGCTTTTCAGGGAGTCCAACTTGTTTATTTACTATTATTTCATTGCAAGTTAGCTTCAGTGGTTTCCAGCTTGGGTGCGGAAGTGGAGTTCAATTATGAATTGCAGAGGTACAGGAGTGTGACTCAAGGGCTAGTGGGCTTTCTGGAACTTGGAGTAAGATTTTCGCAGAGAATTTTACCAAACACACAATCTATTTTGGAAAATTGGGGGTCTGGCCGGGAAAGTCATTTCTCTGTTATAATACCTGGTATTGTCTGCGGAGATATACCTTTTTTTTAGTTTTTATTCTTTCTTTTACTTCCAAGGTGATGGGAGAATTTTAGGCCAGTTTGGATGGCTCACTTTGGACTCACCAACAGGAAACCAGTAGCGTTCCACCATATCAAAGTGCTCCTTGTCAGACTGCCAGTCCAGCGGGGCGGCCGCCAAGATTGGCCACGGGGGGACAATCAAGGTATGCGGCACCAGAGATTCCGGAGGAGCAGCAAGGGAGGGGAGGAAAAATTAGGCCAAGGGACTACCCTGTAGTTAGGTTTTGTCTGGAGGATGTTCACTGATTTCTGGAATGGTTTGAGAACAGGGCCAACAGCAAAGGCCCAAATGACGTCAACTGGGTCCAGCAAATAGTCAACTTCATTCTGGATGAGGAGGATCTGTGGGGTGTGGAGGATATGGAGGGTTACAAAGAACAAAATTGGGAAAAGTTGCAGGGTGAAATAGTGGAAAAATGGGGGTCACAGGAGCAGAGGTTCCGCAAAGTGGATCTCAAGCATCTCACAAGCAAAACGGAAAAGAAAGGAGGTGTTTCCTTGAGGATTTTGTTTGGTGTGTATTGTTCCTCATTTGATTGCATTTTGAAGTACCTTGTCTGCAAAAACATTATGGCAGAGCATATGCGGGGGCTTAGCTCTGAGTTGTGCAGAAGGTTCCAAAGAAAGAATTACAACTGAGGATTAGTTTGTAGGTCGTGGGATGGAGGGGTAGCCCTACTCCTGGACATGAAGGAAATCCGCCTGGCAGTTTTAGGCAAGTTGTAATTAGCCAAACTTATGGAGAAAGACCCAAAGGCTTTGGAGAAGAAGGATGTACAGGTGAAAAGGGTAAAAGGGCCAGTAACACCAAAGGAAACTGCTGAAATGATGGAGATGTTTATTAAAATGCGTCTTTTCTGGAAGAAAGCTATAGCAAAGCCAGCCATGACAGTCCTGGAACCAACAAGAACAACATCATTGGCACCAACTCAGGAGCCATCAAGGGAGCCGCCAAGGAACAAAGGCAAGCCTTGCGTCTTTCAATGCTATTACTGACAGGAAGACAGCCATATTAAAAGGTTGTGCAGAGATCTGAGTGCAGACCTATGGAGCAAGATAGTTAAGACAGATGGAAAGGATTGTTTTTAAACTTCAGGAGAAACTATACCAGATATGCTCAATCAACCTTTGCCACAAGATCTGGCTCAAGCGGCTACGGCGGAGAAGAAGGAAGCTACAGCTTCAGTGGGGTACGCTTTTCCTTTAACTTGGGAACCCCTGGAAGCTTTTGCAGAGGTTAGAGCCATTTGATCCAATGAGAGGAGAATGGAACTTGATGGTCCTACTCCTGCAAAAGCACTGGAACAGGCAGCTGTAGTCAAAGCGGGGGGATCCCGCGGGAGGGCCCAAGAAGTAGCGAGGAGAATTTGCGGAACGGACCACCCAGTTTCCCTAACTTTGAAGGAACTAGTGGCAATCTCACCAGTAATGGTGGAGGAGATGTTTGCGGGGAATAAAGAGGACAACCCAAAACCCAGGGAATAGGCAAAGGTTAGTTCTCTCAACGCGGGGCAGAAGTTTTAGGAGTTAGTGGTGCCATGATGTGCCCCTTGGGATATTTAGAAATGCAGATTGGAGGCAAATGGTGTTGGGAAAGGGTCAATAGTGGTTCAATGGTAAATTTCCTTCCATTGAAGTTGGCAACCAATGCGGGATTAGTCCAGCACAAGGAAAACATTGGGTTGTGGACTTTGGGAGGTTTTGAATGCATGGTTGAAGTGGTGGTGGAGAAGGAAATGACAAAAGTGGCAAAGGTATTGGCTCCGCTGTTGTATTTGGTAGTAAGCGGGTTGGATGTCACACTCGGTAGGCCGTTCCTTTTTGCCTTCCGGGAATCTCTTTGCTTCCGTCCGGATACTAGGGAGGAACTCCTTACTGTTGGGGATGCCTTGGGGAAATGCTACAAGACAACCCTCTGTTGGCCTGAAAGTGGTGGATGGGAACATTGGAAGGGCTGCCTTCTGCAAGAGGGCAGCCATGACAATTTGGTGAAAGATTTTTAGATGTTGGCCCTGTGGCCTGTGCAGGGAAGGCTTGGTCCTTGCGCAGATGGTCAACAGGTAAGGAGAAGGGAGGAGAACCCCTGTAGCACAGTCCAACTTGCTTTGGGCAGTATGGGGAACAGCAGGGATTGGCGCAACTGTCAGCCTCCTGGATTCCAAGACCCTTGCTTTCCTTCAGCTACCAGAGGTAATAGAATAAATAATAAATATATTATTCAATAAATGCAGCAAAAATCAATAAAATATTTGGATAAAGCTATTGCAAGTTTAATTGGTTTGGTTTATGGTTTAATGTTATAAATCAATATTAATAAATTGATTATAAATAAATTAATAGAGGGGCCACAATAATATTTCAGATCTTAAACACCTCTCTTCAGGGAATTCACTTTGAAAACACATAGACCTGGTTACTTTGGAACCTTCAATTTATATTTTTAAAGGATATATTTCCCAAAGATAATATTTAAATAAAATAAACATTGGAGTGGCAGGGCTTTGTAACCAAGCTTCCATTCCAAAAAAAGGATAATTAACCTCACTTGTATATTATTCAATCCTTTGGATACCTGTTTGGGATGTGCACTGATGGGTCAAACCTGTTACTGGGGTTAAAAGGTTGTTCAGCAGTTTAAATTGATAAAAAAAGGGTTGGGGATGGATATTATTAATCATACTAAAGCCATAAATCACTTACTTATCTCTTATAGGTATTTGATTACCTTGACACGGTCTCTGGATGTTAAAATAACTGGGTCTCTGGGTATTAATATCCTCAAAAGAGCTCTTTATTTATATATTTTTGAGTCCCAATATTGTCCTTCTGAGGGATACAGGGGCTCAAAGGGACGGACACTGAGGCTAGCAGGGTAGCCAGTGGTCGCCTGTCACGTGTTCTTGGTGCTGTAGCACATTTAAAATCTAATTCCACAGGGTATGGGAATTATTCTACCTTTTAATTGATGTTTGGGCGTGTGAATAACACTAATCTGTCCTATTTATGTATTATTTAATTAATTATCCTTAGTAAATTTTACCAGTAATTTAATAATTATATAAATAGAAATTCCTACCGACATCTTGATGTCAGGTAAGTTCTCATTATGTATTATATAACTGGAGTAAAAGTCATAATATTGATTTTACTCCTTATTTTCGAGTTCCAGTTGATTTACTAAGATAATTACTTAAAAATATAATTCATGTGAATTCATGTAATATTTTTACATCAGTAGTTTTCTTGGTATGTCACGAAGATATTGATTTCTAACAATTCTCATAAAAGTATATTAAAGTATTTTAATATATTTTTAGAAGTTGTCATTGTCTTATTTTTGAAATTCTTGGTACTTTGAATTATATTAAATAAAAATACGTATAAGGATTATTTATGTACTTTTATATAATATTATGTATTTTTATACTGTCTACTATCCAGAGGAACATTTATTACATATTCAGAATGTTCCCGTGTAGGTTGTAGCATGTTTACGCGGTACCTGAGCCTCTCAGGCCGCCTGTCACTCTGTCAACCCGTATTCCCGCAGCTGCGTACTTGTCAGAGGCCCAGGGCTGCATACACCACCTTGACGGAGTGACAGGGCTATGTCTCAGCCGCGCGTGGGTGCATTGGCTGCCGCAGCTGCGCGCGGGAATTGTGACAAAACACATTTCTGCCCGTAACTCCTAAAATATACACAACACCTCAATTCTGACCAAATTTTAGGTGTGAAACCTATACGTGACAAATTTGTGTGAAATATTTAATTGGCCAAAAGGCTCAATAATGGAGCCGTAGTATTTTGGTTTTTCTTTCCTTAATTATTTAAAAATATAAGGAGTTGAATTTCAAGGGTGGGGTAAGTGAGTGACCCTACCTAATTTTGGGTGGAAAATCCATTTCTTTAATAATATTTATGGTTTTCCTACTCCTTCTTAGGTTAATTGTATTATTATTATTTTTATATTATTTTTGTTACTTTTGCAGCTTGCTCTGCAATAGTAGCAAGCTGACAGGTGAGTTATCATTATGTATTAAATAATTGGGGTAAAGTCATGATATTTATTTGACTCCTTATTTTTGAATTTCAGTTGATTTACTTAAAAATATAAGTCATGAGAATTCATGTAATATTTTTACATCATTATATTTTTAAATCATTTGTTTATTTAGTATGTCACAGAAGTACTGATGCCTTGAAGTTCTCATAATTGTATATTAAAGTATTTTAATATATTTTTACAAATATTCATTATCTTATTTTTGACATTCTTGGTATTTTAAATTACATTTAATAAAAAAATACGTATAAAGGTTATTTAGGTATTTTTATATACTTTTATGTATTTTTAGACTATCTACTATCCACCGGAACATTTATTACATATGTAGAATGTTCCTGTGTAGGTTGTAGCATGTTTATGTAGTACCTGGGATTCTCAGGCCGCCTGTCACTCTTTCAACCCATAGTCCCGCGGCTGTGTACTTGTCAGAGGCCCAGGGCTGTGTACACGGCTTTTCAGGGTATGCTGACAGGGTGGCAGTGCTGCTGCTCAGCCACACGTAGATGTATTGGTTGCCGCGGCTGCATGCGGGAATTGTGACAGGACACATTTCTGTGTGTAACTCCTAAAATATACACAACACCTCAATTGTGACTGAATTTTAGGTGTGAAACCTATACGTGACAATACATGTGAAATATTTGATTGGCCAAAAAATTAGCATAGTGGTGCCATGGTATTTTGGTCTTTCATTTCTTAATTATTTAAAAATATAAGGAGTTTGGATTTCAAGGGTGGGGTCAGCAAATGACCCTACCTAGTTTTGGGTGGAGAATTTATTTCTGCAATAATATTCATGGGTTTCATAATCATTCTTAAGTTAATTCTAATATTATTATTTTCATGTTATTTTTGTTACTTTTGCAGCTTGCTCTGCAATAGTAGCAAGCTGACAGCAACAATGATGAGACAGGGGATAGGATCAAAAGTTATTCCTTCCTTGTATGCGCCTCCAATGGGTTTCAGCACAAGCAGCTACCCTAGTGCCACAATTGTGGAGACCCCAATTTTGTTGCAGTTTGACAAATAAAAATAGAGGAGACAACCAAGGGATCAAGGTTGGTTGAGGTGCAGGTCTTGGGTAGCAAATACCTACTGGTTTCTAAGAAGGTATGACCGCAGAACAAGCCAATGCCGCAGGAACTAAATACACCAATGAGGCCTATCCGTTGGTCACAGGACCCTTATGAGGCCCCTTTGACACCTGCAATCCCAGAGAAGGATGCAACAGGCTTGAAGGAGGAGCAAATGGCAGAACTCAAATTTGGGCTGGAGGGGTGGTTGCAAGAGGAGGAAGTACAATTACTCAAGGGAGTGATTTTCATGCAGAGGAAGGCGCTGTCCTTTTGTCCAGAGGAGCAGGGGTTACTCAGGCATGAGATTGCAGACCCCTAAAGGATACTTATGGTGCCCCACAACCCTTGGAAAATCAAACCCATTCCTTTTCCAGTAGCGGTTAGGGATCAGTTTATGGAGTTGGTGTGGGAGCATTTGTGGACAGGTCTGTACAAGCCTTCTAGTTCTAGTTATTCTAGTCCCATTTTTGTGGTAATAAAGCAGGACGGAAAGAGTCTGTGGATTTTCCACAACCTGCAGAGGTCAAACTTGGTCACAATAAGAGATGCTGGGTTGCCTCCGCAGGTCAAGGAATTTGTGGAGAATAGGACCAGAAGAGTCTGCTATGGGTTAGTAGACATCATGGGGGGTACAATCAGTGGTAGCTACATCTGAATTCCCATCCAATGATGGTTTTTGAAACATGGTTGGGGTGAATTCAGTTAACGCGGTTCTGCAGGGGGAAACTAATTTGGTAGCTGTTTACCAGGCACAGATGACGTGGATTTTTCAGGATGATGTTCCAGAAACAGTGCAGATATTCAATGATTAAACAGGTATCAAAGGGCCATGGAGCAATTACAGTAGAGAAACTATTGTGGGAAACTTGGTAATCTTGTGGTTTGTCTGGGAGTACGCGTGGATTTTGGAGAGAATCCTGTTTGGGATCAAGGAAGTGGGTTTGACCATTTCTTGTAAGAAGTTTGCATTGGAAGTCCTTGGCCACAAGGTTTCTGCAAAAGGGAGGAAAATCACTAAGGCCAAAGTTAAAAAAGTTTTGGAATGGCCTACTCCGCGGAATGCTACTCACTTTTCCCAGTTTTTAGGTCTATGGGGATGGGTACAGATATTCATTGAGCATTTTGCAGAGATAGCTAGCCCATTGCGGAAACTGATTAGGAAGGGGGCTGAGTGGGTGTGGATGGAGGAATGCAATTGCACTTTCCGGGAGCTGAAGGAGATTGTTGGGAAACAAATACTGTTGAAGGACCTTGACTAAGAAAAAAGGAGGGATCCAGCTAGCGGTGGACTCAAGCAATTTTGGTGCAGGAGGTGTGCTGACCCAAGAAGATGAAGGGAAAAACAGGCCAGTACTCTATGAGTTGGTAACCTTTTTGGAGGTAGAATCTTGCTACTCACAGCCCAAGTTGGAGTTGTGTGGGGTGACGGGGATTGTGCTGTGGGGGGTGTCTTTTGAACTCCTGGTGGATGCAGAAGTGCTGGCTAGGATGATTAATTCACCAAACTTGCCTAATGCTCCTATGACACAGTGAATTGCATACTTACAGTTTTTCAATTTCACGGTCAGGCATGTGCCAGGGAAGGCGTTTACAATGCCGGATGCCTTGTCTTGGTATCCAAAGGTTTAGTGCCCAGCAGAAGGGGATTTGGAAGTGGAGAAAAAGCTTCTGACGGTGGCAGCAACTGCTGCAGAGGTTGGGGAACTTCCCCTGAAACAGTGCGGAAGGTTTCAGGAATTGGACAAGTATCTTTGGACACATATTTTTCCTGAAGGATTGTTAGCAACAGAGATTAGATGGGTTTGGCAGAAGGTTTTGCTTTTCTTTTTCCAGGACAGGCAGTTGTGGAAATGGGCACTTCCAATACCCTTGGTTGTGGTCACAAGGCAGGAGGATCTGGAGGATTTGATGCAGAGTCTTCAAAATGACTTAGGCCATTGGGGAGAGGCGGAGATGCGGAGGAGAGTAAAGACCAGGTTCTGGTGGCCCCCTCTGGGGCAAACGGTGCAAGATTGGGTGCGGAGTTGCAAAGCTTGTCAGGGGTGAAGTACCAGATTACCAAGGGAGGTGGGTATTCCAACGGGTGAGGATGCCCTTTTTGGGAGAGTCTCACTGGATGTGGTCCATATCAAGGCAGGAAAGTTCACGTATCTGATTGTGGCTTGGGAAAACTTGTTGGGGTGGGTGGAGGTGCGTCCATTGGTTAAGCTGTTGGCGTAAAAGGTGGGGAGTTTTTTGGAGGAGGATTGGTTTGCTTGTTTTGGGTGTTTGGGGCTCATCATGGTGGACATCAGGGCAGAGTTTTGGGGTGATCTTTGGAGGCTGATTGAATCTTGCAGCGCAAAGTTTGGGCAAGTTACGGAATATCATCCAGAGGGAGTGGGGGAAATAGAAAAGGGGAATCAGCCAATCAAGGATGAAATAACCAAGATCTGCAGAAATAAATGGAAGAAGTGGCAGGAGACCTTGCCAGTTGTGCTGTTTGAGGATTGGATATTGATCAAGCTGGGGACAGGTTATTTGCCTTACAAGCTCTTGTATGGGTGGCAGCCGGTGCTCCAAGTAGATATCAAAACCCTGAATTACCTCAATATTGACTGGTGGAAGGTTAAGACCACAGAGGATCTAGTTTTGGCGCGGGCAGAGCAACTTTTGCGGCAAAAGGAGATGGTGGCAAGGGCGGCAAAGAGGCTTTGGGACAGTTGGGCTAAGTTGGTTTGGTACTGGGACAAGCATTGTGCCAATTGCTTGCAGGACCCTTTGCGGAGAGGCAACATGTTTCTGCTTTATAATTGGAGCTTGGAGACGCAGTGGGGTAAGCTTTTTGCGGTTTGCTGGAACGGTCCTTATTGGGTTGTTAGTCAGTTTCTGGGTGGGATTTATCAGTTGGAGGAATTGGATGGAAATCCGCTCAAGCCAAAGGCAGCAGTGGCTCAGGTGAAGAAGTTCCACATGTGGGGCAATACAGAATTTGATGAAACTGCAAGTTCAGGGGATGATGATCAAGAGATGGCCAACATAAGCAAGCTGAATGCGGAGGAGAAGGAGTCTTTGCAGGAGGAGTCCGAACTTTGGGGTCAATGTTTGAGTTGTGGGGGGGACAGGGAAGCTCAGATCACCAGAGCAGCGTGGAAGGTCTAGTCTTAGAGGCCTTTTTCTGGGGTGGTCCAGGTCCCTTAGGTGATATGTGCTTGCAGATTTTGGAGTCTCTTTGTAGTTATTCTTTGTCTCAGGTGTCTCAGTTTTATTTTTCTCATTCTCAGATATGGAGGTTTCTCACTAGGGTTTGCAGGGTTTATTTTGGTGTCTTTTTTTGTAGAATGGTGCAGGGAATCAAGAGGATTCCTTTCTGGGGCAGGCCAGGCATCATATTTATTTCAGGAGCTATATACTAGATTTAGGGGGCGCAGCAATAATTTAAGACGGGGAGAAATCAAGGAAGGAAGATGGTGCGGCGGAGCCTGTTGCCAAGCTCACCACCGTCACAATGATTCTTGCAGAGGAGCTTGCAACGCTCTGCAACTGGAATTCCAACAAAATGTTGGAGGATGGCCAGTATTTGTTCATTGAATTTGCAGAGGTACCGGTCAATTTTGGCTTCCTCAATTCCTTGGCTGCCTTCTTTGTTGTCAATTTGGATGGCCGCATGGTACAGAGAGACCAGGCAGAATTGGGTCAACCTAGATAGGTGGGAGTTGGAGGATTGAAAGGAGAGTCAAGGTGATGGGGTCTGGATCAGAGACAAGCAACACAGAGATCTTTTGACCCGCAATGGAGGCAACAGTGACTCAAAAAGAGGCACAGAAGCTGTGTAAAGATATGGAGGGGTCAGAAAAAAAACTCACAGAGTACAGGGGGCAAATCAGAGCTGATAAAAATGACCCAGCGCGGGGATTCAACCTCTGCAGGAGGTTTTGTGGTTGGGGGAGATGTGGTTGGAGTGGTGGATGCCAGAGGAGTGGGTGATGGTGGATGGAAGAGGGGGACTTTGGGCGCTGCCAGCTGGGGAATCAGAGGCGTAGCCACTCAAAAAATGACAGGAGCCATGTTGGGCCCATGTGGTACCTGTCCAAGTCCAACATTTATGTTGTGGCGTTAGCCCCAGGCTTGGGTGGCATCTCCCCAGGCAGCAGCAGTGGGGTAGTCCACGTGTTGAGGAGGGGGGAAAGGCGGTCCATGGCCTCTGCAAAAGGCAACAAGGAGGCGGCGCATTCCTGCTCCAGAGTCCAGTTTTTGTTCTTGATAGGTTTTTCATCATCCACCACAAAGTTGGCAATTGGTCTGCAGCGGCAAAGTTTGCAACGGGGACCAGAGGTAGAGCAGGGACGGGGCAGAGGACAATTCCACAAAGATCCAGGGGTTGGAGCAACAAACAAACACCTGCGGTGGCCTAGACAGCAGGCCTTTCAGGATGGGAAACCTGTGTTTTGGGTGCACGTCCTCCGCATTTTTTCCCAATAATCGCACGTTTCCATGATGGGGGATTTCTTTCTTTCTTTTGAGGGGTTTGAAGTGTGACTAGGAGTTGGGGGTTAAGGGGTTTAGAGGATGTTCTGGCATTGGGAAGTGTGGGAATCCTGGGGACAGAATTCAAGTTGTGGGGGGATGTGGTGGTTATTTATAGACACAGAGGCAAGTAGGCTCAGCACTGGAAATTTGACTTGGAGTGGCTCAGCTGTGGTTGGAAGTCTGCCGCACAATAGGCTCAGAGAAGCGCATTGGAAGACTGTCTATTCCGTATTGCATTAGCTAAAGGCTCAGCATTGGTGCTGTTAATTATTTGATTGATTCTTTCTCCTCACTCTTCTCCTATTTCCTCAGTTGTTTCTACTTTCATTTCTCCTCATGCTTTATCTCTGTTGTGCCTCTTTTGGTCAAACTTGACTTGCCCTTCCTCCTTCTGGCGCTTGACACACTCCCTGAACCCTATAGGGTACTCAATGGGACTATGTTGTCTAAAGACCTCAACCAAATCCTTTCTTTGATCACAGGTCTTCTTCAGTCAACTCTCTCTCTCTTCAAAATCTCCTTGACTTGGTTGAATCCTTGCCACAACTCAATTTCAACTGAAGAACCCAAAGAACTTTAGGTCCTTAAACATCTTCCAACTCTACATCAAGCTTCACCTGAAACTGAAGCTCACTCCCACAGATCAATCCTTGTCTTGGTTGGATCAGTCACAGGCTTCCTAAGAATACAGAGCCAGAGCTCCCTAAATCATCTTCTGCACTGCTTTTCTGCTCATCACACTTTCAAGGCGGACTCTTACCTTTCTTTATCTCTTTTCTTCAGATGCTATCTACCTTTTTCTGCTAAGTCTTTCTATAGGCCATGTCAGCCTCCTAGATGCCAAGACGCTTGCTATCCTTTAGCTGCCAGAGGTGATAGAATAAATAATAAGTATATTATATAATAAATGCAGCAAAAATCCATAAAATATTTGGATTAAGCTTATTGCAAGGTTAATTGGTTTGGTTATGGTTTATTGTTATAAATCAATGTAGATAAATTGATTATTAAATATTTTTTATAAAGGGGCCACAATTATATTGGGGATATTTAGCACCTCTCTTCAGGGATTTCAGTATGAAAACACATAGTCCTGGTTACTTTGTGCTCTTTAGTTTAAAGGATATTTTTCCCAAAGATAATATTTATATAAAATACACAGTGGAGTGGCAGGGCTTTGTAACCAAGCTTCCACAACAGAGAAAGGATAGTAAAACTCACTGGTATATTTTTAGATCCTTTTGGTATCTGTTTGGGACTTGCACTGAGGTGTTAAACCTGTATACTGGGGTTATAAGGTTGTTCAGCAGTTTAAATTGATAATAAGAGGTTGAGGACAGATATTATTCATCAGACTAAGCCATAAATCACTTTCTTATCTCTTATAAGTACTTGATTACCTTGGCACGGTGTCTGGATATAAATACAAATGGGTCTCTTCCCATCAATATCCTCAAAGAAGCTCTTTATTTATAGCTTTTGGAGTCCCAATATTATCCTTCTGAGGGGTACAGGGGCTCAAAGGGACGGAAACTGAGGCTAGCAGGGTAACCAGTGGTAGCCTGTCAGGTTTTCTTGGTTCTGTAGCACTGGTAGAATATAATTCCTCAGGTTATGGGAATTATTCTGATTTATAATTGATATTAGGACGTTTGAATAACACTAATCTGTCCTGTTTATGTCATTATTTAATTAATTATCCTTAGTAAATGTTCCCAGTAAGTTAATAATTATTTTAATAGACATTCCTACGGACATTCTGATTTCAGGTCAGTTGTCATTATCTATTAAATAATTGGAGTAAAGTCATGATATTGACTTTACTCCTTATTTTCGAGTTTCAGTTGATTTGCTAAAATAATTACTTAAAAATATAAGCCATGGGAATTCATGTAATATTTTTACATCATTAGTTTTTTTAGTATGTCACAAAAATATTTATGTCTAGAAATTCTCATAATAGTATATCAAAGTATTTTAATATTTTTAGAAGTTGTCATTGTCTTATTTTTGACACTCTTGGTACTTCAAATTATATTTAATAAAAAATACGTATAAGGGTTATCCAAGTATTTTAATATAATATTATGTACTTTTAGACTAACTACTATCCACCGGAACATTTATTACATATGTGGAATGTTCCCGTGTGGGTTGTAGCAGGTTTATGCGGTACCTAAGTTTCTCAGGCCGCCTGTCACTTTGTCAACTTGTAGTCCTGCGGCTGCGTACTTGTCAGAGGCCCAGGGCTGCATACACAACCTTGAAGGAGTTACAGGGCTGTATTTCAGCTGCGCGTGGGTGCATTGGCTGCCGCAGCTGCATGCAGGAATTGTGACAGAACACATTTCTGTCCATAACTCCTAAAATATACACAACACCTTGATTCTGACTGAATTTTAGGTGTTAAACCTATACGTGAGAATATGCGTGAATTATTTAATTGGCCAAAAAGCTCAATAGTGGTGCTGTGGCATTTTGGATTTTCTTTCCTTAATTATTTAAAAATATAAGGAGTTGGATTTCAAGGGTTGGGTCAGTGAGTGACCCTACCTCATTTTGGGTGGAAAATCCATTTCTGTAATAATATTTATGTTTTCCTACTCCTTCTTAGGTTAATTGTATTATTATCATTTTTATGTTATTTCTGTTACTTTTGCAGCTTTCTCTGCAATAGTAGCAAGCTGACAGGCCATAATCCTGCCTGCAGACCCAATGTTTGTGTTGGTGTCAATTCCTGTTATTCTTGAATCTTCTTCTTATTGTCTTTTCTTCTGTTTTGACCCTCATCTGTGATCTTCTCCTACAAATTAGCCTGGTTCAGAATTGCCAGAATTATTTCACCTTTTCACTGTTAAAAGCCAAAGGTCTCCAACAACTTGACCAATATGGCTCCTTCATCTGAATCACCTGGACCAGACAGAGAAAGAAACTTCAAGGCACTGGCTCTCAAATCACTGATGGAATCTACACCACTTCTCACTGAAACCAATTATTCAGTCTGGAGGATGAAGATGGAACCTCTATTCAAGATGTGTGGTATCCTCCATCTATTCAACTCAAATAACCCTCTAGAAATTATTCTGGACAATGATGAGATGGCCAGCTATCTAATTTCAAAACTCAACCCATCAACTCACACTAATATAATCACACAAAAAAACAAAGACTCATCAAAACTGATCTGGATGGCTGCCAAGGACCACTTTGCTTCTTGTCATGCCGCCAACAGGGCTTGCATGTTTTCCACATTTTTGTATCTAGGTTTTGACCAAAATGACTCAGAAGGATTTTTTACAGCTGTGAAGCAACACCTGGGGAAACTTGATGAAGTTGGAATTGATCTTCCATCAGACATTCTCAGCTACCTCATCCTTTTCAAACTCCTGGATTCTCTCAAACCCATTTGATTGTTGAAGTTTGATTTGAAGCCTCCAGTCAAAAGGTTTTAAGAGATGAGGAGGAATGGGCTTGTGACGCCAAGAGGAGCGGATCAGGGAGTTGCAGGGGGCACTCTGGTTCAAGGATGAGTATGAACGGATAATGAATTTCACTTGATCAGGAAGCACTAGAAATAGACTAAGTACAGCAAGGCTGACAAGTTGTAGAAAGGAAGAGAAAACATTGAATAGAAGATATTCAATACCAAACCACTAGATTCCAAACAACTTGGAGGACCACTTCAGGCTGGATTGAGACAGGGAATAGCATCAAGGATTCAAGATAAAGAACCCACTAGAACTGTGACTTCCTAGCACAAAATAAAGAGGTGACTAGACAAGAACACTCATCAGAAAGATGAGAGATACCCACTTAAATTTAAGATAAAGATTTCACTAGATCTATAACAAGCCAGTATAGAATAAATAACACACTGAACTTAAACACTCAAGAGGTGATGATAGCAAAAAGAATATAAAGCTTGAATAATGATTGCGCTCAAGTATTAGGCAACACATATCACAAGACTAGAATTTCAACATTGATCAAAGATCATGCACTCAGGATCTAATCTAATGGTAACCCTGGTTCTAAATAACCTAGTTCAACATTGGAATGAAGTGCAATCCAAAAATCAAGAATCCTCCAACACGGCTACTGCTCTGTACCACCAAAAAAATCAAGATTCAAACACTCCTAAATTTAAAAAAGGGCAAAAACAATCATCTAGTCAAGTCTCATCCACCTTCCTCATGCTGGGTAGAATTCCTTCATCTCTGTCCAGAACATCCCCCCAATAAGGCCAAACATGGTTTCAATAAGAATGAAGAAGCACACTACTATTCAATCTTCTGCGCCCTCAAACACAACAGTCAAATTGAAAAGAATTGATTCATACTTGACAGCAGCTTTTCCATCTAAATTTTCAGAGACAAGTATCTATTCAAAGACCTGTCCATTCAATCTGGTTTAGAGACTCCTGTGGGATTGGGTAAAGTTTAGCAAATAGCTTGCTGGCAGTCACTTGAGGGGGAATTTAGTACTGCAACTACTGATACAATAGATGAATACTAAGGGTGGTTTTGAATCGCCTGCCCCTCTAAGTACTGTAGTAGTCTCAAAAAAATAAAAGAAAAGAGATTGGTGGCTGATTTTCAGATAGAGTTGCTACTATAGTAGTCTCTATCAGACCTAGGATCAATTTATTCAAGCTTGATGAGGAAGAAATGGTGGAACAGATAGTTGACTGTGGCTATAGAAGCTGATTAAGGGAAGAATCCTTTATCTAGTCTTATCCTTCATGTATTTTATCTTGTTTTATTGGTGACTGATGGATACTCCTTCAATGTTACAGGTGGTTGTTTGATAAATATAAGGTTTGATCATTGTTGGTAATGGTTGATATCCTTTATAAGGGTTCAATATCTTTTGTAAGGGGTGACCACTCCAGGATGGGGGCCTGGGGGGATGATGATGGGCCAGGTGGCCTGATATGGGATGAGGAGTGATGATACAACTTGGATAGGGAAGAGAGGCCCTCCTTAAATAGACAAATCCTGCCTCAGGGGGTGCTCAAGGCTTCCCCTGAGGGTTCTCCCTGTTCTGGTGAGGGACAGTGAGATACAATCACATGAGACATTTCTGCTGGTTGGAAAAAGCTTGTACAGTTACATGAGGCATTTTTGCTGGTTGGGAAAAGCTTTTACAGGGGTTTTCTGCATGCGCAGCCCTGCATAAACTGCTGTGAAGTGCAGATAAAATATATTCCTGTGTAGTACTGGTGGTTGGTTTGGTGCTACTTGATACTTCCTACAAGTGTTGCTGTGCAATCACTGGTGGTTTGTTTGGTGCTACTTGCTTCTAACTTCATGTATTTCATTAATGGTGGTTTGCTTGGTTCTGCATGGTCTTGACTTCCTGCATGTATTGCTGGGTAGCCCTGTGGTACTTGTACTGGTGGGTTGTTTGGTATCACATGCTTCTGACTACATAAATTGCTGTGTGGTGCTGAGGGTTGTTGGTACTGGTAGTTTATTTGGTATCACATTCTACTGGATGCATAAATTGCTGTGTGGTGCTGAGGTTTTTTGGTACTGCATGGTTCTGGTTGAGTCTGGTTTCACTTCCTCCTGCCTATACTGTCCTGTATACTTCTGCATAGCCTTTTGTATGTGTATTTGCTTGTTTGTTTGGTTCTGGTTGAGTCTGGTTCCACTTCCTTCTGCCTATACTGTCCTGTATACTTCTGAATGGCCTTGTGTATGTGTATTTGAATGTATTCTGTGTGATGTGACAGGAGCTGAACTAGTTTCACTGCCTCCTGTATCTGTATTGCTGTATTCTGGCTGAGGTGACAGGGTTGGTGTATGGTTCTGGTGTTGAGGGTTAGCTGCTACTGGTATGTACTTGAGGGTTTGCAAGTTATGTCTTTATGCCTTCCACAGAGCTGTGACACCTGGTTGGGTATGAGTTTGCCACAGTTGAAGGGTTCTTGGGCTGTATCTTCTAATCCATGAGAGATAGAGGGGTACTTTGGCTGAGTTACTATGGGTTATTTGTGATGTAGAATCCATTTCTGAGGTTATCTTGATGTTTTGAGCTGTTTTTACACGAGAAAAGTGAGTCTGATGGCTATAGGACAGGTTTGGATTACCACATCCCCCCAGACTTAATGCAGTCCACAGCATTCCTGTCCATAGACATCAGACTCCACATCCTATCCTTCTTCTTCCTTCTTCTTATCTCTTCTTCTTCCTTCTTCTTCTTCTTATTGGTATTAATCTTGAGAGGCATAAAAAAACTAATAATCACATGTAGAATAAAGCAAAGGTCCAGAGAATCCTAGTGATCCAGTTGGTCCTGTTGAAATCTTGATTGTTTTATCTTGAAATCTTCTCCTCTTAATTCTTTCTTGATTGTTCCCATGTAGCAAGTGAAAGTACAATTAAATCCTTTCCATTCTTCTTGATTGTTGATTTATACTAGCTTTCTTCTGGATAAAGACAGGTTTTGGCATTTTCCCCTTTTTTTCTGATTCCTTGGATTTAACTGATTCCCTGAATTTAAATCTTCTTTCCCCTTCTCCATATACTGTGGTACTTCATGGCCAAAGACAGATTATTTTCCTCTAAATATTTCCTATTCTCCTCTAAATCATTTTGTTGAATTTCAAGCCTTGACACCCTGTTTGGATCTATTCAAACCTGATAGATAACTTTGTCTTTTGAAGCCTACTATAATGTCTTCAATCAGACAGTCCTAGCTGAAGATTAATTGATTCCTTTTTCCTTGATACCTTGACACATCTTGAAATCTTCAATTGGGTCCAATTTTAAGTTAAGCCAGTCTTGATGTCTTCAGGTCCTTCCTTCTTCCCAGTGTTCCATGTTCTTGTTGGGTTGAAAGCTTTTTTACCTTAAATAATAATCTTCTGGATAAAAGTCATATATTTTTTTTATTCATTCTCTTTTTATATATTATTATTATTAGTATTTTTTTTTTTTTGATAAATTCAGCAGTTTAGGCTCTTGCTTAGGAGCTTTTTGGTAGTTGATAATTTAGGTGGAAAATGTTGATGGAACAGTTTAAGCTCTTGCTCAGGAGCCTTTTGGTAGTTGATAATTGAAGTGGGAAATGTTGATGGTTGATTGAACAGTTCAAGCTCCTGTTCAGGAGCCTGCTGATGCAGTCTTGTTTTATTTGTTTTCCCAACGTTATGTTGACGCAGGTAAAGGTGGTGGATAGAACAGTTTAACCTCATGTCAAGGAGGCTTTTGGTGTAGTCGGTCTAACTCAAGTTGGTCGCGATCACTCGCACAATCGCTCAATCAATGGATATGCATCGTGGGTGGAATCAATCATTGAGCGGAGGCAAAGATCGAGTAAGCGCAATCAAGGGTTTGGGGTTTTTTTTATCTGCTTTGTCAAAGTTAATGAGGACGATAATGCAACCGGTCGATGAAATTTTGAATCGACCAATCAAAACTGTCGGCCGAGGCATTCGCGGGCGGGGAGCGAGAGGAACTGGTTAAGGAGTTGCAGGCGGTTTTCCTCTGTCGGTCGCGACCGATTGCGCGATTCCAGCCTAATCTCTGGGTGTTTTTTTTTTTTTTAGGATGTTGCCAATCGCTTGATCTCATAGGCATACCCATGTCTATAAGCGTTTGGCCGATGTCCATTCAATGGCTCGTTTGTCAATGCTTTGCAATTTTTTTATTTTGATGATTTGGACAACAAGGTTTTTTTTCTTTATTTGCTTTGTTGAAGTTAACAAGGAGGGTCATGCAATTTGTGTTTTTTTTTTTTTTTTGCTTCGTTGATGTTGACAAGGAGGAACATGCGATTGGTCAATGAGATCTTGAATTGACCAATCAAAAACTGTCGGCACAGGAAGCCGCGGGCGGGGAGCGGGAGAAATTGGTTAAAGAGCTGGGGGCAGTTTTTTTTCGCTGTCGGTCGCGACCAATTGCGCAATTGCAACGGCAAGTACAGAGAATTGAGCGGCAATTGTTTGATTGCATGACCAATTGATAACAGTTATGTATGTCACCAGATCGATTGATCTATCGGCCCCGAGGAAACCCATTGATTCAATTCAGACCAATCGGGATTGAATCAGTCCTGTTCTTTTTTTTGTCATTTTTTTTATCATCGGTCAGCAATTGCGATCGCTTGCGCATTGATTGAGCTGGTCTCAATGGGAGTATTTATAAGGTAGGGTTGATTGATCGATTGGTCACGATCGCGATTTTTTTTATTTTATTTTGATGATTCGGACCACAAGGTTTTGTTTTTCATTTGGTTCGTTGAAGTTAATACAAGGACGATAATGCGTCCGGTCAATGAAATTTTGAATTGACCCATCAAAACTATTGGCATAGGCATTCGCGGGCGGGGAGCGGGAGGATATCGGCGAGGAGCTGGAGGCGGTTTTCCGCCGTCGGTCGCGACCGATTGCGCGATTTCGGGCTAATCCTGGGTGTTTTTGGTTATGTCGCTGATTGCTTGATTTCATAGGCATGCGTGTACAGCCTTTGATTGAAGTTCATTCAATTGCTTGGTTCAGTTGATGCTCGTAGTGTAACCCATGGATTGAGGTAATCAAGATCCGCTTCAAGCCTCCATCCTTAGGATCGTTGGGTCGCAGAGATAGAGTGGACGGTGAGGTCATTGATTATCAATGTTGGATCAATTGATGGTTGACGGATTGATGGATTGGTTAGGGGTGGAGTTGGGAGTCTGATGTGTATTATTGATGATTGCAGTTGAGACAAGGGTTTGGAGGGTGTTTGATATGAGTTGAGGGGCTGGATTGAGTGACCTTGACACCGGAGGAGAGCAATAGTAGGGTGGGGAGGATGATGGCGATGGATAGGAAGGTTCCAATGACGGCGCCCTTATGATTGAAGAAACCATCTGGAGGGGGGTTCAATGAGTAAGGTAGGGTGAGTGAGCATGGTCATGGGTTATGGAATTGGTATAGGTTATTGGAGTGGATATGGTTTATCGGAATCGATAGCGGTTATGAAGAGAGTATGGGTTATTGGAAAGGTAATGGATTTGGTAATATGGGTATGGGTTATGTGTATGTGTATGAAGCTGTAAGTTATGGGTATGGATATAGCTATGGGTTATTGGTTATTGGTTATGGGTTATGAGTTATGGGTTAAGCATTATGAGCTATAGGTTATGTGTTATGGGTTATGGGTTATGTCTTGTAAGTTATGGGTTATGGTCATGGTCATGGTTGTGATTAGTATTCCTTTATCCATAGTTATATTGACTGGGTTTGTTGATTCTGATTCCATGATTGATTGATCCAAATTTAAAGACTCCTTCAGTTTACTGACTAGATCCTTGATCCTCTCCCTAGCAGTTGCTTCAAATCCTTGGTCTTGAGTGGTTCCTGTTATTTTCTTGCTTGTTAATGCTTGAGGTTATTGATACAAAATGAAGATTATTGGCCACTGTTGGGACACCAATTGTAGAGACTCCTGTGGGATTGGGTAAAGTTTAGCAAATAGCTTGCTGGCAGTCACTTGAGGGGGAATTTAGTACTACAACTACTGATAAGATAGATGAATACTAAGGGTGGTTTTGAATTGCCTGCCCCTCTAAGTACTATAGTAGTCTCACAACCCTAAAAGAAAAGAGATTGGCAGCTGATTTTCAGATAGAGTTGCTACTATAGTAGTCTCTATCAGACCTAGGATCAATGTATTCAAGCTTGATGAAGAAGAAATGGTGGAACAGATAGTTGACTGTGGCTATAGAAGCTGAGTAAGGGAAGAATCCTTTATCTAGTCTTATCCTTCATGTATTTTATCTTGTTTTATTGGTGACTGATGGATACTCCTTCAATGTTACAGGTGGTTGTTTGATAAATATAAGGTTTGATCATTGTTGGTAATGGTTGATATCCTTTATAAGGGTTCAATATCTTTTGTAAGGGGTGACCACTCCAGGATGGGGGCCTGGGGGGATGATGATGGGCCAGGTGGCCTGATATGGGATGAGGAGTGATGATACAACTTGGATAGGGAAGAGAGGCCCTCCTTAAATAGACAAATCCTGCCTCAGGGGGTGCTCAAGGCTTCCCCTGAGGGTTCTCCCTGTTCTGGTGAGGAACAGTGAGATACAATCACATGAGACATTTCTGCTGGTTGGAAAAAGCTTGTACAGTTACATGAGGCATTTCTGCTGGTTGGGAAAAGCTTGTACAGGGGTTTCCTGCATGCACAGCCCTGCATAAACTGCTGTGAAGTGCAGATAAAATATATTCCTGTGTAGTACTGGTGGTTGGTTTGGTGCTACTTGATACTTCCTACAAGTGTTGCTGTGCAATCACTGGTGGTTTGTTTGGTGCTACTTGCTTCTAACTTCATGTATTTCATTAATGGTGGTTTGCTTGGTTCTGCATGGTCTTGACTTCCTGCATGTATTGCTGGGTAGCCCTGTGGTACTTGTACTGGTGGGTTGTTTGGTATCACATGCTTCTGACTACATAAATTGCTGTGTGGTGCTGAGGGTTGTTGGTACTGGTAGTTTATTTGGTATCACATTCTACTGGATGCATAAATTGCTGTGTGGTGCTGAGGTTTTTTGGTACTGCATGGTTCTGGTTGAGTCTGGTTTCACTTCCTCCTGCCTATACTGTCCTGTATACTTCTGCATAGCCTTTTGTATGTGTATTTGCTTGTTTTTTTGGTTCTGGTTGAGTCTGGTTCCACTTCCTCCTTCCTATACTGTCCTGTATACTTCTGCATAGCCTTGTGTATGTGTATTTGAATGTATTCTGGGTGATGTGACAGGAGCTGAACTAGTTGCACTGCCTCCTGTATCTGTATTGCTGTATTCTGGCTGAGGTGACAGGGTTGGTGTATGGTTCTGGTGTTGAGGGTTAGCTGCTACTGGTATGTACTTGAGGGTTTGCAAGTTATGTCTTTATGCCTTCCACAGAGCTGTGACACCTGGTTGGGTATGAGCTTGCCACAGTTGAAGGGTTCTTGGGCTGTATATTCTAATCCATGAGAGATAGAGGGGTACTTTGGCTGAGTTACTATGGGTTATTTGTGATGTAGAATCCATTTCTGAGGTTATCTTGATGGTTTGAGCTGTTTTTACACTAGAAAAGTGAGTCTGATGGCTATAGGACAGGTTTGGATTACCACACCGGGGAAGAAAACATCAAAACTGGGAGGAAAGGCAACAGCTTAACTATACAAGGACTGGGAACGGCTCACATCTCCACCAAGAACAACTTCATATCCCTTGAGAACTCAGCCTGGGTCCCAGAAGCTACCATTAATCTCATACCAATGGGCGCATTACTGAAGAAAGGATGCTGCCTATCAGTAAACTCCAAACCTTCAACCCTAACTTTCACTGTCAAACTTAAAGGAAAACAAATCCTAGAAGGGCTGATTAAAAACAATCTCCTAATACTTAACAACTTTTCTCCTCTCAATGACAGCTGCTGCTACCTGAATCTGTCCAAAGTCTTGGATCTTCATAAGAAACTAGGCCATGCTAGTCTTGGAAGGATCAAAAAACACTTGGGGTAAAAACTTAACCAAAACATCAAGAAAAACTTTGAATGTGTGTTGTGTAACAAAGAAAAAATCGCCAGGTCTTCCTTCACCCACTCTCAAAAACCTGCAAGCCAAGTCTTTGATAAACTTCATATGGATCTGATGGGTCCTATGAATCCCACCAACAAAGTTGGTATGAGATACTTGCTCACAGTCATCAATAACAAATCCGGATATCTGTCCAGTTTCCTGCTACCCTCTAAAGATGCTGCAGTTTCTACCATTATTTTCATGATTGGCAACCAAGCTAAGAAAATAGGCTACTATCCAATTGAAGTTATCAATGAAAGTGGTCGTGAATTTGTGAATGCGTCTCTATCCTCCTACTTCAAGTCAAAATTGATCAACCATCTCATTAGCAAACCCTATCATCCCCAGCAAAATTGCAAGGCTGAGCGGGCCAACAGAACCATAATGGAATCTGTCAGATCTTTTTTCAGTGACTCCTCTATCCCTAAAAGCTACTGGAACTTAGTCATTCAGTCATGCTTCTTTGCTTTAAACCAAATACCCACAGGTAAAGGTGAAAAAAACCCCTGGGAACTGATGCACAATACCAAGATCCCTGCTGACTACCTCAAAGCCCTGGGATCCAGAGCTATATACCTCATCCTTGAAACAAAAATTGTATCTAAACTAGTGGATAAAGGTGAAGAAGGCATACTAATAGGTTAAAATCCTTGGTTGTTCTCTTAAAAACTTATCTCCAATACCGGGAAAATTGTTGAAACCAAACAAGTCAAGTTTCTGAAATTTAACGTCTCAACATTGGCTTTAACTGACAACCTTGAAGCGCCAATACTTCCACCAGAAAATCATCTCAAACTCCCTCAACCACTGCTTTCCAATCTGTCCCACCAATTGAAGATGAGAAACCTTCCTTGACCAACAATATCAGCTCATCCTCTTCCAAATCCAACAAGTCTGATTTAACCATTCAAAACTCTCTACAACCACGGTTAAGAGATCAAAGTTTGATCAAAGCACCAGAAAGGTACGGATACTACCACTCTGACTATATTTCTTCCAACATCCACAAGGCCCTTGAGCTTTCAGAATGGGTTCCCTCCATCAAAAAGGAACTCAACACTGCCAACAAGCTAGATGTATTGGAAGAAGCAGACAAGGCTGCGGTAACCAACCCACTAGAAACCACCTGGACTTTCAGGCGGAAGCAAGAACTTCATACTGGGGCAATAACCCTCAATTCCAGAGTCTGCCTCCAAGGGTTCAACCAAAGGTACAGGATTGATTACATCAATAACTTTGAGCCAACTGGGAAAATAGCATCTCTGCAAGCCCTTCTCACCTACTCCGTCAACAAAAAACTACTCATTCTCCAATTCAACATCAAGGGAGCCTTTCTCCATGCACCTCTTGACAAGGATGTTAACATTAAGACTCCATTTGGCTCAAAAAGAATCTGCAAATTCCTAAAGCTGAAGAAGTTGCTGTATGGCCTGAAGCAAGCCCCTCTGAATTGGTATAAGATGCTGGTCAACTGGATAAAGAACAATGGCTTCAATGAAAGCAACTCCAACCCCTGTTTTTACCTCCACGGCAACTCAGTTACCAGCCTATTCTTCCATGTTGACAACTTGGTTGTGACTGGGAATTTTGAGTGTTTCAAAACCATCTTCTTGTATAGATTCAAAGACTCCTTGGCTCACAAAGTTGACACTCTTCTGGGGATGGAAGTGGACAGAGGCAAGGATTTCATTAGCCTGTCTCTAGCCAATCACATCAAGAAAGGCCTTGAATAATTGCAGCTTACCAATGCTAAAACCTTAAACAACCCTTGTACATCTGGACTACACTTGATACCAGCAACCAAAGAATAAATAGCCAAGTTCAAAGAGCTCAACATCAATTACCTGTCTCCCATAGGACAACTCAATTTCATTGCTAACTTAGCCAGGCCCAACATCAGATTTTCTGTGTCAAGTCTGGCGCGGTTCTCCAAACTTCCTGGTATTAAAAACTGGAAGGAAGTCCTTCAAGTGTGGCGGTACCTGCTGAACACCATCAAATTCACACTAACTATCAGAAGCAGATCATTGGCCCATCACCTAGAGATGTACCGCAATGCCACCTGGGGTGAGAACCTAGACTCTTGCTTATCTCAATCTTGCCTTTTCTGTCTGTTCAAAGGAAGTCCAATATACTGGAAAAGCTGTTGAAAACAAAGTATAGCTCACTCCTTGACTGAGTCAGAATGCAACTCCTTATCAACCTGCCACCTGGAAGGAAAATGGCTGCATCACTTTTTAAGCAAACTCTGGCGCAAGCCATTGGATCCTCCCATGCACCTCATCAACAAAAAGGCATTAGAAGACAAATTAAAAAATTTTGGCACAAAGTCTCAGGCAAAACACATTGACATCAAGTTAAAGAGCCTATGCAAAAATCTTAGCAATGTAACCATCAAAATTAAACTAATTGCATCTAAAGACATGTTAGCCAATGCCTTGACCAAAGCTGCAAGTAACCCCTCTGTAAAACAACTGGTTGAGTATGTTAACTCCTGACCTCTCTCAATGCAGAGTTGAGCGGGTGTGTTAATTATTTGATTGATTCTTTCTCCTCACTCTTCTCCTATTTCCTCAGTTGTTTCTCCTTTCATTTCTCCTCATGCTTTATCTCTGTTGTGCCTCTTTTGGTCAAACTTGACTTGCCCTTCCTCCTTCTGGCGCTTGACGCGCTCCCTGAACCTTATAGGGGACTCAATGGAACTCTGTTGTCCATAGACCTCAACCGCATCCTTTCTTTGATCAGGGGTCTTCTTCAGTCAACTCTCTCTCTTCAAAATCTCCTTGACTTTGTCAACTCCTTGCCACCACTCAATTTCAACTGAAGAACCCTAAGAACTGTAGGTCCTCAAACATCTTCCAACTCTACACCAAGATTCACCTGAAACTGAAGCTCACTCCCACAGATCAATCCTTGTCTTGGTTGGATCAGTCACAGGAGTCCTAAGAATTCAGAGCCAGAGCTCCCTAAATCATCTTCTGCACTGCTTTTCTGCTCATCACATCTTCAAGGCAGACTCTTACCTTTCTTTATCTCTTTGCTTCAGATGCTATCTACCTTGTTCTGCTAAGTCTGTCTATAGGCCATAATCCTGCCTGCAGACTCAATCTTTGTGTTGGTGTCCATTCCTGTTATTCTTGCATCTTTTTCTTATTTTCTTTTCTTCCATGTTGACCCTCATCTGTTATCTTCTTCTGCAAATTAGCCTGATCCAGAATTACCAGAATTCTTTCACCTTTTCAGGTGCAGCACACAATTCTTGCAGGCACAATGACAAGAATGGGCTGGAGTTTTTGCCTTTTGAGGACATCTTGTGGTCAAACATAACTTTCCTACTGTGGCTGTGGGTTTACTAATTCAGAAGCAAGTGATCAAAGGTAAGTAGTACGGATTGGGCCAATTATGGGATATGCACTGAGGTTGCAGAGCTGTGGGGCAATGAATGCTAACAGTTGAGGAGGCCGCATGCGGATTGTTGGGGATTTGTATTTATGCCGCATGCAGGATTGGGAGTGATCCGGTAGGGAAGACAAACCAGGATCTGTTGTTAGTTATGCATTGGTGCAACTCAACTGTTATTGGAAACAGGCAACAGGATCATCAAATCTGCTGAAAATTATTGGATTGGGTAAGGGTTGGACTATTATTAAGGAGGATCAGTGTGGAATGTGGGGAGGCAATGGGAAAAGGAGTCTTTCATTAGCTGTTTACATTCCTTTTTTGGAGTAGCTGAGGAGGGTCAGTGCGGAATTCACGGAGAATTTCATTAGCATTTTATGTTCCCTTTTGGAGTAGCTAAGGAGGGTCAGTGCAGAATGCATGGAGACAATAGGGGTCTTTCATTTGTGGTTTGCATTCTTTTGTTATTTGTTGTATATATAAGGAAGCTTTCATTTTATTGGGGAGGAAAGAGGAAGGGGGGACATGATCATCATATCATCAGATTAGCATGGGAGGATTATCAAATCATTGGATTATTGGAGTATAGAAAAAGAACATTTCATGGCAAATTATAGTTAGATTCCTTTTTTCTGTTACTTTGGAGTTTAATTACCAGAGAGAGTTCTTGGAGGTTGTATTTAGGGAAATAGTTCAATGCGGTACTTTTTGGGGAGTCCAACTTTTTTATTTACTATTATTTCATTGTGAGTTAGCTTTAGTGGTTTCCAGCTTGGGTGCGGAAGTGGAGTTGAATTATGAATTGAAGAGGTACAGGAGTGTGACTCAAGGGCTAGTGGGCTTTCTGGAACTTGGGGTAAGATTTTTACGGAGAATATTATATTGTTGCGGATAATTTTACCAAACACACAATCTATTTCCACAGCGGCTGGACTGAATCAAGGAGAAGGATATTGATATGTGATGTGTGTAGTAGTTTTTGGAGGTAAGGTGGATGGTACTTGGACCCTGTTGGATAAATCCCCAGTTGCTTGTAATGCAGTGGGGGGCCCACCCAGATGAATAAGTTTAGTGCAAATGTTAAATCAAACTGCACTCCAAAAAAAAAAAAAAAAAGCAGAGTATATCTTATAGGGATAAAGCCATGCATTGGTTAATTTTATTTGAGTTTATGGGACATGGTAATAGGGTTGTTTGGAAAATTTTCCAAGGTAGCTAAGAAGGGGTGTGGAATGGGGTGGGTGGAAGGATCACAAGGATATTGTAAAACCTGAAATCTGTGGAAGGATATTGTCAAATGCAATCAGATGGTGTGGGGTTTGGGTGGGGGGGGGGCATGGGGAATCCAACCACCCATTGTCCCACCTGCCTTTTCCTTCCCTGCATGGGTTTTGAAATTGAATCAAATGGAAACTAAAGCGCCCATGCCACACACACCGGTGGTGGCCACACACTTTTTTCCACCTTGCGTTGCAATTTAATGGTGTATTCCTATCTTGCAAACATAAACAGTGACCACCTGTGACAGTGACACAAAAAAATAATCAGTGAACAGCTGTGACAGTGACACACTTGGAAGACTTAAAACATCATTTAACACAAATTATGGCGGAAACGGTAAAAAGATCATGCATAACATTTTAATTAAGTGTTATTTTTAATTAATGGTTGAATATTCTTGATTAATTTATACAGTGACAATTTTTAATTAATTGTTGAATATTTTCAATTACTTGTTGAATATTTTCAATTACTTGTTGAATATTTTCAATTACTTGTTGAATATTCTATTGTTGAATATTTTTAATTAATTTTTGAATATTTTTAATTACTGATTGAATATTTTGAATTAATAATTGTTGAATGTTTTTAATTAATTGTTGAGTGTTTTTAATTAACTGTTGAAAATATTTTTAATTCATTTTTACAGTAATGATTCATTTATCTTCAACATTTGAATATTTTTAATTAATTGTGGAATATTTTAAATTACTGGTTAAATATTTTTAAATCAATTAATTTTTAAATATTTTTAATTGATTGTTGAATATTTTTAGCTATTGTGTGTTTAAGAATGCTTGGACCAGGCAACAATTTATTTTGTTTAATCAATTTCCGCCCCAGTTTGATCCCAGGTTTTTGAGCCAATTTTTGCTTAAACCTTCCCTCAAACCCAGAGATTAAATTGGAGAAAAAATCAATTAAACAGAAAATTTCAAAAAAAATGTTGCATGTGCAGTCCAAGAACTCTTAAAAACACTATGATTTTGGAATAATTTGAAATAATTGTTTAATATTTTCAGCTTGCTACTATTGCAGAGCAAGCTGCAAAAGTAACAAAATAACATAAATAAAACAAATAAGCAAAAATCTTGTTAAAAGAGAAATAAAATTAGTAATATTATTTCAAATTCTGAATTTACATAGAAATTGAGGTAGGGTCACTCACTGACACCTACCTCAAATTCCTACTTCTTATATTTTTGAATAAATAATGAGCATTGGGAAAGAGAAACAGCATTGGGATTTTGGCCATTTTAATATTTCACCTTAATCCCCAAGTATAGGTTTCACAGTGAATTTTTTGACAGAATCCAAGAATTCTATGATTTGGAGGAGTTACGGGAATAAATGTGATTTTTCACAATTCCCACACGCAGCCGCGGCAACCAACACATCCACTTGCAGCTGAGCAGAAGCACTGCCACCCTGTCAGCGTACCCTGACAAGCTGTGTACGCAGCCCCGGGCATCTGACAAGTATGCAGCCGCGGGACTACCAGCTGACAGAATGACAGGCGGCTTAAGAAGCCCAGGTACCACATAAATGTGCTACAACCTAGACAGGGACATACTACATATGTAATAAATGTCCCGGTGAATAGTAGATAATCTAAAAATACATAAAATCATATAAAAATACTTAAATAAACTTTCTATGTATTTTTTATGTAATATAAAAAAATAATAAATATGTCTAAAATAAGATAACTACTATTTGTAAAATATCTTAAAATAATTTGAATATACAATTGTGAGAAATTTAAGACATTGCTATTTCCATGAAATAATAAGGAAACTGATTATTTAAAAATATTACATGAATTCTCATAACTTATATTTTTTAATTAATCATTTTGAGTAAAACAAAATAGTTTTGAAAATAAAGAGTAAATTCAATATCATCATTTTACTCCCATCAGCTAATACATGATGAAAACCCACCTGAAATCAGATTACCCTTAGGAATGTCTACTAAGAAAATTATTAACATCCTGGGAATATTTACTAAGGATAATTAATTGAATAATAGACATTTGGATAGATTATTGTTATTCAAACGTGTAAACATCAATCAAAAAGTAGAATGATTCCCATACCCTAGGAAATTAGATGCTAACCGTGCTACAGCACCAAGAACATGTGACATGCTACCACTGGTTACCCTGCTAGCCTTAGCACCCGTCCCTTTGAGCCCCTGTATCCCTCAGAAGGACAGAAATGGGACTCAAATGTGAAAACTTTAAGACATTAGTATTTCCGTGACATACTAAGGAAACTGCTCATGTAAAAATATTACATGAATTCTCATAATTTATATTTTTTAATTAATTATTTTTAGTAAAACAACACAATTTCAAAAATAAAGAGTAAAATCAATATCATGATTTTACTCCCATCAGCTAATAAATAATGAAAACCCACCTGACTTCAGATTAGCTATAGGAATGCCTCCAAGGAAAATTATTAATATTGTGTGAATATTTACTAAGGATCATTAATTAAATAATAAACATGTGGATAGATTAGTGTTATTCAAACGTCTAAACATCAATCAAAAAGTATAATAATTCCCATACCCTGTAGAATTAGATGCTACCTGTTGTACAGCACCAGGAAAATGTGACAGGCTACCAAAGGTTACCCTGCTAGCCTTAGCACCCTTCCCTTTCAGCCCCTGTATCCCTCCAAAGGACAGAAATGGAACTCAAAAAGCTATAAATATAGAGCTGTTTGGGGATATTGATACCCAGAGACCCAGTTCTATTTACATCCAGACACCATGACCAGGTAATCAAATAATTATAAGAGATAAGTAAGTGATTTATGGCTTTAGTCTGATTAATAATATCCATCCCCAACCCTTTTTTTATCAATTTAAACTGCTGAAAAATCTTTTTAACCCCAGTAATAGGTTCAACCCATCAGTGCATGTCCCAAACAGGTACCTAAAGGATTTAATAATATACCAGTGAGTCTTATTATCCTTTTTATGCAGTGGAAGCTTGGCTACAAGGCCCCGTCACACCACCATATATTTTATATATATATTATCTTTGGGCAATATCTCCTTTAAAAATATAAATTAAAGGTTCCAAAGTAACCAGGTATATATGTTTTCAAAGTGAATTCCATGAAGAGAGGTGTTAAAGATCCCCAATATTATTGTGCCCACTCCATTGATTCATTTGATAAGCAATTTATTTTTATTGATTTATAATATTAAACCATAACCAAACCCATCAACCTTGCAACAGCTTTATCCAAATATTTCATGGATTTTTGCTGCATTTATTGAATAACATATTTAGGTTAAAGTTAAATTCACGGCTCATTGAGCCCTGTAAAAGACTCTGTAAACGGCTCAATGGGCCGTGTGGCACCCTACACAAATCAAATGAGCTGTGTGGCATGCTAAACTGCTCAAATGGGCCATGTGGCATGCCACACGGCTCAAATGGGCCGTGTGGCATGCTAAACGACTCAAATGGGCTTTGTGGCATGCTACACATCCCATTTGAGTTGTACGGCACGCTAAAAAACTAAAATCAAGTTGTGTAGCCTCCACAAATTAATAAATAATGAATAATAAATAATAAATAATAACTAATAAATAATAAATAATAAATAATAAATAATAAATAATAAATAATAAATAATAAATAATAAATAATAAATAATAAATAATAAATAATAAATAATAAATAATAAACAATAAATAATAAACAATAAACAACAAATAATAAATAATAAATAATAAATAATAAATAATGAATAATAAATAATAAACAATAAATAATAAACAATAAATAATAAATAATAAATAATAAATAATAAACAATAAATAATAAATAATAAATAATAAATAATAAATAATAAATAATAAATAATAAATAATAAATAATAAATAATAAATAATAAATAATAAATAATAAATAATAAATAATAAATAATAAATAATAAATAATAAATAATAAATAATAAATAATAAATAATAAATAATAAATAATAAATAATAAATAATAAATAATAAATAATAAATAATAAATAATAAATAATAAATAATAAATAATAAATAATAAATAATAAATAATAAATAATAAATAATAAATAATAAATAATAAATAATAAATAATAAATAATAAATAATAAATAATAAATAATAAATAATAAATAATAAATAATAAATAATAAATAATAAATAATAAATAATAAATAATAAATAATAAATAATAAATAATAAATAATAAATAATAAATAATAAATAATAAATAATAAATAATAAATAATAAATAATAAATAATAAATAATAAATAATAAATAATAAATAATAAATAATAAATAATAAATAATAAATAATAAATAATAAATAATAAATAATAAATAATAAATAATAAATAATAAATAATAAATAATTACTAATTAATAATAGATAATAAATAATAAATAATAAATAATAAATAATAAATAATAAATAATAAATAATAAATAATTAATAATGAGTAATAAATAATAAATAATAAATAATAAATAATAAATAATAAATAATAAATAATAAATAATAAATAATAAATAATAAATCATAAATAATAAATAATAAATAATAAATAATAAATAATAAATAATAAATAATAAATAATAAATAATAAATAACAAATAATAAATAATAAATAATAAATAATAAATAATAAATAATAAATAATAAATAATAAATAATAAATAATAAATAATAAATAATAAATAATAAATAATAAATAATAAATAATAAATAATAAATAATAAATAATAAATAATAAATAATAAATAATAAATAATAAATAATAAATAATAAATAATAAATAATAAATAATAAATAATAAATAATAAATAATAAATAATAAATAATAAATAATAAATAATAAATAATAAATAATAAATAATGAATAATAAATAATAAATAATAAATAATAAATAATAAATAATAAATAATAAATAATAAATAATAAATAATTAATAATTAATAATAGATAATAAATAATAAATAATAAATAATAAATAATAAATAATAAATAATAAATAATAAATAATAAATAATAGATAATAGATAACAAATAATAAATAATAAATAATAAATAATAAATAATAAATAATAAATAATAAATAATAAATGATAAATAATAAATAATAAATAATAAATAATAAATAATAAATAATAAATAATAAATAATAAATAATAAATAATAAATAATAAATAATAAATAATAAATAATAAATAATAAATAATAAATAATAAATAATAAATAATAAATAATAAATAATAAATAATAAATAATAAATAATAAATAATAAATAATAAATAATAAATAATAAATAATAAATAATAAATAATAAATAATAAATAATAAATAATAAATAATAAATAATAAATGAAGTCTGTACCGGTCAAACATGGTTTTTCCACCCTTACTGTGCTGAACCAGCCCTTTTTTCTTTTCATACCCTGGCTGGTTGTCTCTTACAACCAGCCCTGTTACCCCTCTGACCATACTTACTGACTGGTTACCTCATGCAACCAGCCCCTGGCCCCTCATATGGGCTAGGTGGGACCCAGGACTCACCTTGGTCTAGTCTCAAACTCACAGGGGGGGGATGTAACTGGCGAGCATGCTGCCTCCCCCCCTCTTTCCTACCTGGGGACCAGCAGGGATGATCAGATCCCCCGCTGGTTGCCTGGGAGGCAATTCAACCCAGGAGATCTGTTGAAAAGAATGGGCTGGAGGGGGATCAGGTCCCCCCAGCCCTTGGTGCCTCCCCCTCAGTAATGGGGGGGGGGGGGGGGGAGAGCGCCCCGCTTTGCTTGGAGGGAGGGGGATCAGGTCCCCCCCACCGCATTGTCACCTCCACCACCAAAAGGTGGGAGGGTGATGAATTCCCCCCCCACCCTGGTTGGTCCCCACATGCAACCAACCTCATGCTGGTCCTCAATGAGGGGGAGGACCAGCCATCCTCCCTCCCCCTCACAACCAAGCAAGGGGAGGGAGGGAGGCAGGGGCAGCCAGCCACCGCCGCCACAAGAAGCTGGGTGGCGTGACTGGGGCAGCGGCCCCACACACAGTGGGTGTGAGGACTGCAAACAAAGTCCCCGGCTCCATACAACGGCCCCCGCAGGTTGTTGGGCCCAGCAATGGGCCCCAGAGAGAAACAAGCGGCCCAAAGCGGGCTGCAAAATGGGCGGCGGCCCCAATGGGCCACCAAGGCCCAAAGACCACAAAATAAAAACTTTGCTGGTGTCAGCTTGCTACTATGTACAGAGAAACCTGTCAAAGTAACAGAAGAAATATGATAAAAACAATTAAATGAGAAAAGTAAACTTATCTAAAAAAAAGGAGTGAGAAATCCGTAAATATTGATGCGGAAATGGATTCCTCACCCAAAATTACATAGGGTTGCTCACTGACCCCACCCTGGAAATCCAACTCCTTCTATTTTTAAATAATTAAATAAAAAAGGGACCAAAAGCCACAACACCAATATGGCACTTTCTGGCCATTTCAATGTTTCACAAGTATTGTCACATATAGGTTTTACAACTAAATTTCACTCAGAATTGGAGTGTTGTGTATATTTTAGGAGTTAAACACGGAAATGTGTGAGGTCACAATTCCCGCGCGCAGCCCCACATCCTTACACAACCCCACATACCCCTAGCTACACACTCCCACCTACAGAGGTCGCGCGCGCTGCTAATTTTGCCACGCACGCAGCGGATCCTACCCCACGCGCATCTGAATTGACTGATCCCCATGCCTGGATCAGTTGTGACAAATCTGACAACCAGGTACCGCTCAAGATAGCTACAACCTAGGTAGGGTTAGCTGGCATATGTAATAACCTGACATATGCATTAGTAATAGCTTAAAAACTATAAAACTTAAATAAAATTAATAATAAACTAAGTCTAAGTATTTTTTAATAATAAACCAAGTATTGAGGATTACCACGCAAATCACTTATCCTGATCTTCAAAGACCACAAAACAATACTAAAAGTCATCATGAAAATTACCTATGTGCCCAGAAGATGATGGAAAATCAGTAAAAGTCCACATCTGTTCACTTTAAAAACAATATTAAGAGTACAAATGAAGGATGAGTGCAGAATGATCACATTTACGCCATAACAGATTAACAGATCCTGTGGCTAAAACAGCACAGATATCCAGCAGATCTGATGTCAGCTGATTGACAGCACCAAGTGGACGTGCTAATCTTGCCCTGACTGGCTTTCAAGTCTCATTCCAAGAGAAGAACCCTCTCTACGCACCCTGAGAAGCTCATAATCACCCCAAAAAGGTATTTATACAGACCTCTTTGGACCTATTATTCATCATCAGTTTACCAGGAATTATTATTATCAATCAGACACCGTTTAATTGTTAGTCAAGTGCTTATAAAGAGATAAGAAAGTGATTTATGACTTAGTCTGTAGTATTATTATTTATTTATCAAAACCAATCAACCCATTGAAGTTAGTCAAGCAAATCTACCCCATCTGCTCTGAAAACCTTCCTATTATTGCAGGATTTTTGTGTTAAATTGCCCCGAGTGAGTGTTTCCCTTCCTTTCTGGACCATTGTGATGTTTTTCCTGGCCATATCAGTGGAATAAGCCCTTTATAAGGCACCCATCTTCATTCCAAGGTTCTTAAACTGCCCAAGTAGGCCCCTTGAAGAGAGGTTCTTTGTCTGTAAAGACCCCCATTAGTATAATACTGTGGCCCCTCTTTTATAACAAATTGAAAACCCTTTTTAAACAAACCAATCAAACCTTGAACCAGCTCTTAAAATATTCATTGTTTGAGCTTTTCACGTGTTTACCATTGGAATAATATTATTATTATTATTCCAGTATCTTCTATCACTCTCTGTAGCTAAAGGACTGCAAGGTTCCTGGTATCAGAGAGCTGAAAACTGGGGGTCTGGCTGGGAATTATCCTTAAATAATTAATTTTTAACTATTTATTCCTTAGACAAGTCTATTTATTTTTAAAAAATAAGTTAAAATACTTATAACATATATTTTTGATTCTTTATTTCTCTAGTGGATCTTAAGAACAACGGAGAATTGATCAATTATTATTTGAACCTTCTTAAACAGAAAAAAGAAGAATAAAATCCTCAACTTTGTGCCTATCATTATAAATCCTGAGCAACAACAGGAAAAGCTTCTTTATTATAAGCAACAAGCTTTAAAATAAAAGGAGCTTGTGTTAGAAAGAATTATAAATTTTAATTCTTTATTGAAGCAACATAAGGAGTGTAAAATTTATCAAAGGAAGCTTTATATTTATAATATAAACAACCCAGAAGAAAAAGAAAAATACAAAAATAACAAAAGTGGGATTAAAAATCATTTTATTTTGAAATATTATCTTACCACGGAAAAAATTTAGAAAAATATTAAACTTATATTTTTTATTGTTTTATCCTTCTCAGTGGATTTTGTGTTTGGTGAACTTATTGACCAGGATTTTCTGGAGGACGTCCCAGAAATTGTACCCTTGGACCTGCCCTTGGATTTATCCCAAGATCTGATTGGAACCCATTCAGACCCCATTGGAATACCCCCCAAGGAGGGTAGTGACCCAAACCAAGTGTTGGTACCTTTAAATTTGACTATAAGTCAAAAATATGTATAAAAAATTATTAAAACTCAAATTTTTTTTTATATATTTTTTTAAGTCTTCTTCAAAAATTTTGACAAAGACTTATACCTTTTTTGTGCTATGAATCAAAACAGGCGCAACACCCAAGCAACCGGCAGAGCGCCATCCCATTGATCTTTGCCCGGAGGAACCCATGCGCGCAAGGACTCCAGTTGCAAGCGCGATGAAGGGGCTCAAACCTGTGACCATAGCGTCATGCGGGACAACAAAGGCAACAATGGCGGCCGCCAACTCAACCAACACACCATTGGAGAGACAGAGATTTCCCAATGTGTTATCCCAGGAGGTTACAGGTCCTCCTACGCCACCCCAGCTGGACTCAACCAAGGAGGGAAGAGTCAAAATGTTAGTGAAAGAGCACATGAGTTACTGGGAAAAATTCAAGTTGGCTCAGACCCAGGGTGATGAGCCGGGTATGAGAATAGCCATCTCTCTGGAAAAGAAATCCCATATTTCTCTGCAAAAGTTGATCCCAAAGAAAGAAGTAGAAGGCTAAGTGCAGAGTTGCAATCCTTGGGATCAGTTAGTTTCCTTAAAGGGAAAGGACCCCAAAAAGAAGAGGTCCTCAGCCCATCAGAAATTAAAGAACCCAAAGGATTGGGACAACATAATCTCTTTAGCCCAGAAATGGAAAAAGGAGTACCACAGTTATATGTAGAAGCCCTTAAAATCTTTTCTGTAAATGTGTCTCACAATTTTACCATTATTAGCAAGTGCTTTGACAAAGTTTATGAACAATTGGACAAGTTGAGTCTGAGTTTTTTCAGATTTATTGACACCCAATACCACACTATGAGGATTGATGAGTTGGAAATACAAAAAATCAAGGAAAGTATCAAATCCAGTAGGTTGGATCTGATGAAGCATATTGATGATAATCAATCAATCCTTCAGGAAGACATGATTGTAACTATGGATCAACTTAAGGAAGAAGTTAAGAAAACTAGTCCTACTTCTTCAACTCATTTGATTGACAAAATTGATTTATTAAACAAAAAGCTTGACTTGGAGTTAGTTATGACTAAGAATGACCTCAGAGATCTTAAGGTCAATGTCAGTAACTCTCCAGCCACTGAATTGGAAGAAGCTAGACCTGCCAGGTTTACTAGTACTCCTAGTATTCCTCCTAGAACCAGAATAACTAGTAATGAACCTTTTAGACCAAGCCTTACACCAGAAATAGAGAAAGCTTTGAATATACTTCCTCCCATCACTGAATGGCCTAAATTCTACAGAGAAGGAGACTATAAACATGTCAGTTTTATTAAGTTTATTGATTAAACTCTTGCTTATTGTGAACTCCCTGATGCAATAGCTGTGGTGAGGCTACCCAGACTTTTTGAGGGAGTGGCTCTTGATTGGTTCATCAATAAGAGGGAAGAAGTAGGATCTTTACCCTGGAATTCTTTGAAGGAATTGATTAGAGAAAAATTTGGTACCAGGATTTGGAAAAGAAAAATGATAAAAAATTTTGAAACCTCCCAGTTTGATCCATCCAAGGACAAACCTCATAAGTGGTGTTTAGACCAGAAGAGGAGGTTAGACTGTTTCTACCTGGATGCTGATAAGGAAGAGGTCAATGAGAGACTTCTCAACTTGTGTCCCGGAAAGATCAACCATATTGTAAGGTGCAGAATTCCCAGGAACTCTGATCTCTCTACCTTGATAGGTATATTGGAAGAAACCATTGACATGAATGGTCTTGACAAAAGAATTAACAGACTCCCCAGGGGAAAAAATGCTAGGAGTAGAGAAGAATACACTTCCAAAACTAAAGATTCCCCTGCTGCTAATCTAACCACCTTGGAAGTCAAGAAGACTTCAGATTCCAAGGAAAAATTATGTTGGAACTGCAACCAAACAGGAAATTTTAGACCTGACTGTCCTCAGCCCAGGAGAAGAATTAATCCTATTGAAGGAGAAGAGTGTGAAAATCCTGGCCCCCAACTTGATGAAAATGATGGATCACTCTCTGAGTGTGATTTAATGATCACTAACCCCATCAATTTCATTGAAGGAAGTATAGAGTCCTCCTTGGACATAAACTCTTTTAATGAGGATTCTAACTTACCTCAAAAATGGAATCCTAGCATGAATATTTTACATGTCTCTGAGGCTAAGGCCTTAACTCTGAAACCTTCCGTCAGTAAAAGTTAGACCTCTGGAAAAACTTGCTATGCTACTGGTTTAATCCAAGGTTCCCCTGTTAAGTTACTCCCAGACAGTGGAGCCTTCTGCTCTTGTGTTGGTTCAACTTATTTGAACAAACAAGACCCAAATTGGAGGCTGAAACTATTACCAGTACCTCAGGCTAAGTTTAGCTGTTTTAATTCTTCTCTCAATGCTGTTGGAGTATGGTCTTCTGAAATCATACTCCCTCACTCTAAAGGATCACTCAAAACAAACATTGAATTTGTAGTGCTTCAAGATGGAGTATGTGATTAATTTATTCTTGGAAATGATTCTCTTTGCTTGTATGGTATAGATGTATTCCAAAGCAAGGGTAGATACTTTACTATAGGGGGAGACTGGAACAAGAAGTTCCAAATATACCCAAATATGCCATTTTAATGCTCAGACTTCTGATTCAGCCTATGAGAGACACTTGGGAAGTTTTAATCAAGAATACTTCTCTCAAGCAGCTTTGAATTCCCTACTCAAGGAAGACCAAAAATGTGACACCTTGCAAGTTTGCTTTGAAAATCAGAAGGCTTTCTGTACCAAGGATCACCCCATTTGTAATATCAAAGGAAATGACATGATTCAAGGAAATGACATGATTCTAACTTGAACCATTAAACCTCCTTACCCACCTAACCTTAGGGGACCTGCTTACCCTTCTAGTCCAAAATCTAGAGCTGCTCTGGAAACTCATATCCAGGAGTTAGTTGACTTACAAGTCTTAAGGAAAGTAGGACACAATGAACAAGTGGATATTACCACCCCAGTAATCATAGCCTGGCATAATGATAAGTCAAGAATGGTTGGAGACTTTAGAATGCTGAAAAACTATACCCAAGCTGATTACTATCCTATTCCAAGGATTGACAATGCTCTGCATAACCTCTCAACGGCTAAATATATCACTACTATGGACATGCTGAAAGGTTTTCACCAAATACCTATCAGCCCTGATAGCTGGAAATTCATGAGAATTATCTGTCATTTGGGAATTTATGAGTATCTTAGGATGCCTTTTGGTATCAAAAATGCTCCTTCTCATTTTCAAAGGATGATGGACACAGTTCTAGGATTATTCATCAGACAAGGATGGATGATGATGTACATTGATGATGTTATCATTTACTCTGATAATTGGGATACTCACATGGAGAAAGTAAGGCTAGTCCTCAAAACCATCTCTGCTGTGGGATTAAAGGTATCAATGAAAAAAATGCAAATTTGGCTATGGAGAACTCAAGGCCTTAGGACACATTGTCTCTGGACTAACTTTAGCTTTTGACCAAAGCAAGATAGCAGCCATGATGGAAAGGCCAATGCCTCAGAATAAAACTGAACTTCTGTCTTTTATTAGCTTCTCCAGCTACTATAGGAAGTACTTACCAAAGTTTGCTCTTCTAACCAAGTGTCTGTATGAAATATGAAACAACACCACTGTGTTTGAAATGACTCATGACAGAGTAAAGAAATATGAGGAACTCAAGATGGCAATGACCTCAGCTTGAGTACTGATTCAGCTAGACTACTCTAAACATTTCAAGCTCTATATAGATGCCAGCATGGATGGGCTAGGAGCTGCTTTACACCAAGAAGTCATAGAGGATGAAAAACCAGTGGAAAAACCTATACTCTTCACATCCAGACAAGTTAAAGACACTGAGAAAAGTTATGGTGCAAGTCAAATGGAATGCCTTGCTTTAGTATGGGCTCTGTAGAAACTCCATTAATACTTGGAAGGCACCAATTTCACTGTGATTACTGACTGCAATTCTGTCAGGAAATTGATGAACATGAAGACCCCTAGTAGGCACATGTTAAGGTGGCAGATAGCCATACAACAGTACAGAGGTCAGATGACCATAGTTCACCAAGCTGGTACTAAACATCAGAATGCTGATAGCTTGAGTAGGAATGCTTTTCCCAATGGTCCAAGTAACCCTGCTTATGACCCAGAGTATAATGATATTTTTCCTATACTGAATATTGACATACTTGATATTGAGGCTCCTATTCTAGGAATCCACATCTGTGAACTGGATGAATCATTGTTCAAATCTATCAAGGAGGCTTACAGCTCTGATATGATGACTCTGATCACCATTATGGAAAGTACTTCTTCACCAACTGAACTGATTAATAGTCTACCTGACCCTCTTCTGAAATATTATGAAGCTGGAAGGTTCAACTTATGGGATTTTCTAGTATACTACAGGCACCAGCATTCAAGTGTCATAGTCTTAACTAAGATAGACCATATCAAACATATCCTGGCTGAGTGCCATGATAAATGCTCTTCTGGCCACTTATCTACTGATAGGACCTTAGACAAGGTCAAAAAAACTGCTTGGTGGATCAATTGGAGAAAACAAACTATCCAATATGTTACCAGTTGTGAAACTTTTCAGAAGTCCAATAGGACCACTGGGAAAAGGTTTGGTCTACTAAAGAAGATTGCTGAACCCAAGAAAATATGGGAAATCATCAATATGGATTTTGTAACTGGATTACCCCCAGGGGGTGTTTATTCCTAGAACTAAGGCATGGTTATAGTAGATAGGTTCTCAAAGAAAGCAAATTTTCAACTAATCACAAGGAAGACACTGCTATGGAAGTTGCCTTGTTATTCTGCAATAGAATCATTGCTGATGTTGGAGTACCCAAGATTATTATCAGTGATAGAGACCCCAAATTTACCTCTGAGTTCTGGAGAAATCTTCATGGCATGCTAGGAACTACCTTAGCTTTCTCTACAGTTTTTCACCCCCAGACGGATGGTTTAGCTAAAAGAATGATCCGGACTCTAGAAGATATTCTCAGAATGTTCTGTTGCTTTGGTCTAGAATATAAGAATTCTGATGGTTATTTCCATGACTGGGTTAGTCTTTTACCTGCATTGGAGATGGCTTACAAAAGTAGCAAGCAATCCACTACTAAAGAAGCACCCTAAATACTGGAAAGAGGATGGATCCCTAAATTAACCAAGGATAACATTAACCAGCAGCTAACAAATATCCATCCTACATCACTTGATTTCAAGAACATGATAGATGTAGCCAATAAACATGCTTTTAAGTGTGTTCAGGATGCTGTTGAGTATAACCAACAGAGGTGGGATAAAACCCATAAAGAATCTGATTTCAAGATTGGAGATCAAGTCTTAGTTTCTACCACTAACTTTTCTAACTTAGCTGGTAACCAGAAGCTCAGACCAGCTTTTGTAGGACCTTTCACTATCAAGAAGCTTCATGGTAAAAATTCTGTGGAAGTAATCTTGAGTGATGAACTCTCTAGGAAACACCCAGTCTTCCCAGTAAGTCTCATCAAACACTACCACCCAAGGGAGGGAGAACATAACCCTTCACCAGAAATACCTGTTGCAGAAGAAACTGGAAAAGACAGAATAAAAGTTAGCAAGATCCTTAAGGATAAGAAAGACAGAATCAATGGAAAAGATGTTAGACTCTACCTAGTCAGATACAAGGGAGAGTCAGCTGATAAAGATGAATGGTTTCCTGAACACAATATCCCAGATGGACCCATACACTTGAGAAATTACAGAGCTAGCAGGAGGCATTAGACCCAGGAATTTTTTTTCAGATATAGACATATCTTAGAGCGGGGGAATGTCAGCTTGCTACTATTTATAGAGCAACCTGTCAAATTAACAGAAGAAATATGATAAAAATAATTAAATAAAAAAAGTAAAACTATCTAAAAAAAAGGAGTGAGAAATCCACAAATATGATTGCAGAATTGGATTCCTCACCCAAAATTTGATAGGGTCACTCACTGACCCCCCCCCCTGGAAATCCAACTCCTTCTATTTTTAAATAATTAAATAAAAAAAGGACCAAAAGCCACAACACCAATATGGCACTTGTGATAAATCCACAAATATTATTGCAGAATTAGATTCCTCACCCAAAATTAGATAGGGTCACTCACTGACCCCCCCCCCCCCCTGGAAATCCAACTCCTTCTATTTTTAAATAATTAAATAAAAAAAGGACCAAAAGCCACGACACCAATATGGCACTTTTTGGCCATTTCAATGTTTCACACGTATGGTCATGTATAGGTTTTACAACTAAATTTCACTCATAATTGGAGTTTTGTGTATATTTTAGGAGTTACAAATGGAAATGTGTTATGTCACGATTCCCGCGCGCAGCCCCGCATCCTCACACATCCCTACGTACCCGTAGCTACACATTCCTGCATACAGAGGTCACGCGCGCAGCTAATTTTGCCACGCACGCAGCGGATCCTACCCTGCGCGCATCTGAATTGACTGATCCCTGTGCCTGGATCAGTTGTGACAAATCTGACAACCAGGTACCGCTCAAGATAGCTACAACCTAGTTAGGGTTAGCTGGCATAGGTAATAACCTGGCATATGCCTTAGTAATAGTTTAAAAACTATAAAACTTAAATAAAATTAATAATAAACCAAGTCTAAGTATTTTTTAATAATAAACCAAATATTGAGGATTACCACGTAAATCACTTATCCTGATCTTCAAAGACCACAAAACAATACTAAAAGTCATCATAAAAATTATTGAAAATTACCTATGTGCCCAGAAGATGATGGAAAATCAGTAAACGTCAACATCGGTTCACTTTAAAAACAATATTAAGAGTACAAATGAAGGATGAGTGCAGAATGATCACATTTACTCCATAACAGATTAACAGATCCTGTGGCTAAAACAGCACAGATATCCAGCAGATCTGATTTCAGCTGATTCACAGAACCAAGTGGACGTGCTAATCTTGACCTGACTGGCTTTCCAGCCTCATTCCAAGAGAAGAACCCTCTCTACGCACCCTGAGAAGCTCATAATCACCCCAAAAAGGTATTTATAAAGACCTCTTTGGACCTATTATTCATAATCAGTTTTCCAGGAATTATTATCAGTCAGACACCGTGTCATTGTTAGTCAAGTGCTTATAAAGAGATAAGCCATTTATTTCTGACTTAGTCTGTAGTATTATTATTTTTTATCAAAACCAATCAACCCATTGAAGTTAGTCAAGCAAAGCTACCCCATCTTCTCTGAAACCCTTCCTATTATTGCAGGATTTTCATGGTAAAGTGCTCAGAGTGAGTTTTTCCCTTCCTGTCTTGGCCATTGTGCTTTTTTTCCGGGCCATATCAGTGGAATAAGCCCTTTCTAAGGCACCCATCTTCATTCCAAGGTTCTTAAACTTCCTAAGGAGGCCCCTTGAAGAGAGATTTTTTGTCTGTAAAGACCCCCAGTAGTATAATACTGTGGCCCCTCTTTTATAACAAATTGAAAAACATTTTTAAACAAACCAATTAAACCTTGCACCAGCTCTTAAAATATTTATTTTTTGAGCTTTTCATGTGTTTATCATTGGAATACTATTATTATTATGATTCCAGTATCTTCTATCACTCTCTGTAGCTAAAGGACTGCAAGGTTCCTGGTATCAGAGAGCTGACAGACAGGCCAGCCCATCTGGCTAAGTATGTCCAAAATAAAGCTTGGGCCCAGTTATGCCCAGATAATCCCGTCTGGCTAAGGTGGCCCATCCACCCTGGAAGGCTTGCTAAGGCCCATGTCCCAATAGACCTAGAAAACGTGTTTTGGTGCACAAATTCCCAAAACCAATAACATCCACATAGGCCCACGTGGCCCACCTGACGTCCAATGGGCCATGGAGGCCCATTTGTGCATCCCATTTGGATTACACACTAATATGTACATTACCTGAGTGCATCCATATTTTAACAAATTTACAATCACCCATATAATTATTGTTTATTCTATCACCTCTGGTAGCTAAAGGATATCAAGGTTCTTGGCATCCAGGAGGCTGAAAAATATTTTTATGTAATTTTTACAGTGTTAATTCTTTTTATCTTCAAAAGCTGAATATTTTTAATTAATTGTTGAATATTTCAAATTACTGGTTGAATATTTTTAATTAATGGTTGAATATTTTTAATTAATTCATTTTAACAGTGTTGCTTGTGATTCTGTTATAAGTATCTGTGAAAAATTTCATCATTAGAACATCATTGGTGATAACAGAATGCCTACATTCCATTCTATTGTAATGATAAAAAAATGCCTACTGTGTGTTCTATCATAATTAAGGGATTTTCCAATTTGTTATACTTATGAATTAAAATATAAGATCATCAACTATGATTGAAATTTAATCATATACCAAAATTCATTATACATCATAAAATTTGATTGAAATTTAATCATGTATCAAGAATCATTATATTTCTTGAGCCATATGAATGAGATAGATATGAAGTGATAGGTATAGTCAGGCAAAAGTGAGTTCTTGAAGCTCCTAAGATCCTGGTTATGATCTTCTATTTTGATCTTCTATTTTTTCACATATTAATCATTGGTGATCTGATATATGTGAATCTGATATATGTGATAATCCAGAAGTACAAGCTTTGTGCAACATTATATCTTTCCATGTCAAATCTTTCCCATTTTAATTTTACAAGAGAACATCAATGTGTGGAAACTATCTTTCACTGTAAGATTAATCATAATTTTATAATGATAGTTTTAATAATTATTTCAAAATAGAAGTTATGATTTAGTGGCCTAATTGATCTGGAGTTTAAACATTTTCATGTTTTATATTAATCCAATTTGGCAGTGAAGTTATTCTAGTGATGAGTTATTCTATTCAGCTTTTTATCTTTTTTGCTTGGAGTAACCCCAAGCAAAACTTAAGCATTCCATTTTCTAATCAAATTTTTTAAACTTATCCATGAACAGCGTGTAAAAAGGTCTGTTGTTTTCCACAATGAAGAATCCAACAGGAATTTCCATGTGCATGCCTCCTTCATTCAATCCTGGTTCCAAAATCAAAGTATAAATAAACTTACATTTCAATGCAACAACAGATGCCACTCCAAAGTCACTGAATGAATTAACATTATTTAACCCTTGTAATCTTTCTTGAAATGAAACTGCCAAATTCCTCACAAAAGTTAATGTAATTTTTTCTTTGGATCAGTTGGGAATTCATAAGCATCTCAATAATGAACACAGTTGAAATTATGTTTTGTAAAAATGTGCTTCTCTTGATTCTCAATAACAAAATTTAGACACAGAATCTCAATAGAAACATTTAGACACACCCCAAGTTCTTTCTGTTTGGGAAGCTCACAGAATGGGCTCTAACTTTTTTGAGCTCAATCCAATGTTTTTTTATATCAAAGAGAACATTCCACAATAAATTTGTTATAAATGGATAGAGATATTCTATAATTTTTCAATTTTGATGATGTACCAACAAAGAAATGAAGACCCTTGGGTTTTCCTTAATCTTCCAAATAGTCTAAATTCTAGATTTCCAAGTTGATAGACTATCTGAAACTTATCAATCCATCAAATTGACTTCAATTCTGCCACAAATGTGTGAGAAATACACTAGTTTTTACCTATTTTACTAGTGTATTAAACTCATATTTGGTGACCAGAAAGTAGGGTTTTCTGGAATTTGGAATGTTGAACTTAGATTCATTTATTTTCCATGAATTCAGGCCATGGAGGTCACAGTTATGTCAACTGGAGAAGGCATTTTGGATTGGTTGGTTGGAGATAACTGACTTTGCGTTTGGAGATTCTTTGTGTTGAGTGTGTTTGCAGAGTCATTGAGATATACCTTTACAGATACCTTGATTGATAGAAATCCTATCTTGTTACATGGAATGATTTTTGAGCCAACATGAAATTAAAAGAAGAGAGTGTCATCATATTCTTTACATGTTGTCAGTCTCTTTTTCATTTATTCAAAAAGAAGTACAATCATCCATACAAATTAGAAAATGTCAAGTATTTATTGATTTACATGTCCCAAACGTAAAAACCAAATGTAGAATGTTGACACAAAGATTCAGGGGTTGAAATTTCCATGCCAGGAACATCATTGATTTTATGAACCCAAGGAAGACAGCACTCATCTTTCTGTGGTTACACAATTCAATATATATATATAGCGTATTACAATTTTTTATTTATTTTTTCAATTTGATTCATATGATTTGAATCATATTTAAATTTAATTTATCATATTTATCACATTTATTTGGGATTTAATTGAATAAAATTGATGGATTTTACGTTATTTAATTCCATATCTTTTTTTAATTTTAATAAATCTTTGAATTGAAATATGTATTCTATTTTATTTGATTTTTTCAGGTTTCAGTTCCAGGTTATCAGATGCCAAGGGCCTTGTTCCCTTTTAGCTACTTATAGTGATATCTTGGGAATAATATCTATTAGTCAGGAATGAAAGAAAAACATGAAAAAAATCAGGAATGCAATTATTTGTGAGGTGGATGGTAATAATATTTAAACAAAAACAAGCAAAATAAAGAGGCTTCCAAAATTGCTTTGGGGGATAAGTAAACTGGTCTGGGGGAAAATGGCTTAGATCTCCCATACAGCCCACAGGGGGTTCCTCAGGTTCTCCCTTGCAAAAAAAGGTTTTGGAACTGCACCCTGAGGACAGAAAAGCAGGCACAGTTGGCCAAGAGGTCCATTTTTGTGCTATTAGAAGAAAAGGTAATGATGGTGTCATTATCTTATGATTTTCCTGGGCTTTATTTCCAATCTTAGGTATTCTCACTTTATTATTAAAGGCTGTTTTCCAGGTTATTCTTGTGTAAAATGGACCATCCCGGTCTCATTATAATAGTAACATGTGCTAATAGACATACCCTTATTATTAAATATTTTTATGTATCTTATTTATAGCATAATATTACTTTGATTGCTTATTGTAACCATGGTTGTGGTGGGGTTCATATATTATTAGGGTGTATCAAAGTTAGAAAAACTGCCATTAGAAACCCGCCATTTTTTTTTGACCAAACCCACCATTCAAAATGGCGGGTTTCTGAAATACACATAGACCCTAACTTGTGTATTTTAAAATGGCAGGTTTCAAATATCAAACACGCCGTTTCATCCATACAACATCCATGGAATGCAAAACACCCATCCACAGCTCCAACTCATCAAATCCATACGCATGACACACATCTCATCTCCATTGCTTCACATCTCCATTTCTTCACATCTCCATTGCTTCACACAAATCCCATCATCATCACATAACCATCTTTTTCAACATGTCCAATCAAACTTCCCGGCAGCAAGTTGAAAACGCAAAAAATCTGACAGAACTTTTTTCAATATTTGACTTGGATTCAGACTCCAATTTGGAATCAACTTGGTTAGCTTTAAATTCTTGGTTGAAAAAGCAATACATGGTTCCAAAAAGACATACTCTCCACAAACCTTTGTATGAAAGGCAAAAGCTTCACCTACTTCCCAACTTAAGCTTCCAGAAACTGTTCCAAACTTTATTGCCTTCTTTCATAAAACTTTTGGAGATGATTGAAGACCACCACATCTTCCAGAAAAATTCTTGGAATCCTCAATTCAATCCAGCTATCCAACTGGCTTTTGCTCTTTGTAGATTAGGATAAAATGGAAATGGAGCAGCAATTCATTGATTAGAAAATCTATTCTTGGTCATTTATGGATCCATTGACTTATACACCAAAAGAGTCATGATTGCTATCCTATCTTTCTATTGCTCTGTCCTTTGTTGGCCAATCAAAGAAGACCGCAAGGAGATATCTCAAGTAATGGAGACTGGAAGATTTCCTGGTTTCATTGTTTTTGTTGATGGAACCACTATCTCCTTGAGTCAAAAACCCAACCTAGATGGCAACCATTATTTTGATTGGAAAAAAAGGCAATTAATTCATTTCTTTTCCAAAGCCTTTGATGATACACTGAACAAATTTGTTTTATCCGTTTGTATAGACACTCTGTGGCACTAAAACTTGTTTGTGATAACAACAAGAAGTTCATATCCCTCCATGCTTGCCATCCGGGTTCTTGTCATGATTTGTATGTTTTCAATTGGATGCAGATTACCCAAAAACCAGATAACTACTTTGACAAAGATCAATACATTCTTTCCAATTTGGCTTATGCTAGCGGTAAATATGTGGTTCCAGCATACCACAATGTTTCATCCTATGATCAAGCCAAAACTGATTTCAACTATCATCTTTCCCAATCACAAGTTTGGATTGAGCATGCCATAGGAATCCTGATAGAAAGATGGGCCAGCTTACAGGAGATGAAAAACAAGCTCCAATCTTCCAAAGACATGAAGTTCCTCATCAAATGGATTATCAGTTGTGTAATCCTTCACAGCCTTCTTGCCAACGTCAAAGATGAATGGGACAAAATATCCAAAGAAGATATTCCTGATCCTCTTCAAGTCATCCCAGCCTCATCTTCTGCCTCATCTTTGGCCATGAGAGAGCAGATTCTACCCCTCACACTTTCTCACTTTGATGATTAGCATTGGGTTTTTACATAGGTAAAAAATAAAATCACAGAATTTTTTTGTTTTGTTTGTTTAACCAAGAATCTGACTACAGGTTTTTTTTTTATTTTTTTGGTGGACTTAGACAAAAAAAAAAACTTCAAAACCACCTCACCCCACCAAACCACTGGTCTACCTTCACTGGTACACTTCCTCCTCCTCACCCACAACCACCACCTCACCCATCACCACCACCTCCCAATCACCTCCACCTCACCATCACCTCCACCTAAACCACTGGTCCATCTTCACTGGTACACTCCCTTCTCCTCACCCACAACCACCACCTCACCCATCACCACCACCTCTCCATCACCTCCACCTCTCCATCACCTCCACCTCACCAACCACCTCCACCTCACCTCACCTCACTCACTGCCTCCCCTCCTCCTAACCCTGGTAAGCCCTCTCCCCCCTCTTCCTCTTCCTTCCCCTCACTGGTTGCTGATCCTTTGATCATTCAACCTATGGGTCCCCCCTCTTCCTCTTCCTTCCCCTCACTGGTTGCTGATCCTTTGATCATTCAACCTATGGGTCCCCCCTGGATCCATTATTTAATACATCAAGGTGGGCCCTCCTCCTCCTCTCCCTGCCCCTGATAAATTGGCAAGCAATCTTTTCTTGCCAGTTGATTGGTTGGTTGAATGTCAAGCAATCCATTGCTTGCCAATCAATTGATTGGTCGACTGGCCAGCAATTGATTGATCAATCAATTGCTTTGATGTCCTTCATCTCTTTCTTAGAGAGTTCATTCAAAGGGATAAATTGGATGATGGCAAACATAGCCTCATGAGCCTCTTGATCTTGAAAGTATACTTTTCCAGAGATGAAGAAATGGAACAGTTTGATCTTCTGTTTGGCCTTTTCCCACTCTTCAGGGGTGGTTTTTTTACTTTTCTTGACAATGGATGGATAAAGGTTCAAGGAACGTAGTTTGCATGAAGACCAAACAACCTTTTCATTAATTGTTTCCTCAGTCACTTCCAATGCAATTTCCAAATCCCGCATTTGAGCCTTCCTTTTCTGGAAAGCCCTTTTCTTCCCACTTCTCTGTATGATTTTCAAACTATCTCCTTCCATCTTTTTCCCCCCCAACTGTATACTTTGATTGGGGTGAGGATCAAGATGGAAATCAATTGGTTTAAACATTTTGAGTTTTGTGGATGAAGAATGGGCCATCAAGAAAGGGTGGTGAAAGCCATGGAATGTCCAATGGCATTGCATTGAATCAACAAAAAAGCAAAAAAAACACAGTCATGAGTCCGTTATAAACCACTTAGATGATCAGAAAACATAGAAAATAAGAAAACAATACCAGCAACTCTCCTACCATAAAAAAAATCAAAAAAAAAACAATCATCAGTCCAGTATAAACCACTTAGATGATCAACCAAAATAAAAAATAAGAAGAACATTACCATTAATTTTCTACCAAAAAAAATGCCAGTCAAATTCTCAAGAACTGGGAGGAGGAGGAGGAGCTGAAGGGGTGGCAGGTCACTGGTTGGTCAATTGATTGATTGATTTACTGGCAAGATTGATTTTTGTTGGTTGACCAATTGATTGATTGCTTGCCGGTAAATCAATTGATTGATTGACCAACCAGTGACCTACCCCCCCTTCAGCTCCTCCTCCTCCTCCCAGTTCTTGAGAAGTTGACTGACATTTTTTTGGTAGGAAATTACCGGTAATGTTCTTCTTATTTTTTATGTTGGTTGATGATCTAAGGGGTTTATACCCAACTGATGATTTTTTCTTGATTTATTTTTTTTTTGGTAGGAGAATTGCTGGTATTGCTTTTATTATTTTCTATTTTTGTTGATCATCTAAGTGGTTTATACCGGACTGATGAGAGTTTTTTTTTTGCTTTTTTTTGATTCAATACAATGCAATCAGGCATTCCACCACTTTGACAACCCTTTCTTGACAGCCCATTCTTCACCCACCAAACTCAAAACTTGACCACTAATGGATTTCCATCGTGATCCTCACCCCAATCAAAGTATACGGTTGGGAGGGAAAAAGATGGAAGGAGATAGTTTGAAAAAAATACAGAGAAGTGGGAAAAAAAGGGCTAGCAAGAGAAGGAGGGCTCAAATGCAGGATTTAAAAATTGCATTGGAAGTGACTGAGGAAAAAATTAATGAAAAGGTTGTTTGGTCTTCACGCAAACTATTTCCCTTGAACCTTTATCTGTCCATTGTCAAGAAAAGTCAAAAACCCAACCCTGAAGGGTTGGAACAGGCTAAACAGAAGATCAAACCATTCCATTTATTCAGCTCTGGAAAATTATACGTTCAAGATTGATTGTATCATGAGGCTATGGTTGTCATCATCCAATTTATCCCTTTGAATGAACTCTCTGAGCAAGAGAAGAAGGACATCAACTCAGTAATGACATTCCTTCACCAATCCAAAAAATTTGTCAAAACTGTTGGTTCCTCAAGATCTTGGGGTGGGAAAATGTGGGCAATTGGATGGCAAAAATTGATGGACCCTTCTGAGCTATTTGGACAATATTTGAAGAAAGATGCTGTCAAATCCTGCCCTGAAGATTATTATTTTTTGAACCTTAGGTCTGACAAGGTCTCTCAAATATTGGGCCAAATGTTTTAAAAATTAGCAAAACTTGCATTTGATTCCAACTGTGAAGCTATGATGGACAACAACATCCCTTTCTCCTCCTCATTGGAATTTGGATCTGGCCTTACTGCTTTTGAATGCTCACCTCAGACTCCTTCTACAACTCACCCCATATTGACCAAGGTGATGTCTCTGACTATTCCTTTTTACTTGTGGTCCCAAACAAAAAATCAAATGGAAAACTTATTGACAACAGGGATGAATATCAAGTATTTGACAGCCAATTTTTGTTCCCAGAAGTGGTTTTTGGGATTGATTTCAAACAAAAGGGTATTGTGAAAATTGTTTGGGCAGCAGACAAGTACAAACACTGTACATTTCCTGCAGTGGATACTGCCACCCATACTAGGATGGCCATATCCATGTAAATCAATAGAACAACTCAAAACACTGGCAAGGACTTGGCCAGTGGCAAATTGTATCTTAGGAAAAAAATATAAATAAAATAAAAATAAAAATAAAAATAAAAATAAAAATAAAAATAAAAATAAAAATAAAAATAAAAATAAAAATAAAAATAAAAATAAAAATAAAAAAGATTTTTTCATTGGTGATTTTCAAGATACTCTCAAATGTTGTTGCAATCAAAAATATTCTTTTGTTTTTCTTTTTAAAATTTTTTATCAAAGTAAATATATTTACAAACCAAGAAATTGAGTAATTTCCTTTACTTCATCGACTGTTCTACTGCTAACAATACATGCCATGGCTACCAATAACCCATATTTTTTCCTGTGGATAGCCTTTCCCTCTTCTTTTTTTGTTGGTCTTGCTCTTGATCCCTCTCCTTTTCCTATTTTTGAAACTCCAGCTTGGCCTTTTGGATTTGCCACTCAGCATCCAACTTGTGTTGATGAGCCAAACTCTCAGCTTTCCACTTTTGACAATCCATAGCCAGTTCATGATCCCACTTCTCCTTTTCAAATTGAAGTTTTTTGGATTCTATTTGTGATTTCACTGTTTTTTGGAGGGGAATAGGAATGAGCTTGATTTTGAAAGCAAGTAAAATTAATCAATGAAATTACTTGAATCTTGCTTCTCCATGATATCCTCAAAGCAAGAAAAATTTGAAGTTTTTCTCCCATTTTGACAGCTATTAGGGTTGAGGTTTATGGAATTTGAGGACTTTTGCTTTCCCTTTTCAGAGGGGGTTTGTGTGGAAACATCATTGCTCTCATTTGAAGGTGATGTTGGAGGCCCCATTGGCTTGAGTTTTTGGCCATTCAGAAATGGATGAGCCTGTTTTTTTACAATCTTAATCAGTCAGGATTAACCAGACAAGAGAGAAAATATCTTGGTTCCTTACTTGAGAAGATGATTCCAATGGTGGTGATACAGCAATAACTTGCTCCTTGTGGGCCAAGTTGTTAATTTCTTCCAACCCAGGAAGGGAGCAATCCAAAGAAGGAAGTGAGGGGTTCAAGGAAGGGTTTTAATTTTTGATCAATGCTGATTTAGGTGTGATTGGAGCTGATTCTATTGGAATATCCTCCTCCACATCAGATTGGGGCCACTCATAGGTTCCATTGGGAGCATCATTGCTAGGCCAAGCATTGACAGCCAGGTCCTCAGCATCAACTGAATCTGATTTTTTGGAATCAAAAGCGGCTAAAGGGATGATATTTTCCTTCTTTCCAGATATTTTCATCCATTTGAACATTAAAATGACAAATGGAGTCCAACTTATCAACCACTGAGTTGATTACCTTGTCTTTGTTGGAGTTGGTGATACCAAACCGGTGGATATTGAGATTGATTGGGCTTTTTTTTACTTGGTTTAATATTTCTTAAATTTCTCTGGCATCTGTTTGGATGAAAGATCCAGCATACCTTTGGTTTTATTCTTGATTTCATTGGCCATCAGGAGATACCCATCAAACTTAGAGGATGGAGGTTGGCCAACTTGTGTTTCATTGTTGGATCCAAAGCAATCATTTTAGTTGGATGGAATTTTGAGCCAGTTTACCAGGATGATGTGATCAGCTCTTATGAGCTGACTTGAGCCTTTGGAAGTTGATGGGGGAGGATTTTTGGATGTTGAGTTCCTTGTTGATGTTTTCTTTGGTTGAGTGGAATTTCAGGGGGAGTGTTGCTGAGGGGCCATTTAAAATGAGTAAGTGGGATGAGGTGATGAAGCAATAAAGCAATCACAGTTAGGATGTGATGAAAGGGGGGATTAAGTGATGAAGAAATGAAGCAATGAGAGGATGGATGTGATGAAAGCAATAAAGTGATTACAGTGATAAAGCAAGGTGAGAGTTATGAAGTTATGAAGTGCAATGAAGCAATGAGAGTGATAAAGTGATGAGGATAGCAATGAAGTGATGAGGATAGCAATTAAGCAGTGAGAGTGATGAAGTGATGAGGATAGTGATGAAGAAATGAGAGTGATGAGGTATTCCAATAAGGGTAGAGAATGAAACCAGGGGTGATGATGTGGACTGACGCGTGGTTGAGCTGTTGCAGGCCTTTATATACTTCATTTGAAAAAAACCCCTTTATTTTCAGATAACTTTGACATGTCTGATGTGAAATAATTGGGTTTTTTTGATTTTTAATGGCGGGTTCGGAATGGATGATTTGGGTTGAAACCCTCCAATTTTTGATGGTTGGTTTGCTTAATATGGATACATCTTATTGATCCCACTTTCTCAGGTTTTAGGATTTGGGATTATTTTCATTTTGTTTATACCATTGTTTTAATTATTATTCATTAAAAGTAGCCTGCTGAAATTATGATTATTATAATTCTTGTTTCATTGATTTTATTTGGCTTTAATTCATTATTATACATTTTATTTTGTTTTTATTATTATATTAATTTATTTTTTTATTTTAATTTTACTATAAGTTTTATTTTTTTATCTTTTTCATCAATTAGCAGCAACCTGAAAATTTTATTATTATAGTTCTTGTTTCATTAATTTAATTTAATCAAATTTTAATTCATGAATATAAGTTTAATGTTTTTCTATTACTTTATTAATTTATACTTATATTTTAATTTTACTATAAGTTTTATTTTGTTTTTATTATTATTGATCAATTATTAGAAATCTGAAAGTTTCAGTTATTATAGTTCTTGTTTCATTAATTTAATTTAATTTTAATTCATGAATATAAGTTTTGTGTTGTTTTTATTGTGATATGCATTTATGTTTTATTTTGATTTTAGTGTAAATTTTATTTTTTTATTATTATTTTCATCAATTAGGAGGCATCTGACAGTTTTATTATTATGATTATGGTTTCATTAATTCAATTCAATTTAATTTCAATTCATGATCATAAGTTTCATTTTGTATTTAGTATTATATTAATTTGTTTTTTTATTTTGATTTTGCTATAAGTTTTATTTTTTTATTATTTTTCATTTATTAGCAATCTTGAAGTTTTAATTATGAAAATTCTTTTTTAATTAATGATTATAATTCATTGAGTAGTAGCAATCTGAAAGTTTTATTATTATAATTCTTGTTCCATTAATTTAATTTAATCCTAATTTACCACTACAAGTTTTATTTTGCTTTTATGACTATATGAATGTATGTTTTTATTTTAGTTTTAGTAAAATTTTTGGTTTGTTTTCATTATCATGTTTAATTTATTGTTTCATTTTAATTTCATTTTTCCCCCTCATTTTATGTTTTCATATCATTTTAAGTTTTCATATCATTTTATTTTCAGGTTTAAATTTTCTTTATTATTATTCATCATTTCAAGTTTCTTTTTTTTTAATTATTATTCATCAGTAGTACCAAGATTTCAGATTTACTAAGTATCATAATTCTTGTTTCATTAATTTGATTTAATCTCAATTTATTATCATAAGTTTAATTTTGTTTTTATTATTATGTTAATGGATGTTTTTATTTTAATTTTAGTTCAGCTCTTATTTTGTTTTTATTATTATATTAGTATGGTTTTATTTTAATATCAGTTTTTTACATCATTTTATGTTTTTATATCTATCATTTTATGTTTATATGATTTTATTTTTTTTATAATTTTATGTTTGTATATCTTATTACGTTCTCATACATACTGTTTTATTTTTTATTTCTATTTTATCTCCATTCAATTGATTTGATCATTTATTAGTTTCTACATCATTTATTAATTTATATTTTTAATATATAATAGTTTATGTTATTTCATTTCATTCAATATACATTTTATTTTATCCCATGTTTTATTTTATTTTATGATTTTTCTGGTAGTAATGCTTTTTGATGCATTCTATGTTTTATTTGATTGATCTTATCCTTTAATACAATAATATTTCAATACAAATTAAAGTATGTTGTCATTGCTCATACATTTCATTTAAATATAATTAAATTTAATTTAATTTAATTTAATTTAATTTGATTTGATTTATGCGCAATCTGTTGGATGTTATAATTTAATTTAATTGGCCTTCAATAAAAAATAAAATATTTCTATATTGAAGGTCTATTTATCTTTTTTCACTAATATGAAATTTGATTTTGAGTTGATCAAAAATACATCATCTTTTATTATAGCTTATTTTATTTCATTTCAATTTTATTTCATTTCTTTTATATTTCATATTCATTGATTATACCACAGGTTTTTTTCATTTCATTTTCTGCTATGATTTTTTAATCTTTGTTTTTTTATTGTATTTTATTTGAATGACAGTTTATTTAATTTAATTGATTTATGATCTATTTGAGGTTATAATTCCACAAAAATACAATTTTCAAGATTTTAATATAAAAAAAATGGACTAGATACTAAATTGAATTCAAATTATAATATTTTTTATTTTTTCATTTGATTCCATGTATTCCATTTGGCATTTTCTTTGCATTTATTACAGATGGTTTGTTTTGCATTCCTGTCTTTTTTTTCTGCTGACTAATTTTATCACCTTAACTGAGTTCATCTTCTCTATTCCTTTTGGAATTTTCTGAACTCCATGCGCCTGTATGTATCAGCCGGTGTGTTATAACTGTATTGGATATTGGATGTGCACACGCGCCAAAACTGCCACCACAGCTTCCACCTTGACTGTTAATTTTTTAAATTTTCAAATTTTGTAGTTCAACCTTGTTTTCTTTTTTCTGGACCCAAGTAAGATTCCCCCAGCCAACTCACCTCCTCATTATTCTCAGAAATCAACCCCTAATCTAGCTTAACCCGGTTCAATTGGCCAAGAATTCACCACCAAGAGAAAACCCGGAATTAAAATAAAGGCCCACCAAGTTTGGACTACGTTCCCAGGATACCTTTAACAATGCTGTGGACAATTTGCCACAGCTCACCATTGAGTTTCCCTTGGAAAACTTACTAGTTAGCAAGCCACAGCACTCCATGCTGGAAAATTTGATTGCGCCAACATGTTCATCATATCATAAAATTTCCATACCATTCTTGTCAAATGAGGTAGATCAAGATAGCCAAGATGAAGAAAACCAAGAAATTCAGGCCCAAGTGCAAGTTTCACCTCAAACAGTCCTCCCAAATACTAATTGCAATGAGTTGGAAGAGATGGGCTTTGACAATTTGCATTATCTTGAAGGCCAGGTCTCAAAAAAAAAGCAACTGTTGGCACAGATGCAAGCAATATTGCATGATATCAATTGCAATTTCCAAAGACGTATTTATATATTTGCTATTGAGGAGGATATCCAGGCTCACATTCTGTTCAGCCACCTTGGCCATTCTCACTGTGTCAGGGGGGCAAGGTCTTGGAATAATTACTGTGAATTCAGTCAATATGTGCACCATGATTTTGAATCCAGTAAGTTTTTTGTTTTCTTGCCCTATCTATTTTTGATTGTTCCCTTATATTTATTTATTATTTTATGATCTATAATAATTTTAATTGTTTTTGGTTGAACAAAATTTGGTGCAGGTGAAAGAGCTGCCAATTCTGTCAAGGCCCTCAGTCAAAAGTGGAAAGGCCTTTCCTCTCAAGAGCAAGATCATTACAATGACAAAGAGTATCTCAAGACACTCAAATCCTGGAAGCAATCTAGGTCAGCCCATCAAGAGTGCATTGTGACTGGGCCAAACAGAAAATTGGAAAAAAGGTCCCTGAATCCTGCCAAAAATAAAATCCCAAATGAACATGTTTCTCTTGCTGCTTGCCACAAAAAATTTAACAAATGGGCTAAGAAGGTAATTGGCATTTTGAAATTTTTTTTGGATAGCCATCAAGTCAAAGGTTTCTTGGTGGTGGTGTCTAAAAGCCCAAAAAGCTCAATAGAAATTATTAGTGGTACCGATTTAGGTGAAACTTCTTTGATCTTTTGGAAAATTTGCCAGATGATCCAATTGGCTTATTCCAGGGCTTGGTGGTTCGGAGAGCTGCTGAAAGCAAACTACTAGGTAACAACAATGATCTTGAAGAACTTCTGATCTCAACTTTAGCATCCAAAAAGCGCAAAAGCGACCAGGAAACTGATGAAGAGAGCCGCAGGCACCCTTACAATTGGGAAAACTTCAAAGTAAATCTCAAAGAGGTTCAACGGCAGTTGGGATATATGATTTGTGATGCTTCTTGTGGTGGTTTGCACAAGGATGGCCTGGTAATAATTCTGCTGCTTTCAAAAAAGCTAATAAAACTATTTGTCTCAGGGAGAATAATTTGTACGTGACCCCTAGATTGCTGATGCAACCACTGAGACAGCTGGTTTTGATCAAAACCCAAAAGTTCTTCAAGCTTTGGAAAAAGTTTTAATTGAAATAAAAAGAAATGAAGATGTGGATTCAAATACTAGGTCAATGCCAGCAAGGAAAAAGAGTAAACTTGGTAAAAACAAAAAAGGTGTCCTTGATGATTACAATTAATATACCAAGGAAGATTTGGAGGAATCAGATTTTGATGAAGAGTTGGAAGATTGGTCAGATGAACCCAATGAATGACCATTTTTAGTCTTAGTCTATGTTATTCTTTATCAATTTTCTAGTTTTGCTTATGCCAACAGCCGTTTGATCCCTTGTAATAATATGCATGTATTGCCTATGCTCTGTTTTTACTATCTGACTCTGCCTGTGTTTATTATTGGGCTCTTTTTTTATTATCAGAATTAATGGAAGAGAATGCAAAAAAAATTGATGGAATGAACAAATAAAGGTATATATTGGGTTGAAATCATCTAATTTGTAGTCAAATTTTGATATTACAGGTTTCAAAAATAAAGTGAAACAAATGAGCTCCTTAAAAAACATACGCGGAAGTATTCTTCAATGAGTAAAAGTGAATTTTACAGAAAATAAGCCAAAATAGTCTTCCATGCACCTCTGCTTCAATGAGTAAAAGTAAAACTAAGATTTGGAAATTTTCTCAAGAGTATGTGATGTGAAGTTGGTATTGATTTTGTGAAGGCAAAGGTGAAATTTGTGAGTTGAAGAATTTTGAGAACAAGGGATGGATAAAGTAAGAAAATGGTGGAAATGGGTGATGAGAAGTTAGAAATTTGTGGGGCCCTTGTGGGCTGCACCCACTCAGGAGATTGTGCAAAGTGCAAGAATCCTGAGGGACAGGTAATTTGCAGAGAGGTTTAGAGCATCCACAATTTTTGTAGGTAACTTTTCAATAGGTAAGCCCTTGTTAGTCAAAAAAAATTGTAAGCAAGGCCCTTTACAGATTGCACCCTCCAATTGGGCTTGGAAAAGTGTCTTGCCACCTACCTAAAGAGCCAGGTCTTCCAGCTGTGCACAATCCAAGCTCGATGTCACCAACTCATCATCAACTCCAACATCCAACAATCTGCAGCAAACTTCCATCTTCTCCAACATCCAACACCATGATTATCCCAACCCTCCGCAAGTACTTCCCCATCCACATCCAACCATCATTCAGCCATTTAAAATGGATGCTTGAAATTGGAATCAAGCTCCACAAAGCCAATGTTCAAGCAAAAAAAAAAAAAAAAAAAAAAAAAAAAAAAAAAAAAAAAAAAAAAAAAAAAAAAAAAAAAAAAAAACAACACCAAAAAGCTAGAATCGAGCGTCAAAGGGTGGAAGGCCATCTAAACCTAATGAAAGATTATTTTCAAAAAAATGCAAGATTCACCAAATCAATGTTTGAAAGGATCTTTGGCATGAGCAAGTCAATTTTTAAGCACTTTATGAATGACTTGGGAGCCCATAGAATCTACTGGATTCAAAGAATAGTATGATTTTTCTCTTTCTTTTTGGTTTTCTTGTATTTTTATCTATTTTTCGGGTTTCTTTTGAATTGAAAAAAATACTGATTGAAAATCCTTGTTGTCTTTTCTTTTTGAAATTTTTTTTTTCATGTAGGATTGCTGTGGCCAAGTTGGCCTTTCCCCTCATCAAAAACTCACCAGTAAAATTTGCCAACTACCATGTGGTCTCCCAGCTGATGCAACAGATGAATATGTGCAAATTGGAGAGAGTACAGCTCTTGAAACCCTGAAGATATTTGTGAATGATGTTTTAGATATCTATGAAAAAGAATAACTCCATGCTCCAACAGATAATGAACTCAAGGTGATTATAAAAGAATATGAGTATTGTGGTTATCCTGGCTTTTGTGCAAGTATTTATGGAATGCACTGGGCACAGAAAACTTTTCCTCAATCCTGGGCTGGTCAATATCAAAGAAAAGAAGGTTTTCCCACTATGGTTTTGGAAGCAGCAGCATCTCTCAACTTGCACATCTGGCATTCCTTTTTGATATCTCCTGGAACTCATAATGATATCAATGTAGTTTAAAATAGCCACATCTTTGATCAATTTCTAGATGGTATGTTTTAGTTTTTTTATTTTTTATTTTTTAGAATTACTACATGTTTTCCTTTGGGGGTATTTTCTGACTTTAATTTGATTATATTTTTTTCATTTATAGGTTCAGCTCCCAATGTAACTTTTGAGGTGAAAAACAACCAGTATTCCTATGGTTACTATTTAGCAGATGGAATATACCCCAATTGGCCATTTTTTGTCAAGTCATATAAATCAACTCAAGATGATGCCACCAAAAATTTCAACTTCCTCCAAGAAGGTGCAAGCAAGGAAATAGAATGTGCATTTGGAGTTTTGCAGAGTATGTTTGCTATTCTAACTCAACCCAGTAGATTATGGTTTAGTCAAGACATAATACAAGTTATGAAATGCTGTATAATTCTCCATAACATGATTGTAGAGGAGAGGTCATCATGTGCTCCTTTTCTAAATAACATTTCTAACATTTCCCATTATTATTTCAACATCATTACCACACAAAATCTTCATGATTCTAATTTATTTCATTCATTTTAAAGCCTTAGTCAAAAATGTTATAACCTTCATGATTCTAAACTCCATTTTAAACTTATGAATGATTTAAAAATCCACAATTGGATGAGAAGAGGTCTCTCAAATCCAACTTAGAATTATTCTTTGTTTAATTTTTTGGAAAAAAAATTGCAAGAAGTTTTTTTTCTTATTTCCATTTCTCAGATATTTAATCAATCTACTTTACAATATTTCAGAAAATAAAAAACAATTTTTTTCCCAAGCATTTAAGGTTTTTTCAACGCAATATCAAAAGCAGAAAAAAAAGGAATATTTTTAAGATGGACCCTCTTCAAGTTGCGCTCTCACTTTTTTTTAAGCATCCTCATTATTTCCTTGCTCTCATTGTCAGGGAAGCTTGATTCAGCCTGCAAAAAAACCAACAACTGCCCCAGCAATACCTTCATGTCTGCCTTTTTTGCTTCCAACTCAAAAAATCACTCTGCCAAGTTGTTTTGTCTTGCTGCAATTATGTTCTGTCAGTCAAAAATGTTATTGCTGGCCATGAGGACCCCAAGCATTGAAGGTTTGCTTCTGGCTTCAGAATTGGTTTCTGAAGGCAATCACTTTTTTTTGGAGGCCTTCACTCCAGGAGGTTGCATCAGGTGCTGGTCGGATAGCAATTTTGAGGATGGGACACCAATACTGGGTGTCCCAGGGAAGTTGCTGCTGTGAGAAGAGAATTTGCCAATCCATTTTTGGTGATTTTGCAGTATCTCCCATGTCAATTCAACCTTAAAGGATTGGCCCTTGGTTTGCTGGAAATAAAGTTCTTTGGCTTTTTGCATCCAATCCATAGGACTGGAGCCACTTGGAGGTGAGCGTTCAATTGTTTAGTAGATTGCTGAGAACTTGAGCATTGCAGTGTTCAAGTTTGCCCATCTATTTCAAATTAAAAAAAGAAGGTAAAAATTAGAAATTGGATACAGAATAGTTTGAAAAAAAAATTAAAAACCTGGTTTGTATACATTCCCAGTTGCAATAGGTGGTTTTTCTGTGTCAGTTGAAGTCCTCTTTGACTTTTTTGAAAAACTGCATCCCCAATTGATTGGTTGCACATTTGGGGTCCTTGCTGATGTGGATCCATGATTGTGCCACCTGTTCCTCTTCTTGAGTGGTCCAGTTTGGTGCCTGTTTCTTCTTGGAGCCTTCTTCTTCTTGAGAAGCCAGTGATGGAGGAGACAAAAATCTTTCAAAGTCAAGGGTGACTGAGGGGGAAGTCATTGGATGATTGTTCTTGATTGAGGGAGGGATATGGGAGAGGGGATGGGGATGAAAGCCAATCAAGTGAGTTATATGGGAGGGGGGAAGGGGATGATTTCCAATCAAGAGAGGGATACGGGAGGGAGGGATATGGAAGGGGGGGATGGGGATGGATATGGGATGAGGGACGGGGAGGGGGAGGGATAGGGATGGGAGGGATATGGGAGGAGGGATGGGGATGGTAGATGGGATGGAGGGTAGGACAATGGGGAGTGGATGTACAAAGGGGAAGGAAGAAAAAACCCGGATATCAAAATGTACATACTTTCTATCCCATGTAAATCCTACCAAAGGTCCCGCTTAGCAAGCTCCATAACTTCTTATAACTTTTTTGATTAGGGGTTGGAGTTATGGAGCTTGCTTGTAAGCAAGGGTCTATTTTTTCCACGGCTGGGGACCCCACTTGGTATATTTACCTATTGAGCGGGGTTAACAAGAAACATTGCAGATGCTCTTACCAATTAGGTGCCCTTATTAGGAATATGCATACATATTATATTTCTATGGTTATGCATTTAGATTTACCACAACTCAAACACCAAAACTCAAGTGCATAGTTCTGGAACATTCTTGTAAACACATTATATAACACAGCCTGTTTTCCCACTCTGATTATCTTTTCTTTGGGGGAAATATTCTATCATATTTGTAACGGATACCTATAACACATATTACAAATTATACAGATAGTAAACCATACTCCCGCACATAACTGTCAAAGTAGAGATGTATATAAACATATTCCCACAGTTATTCTACTACCTAGTTTGCCAGTTGTATATAGACCAATCTCACCGTTCCAGAAGGCCTCCTCTCTTCATCAAAGTTGAGGAAGCGTTCTGGGAAGGGAGAAGCTAATCCATCAGGCCATGATTGGCATGCAGGTTAGTAATTCATCAAAGTTGAGGACGCGTTCCAGGAAGGGAGAAGCTAATCCATTGGGCCACAATTGGCATGCAGATTCCTGTTGATCTAAATTCATCATAGGTTAAAAGCCGGCTCAAGCCAACCAGACAGATCTTTCGCTGACACTCCCAAATCACTATCACTTTGAGTGCCAGTAGGGTGCATGGATGCAATTTTTAGAAATATTTTAGAAGACAGCAATAGGTTGAGCAACCAGGCAGGAACAGATAATTCCTCACTTTACTCAACACCCAAGGGCCGATTTGTACCAACAAACGCAAACATGAATAGGAATACCAACATGACCATTGACTCTCTAATGGAGGTAATAACTGATCTCCAGGCAAGGGTAGAACAATCTGAACGCAACCCGCCTCCCCATCTCCAAATGTCAACTGACAGCTTACCTCAAGTTGACAGGGCTTTGCGTAAATTTGTTGACAACCCCCTGGCGCTACACAAGATGATGAACCCTACCAAGACCATGCTAGCATTCAATGGCGCAAATTATGCCCAGTGGGAGAGTGCTCTCAATAGGACGTTGCGTCAAAGTTTCAAGCAAGACCAATCATTCTTAGGGGAAGATGCACCGTTTTCCTCCTTGGACCAAGACCACAGGGACGCAGTGGCCATCCTTCTTCAAAACACGATTGAAAAAACCTTGCTTGCCATTGTTGAAAGCTTGGGAACAGAAGAGGTGCAGGCATTTCTGGATCTGTTGAAGAGGAAATTTAGCAAGAGCAACTGCAGAAATAAACTAGCTATTTTTGATCAAATGCTGGAGACACTGAACAATTGCTCTGGATTGGATGACGCCTGGGTTGCAGGATGGCACAAGGTCATTGCGGATCTGAAACAAGTTGAAGTCTTGGTTCACAAATTGTATGGATTACTGATGCAAGCCAGTATGTTGGTACCTTCCGGGGTTGACTGACAAAACTTCAAATACGCGGTGGGCCAGGGTCTAAACAACTTAACATTGCCACCTACGTTTACAGAGGTCTCAACAGTCATACAATCATGTACCAACAAACTGAAGACAAGATCAAGCCTGCCAATGGGGACTCTGCCATCAGATGTAGAGATGGCTGTGCAGGCAATGACTCATTGACTGACTGGGAAATATTTGCCACCAGCAAGGCAACCAGGCAACCTCGACAACCAAAATCAAGCGGCCAACACTCCCAACCGCCTATCCATTGACAAGGCCACGTACTTCAAAGGCCGGAGAAAATCCAACTGTTTGTTGCAAAAATTTGGGTACACGTGCCATTACTGCAAGAAGGCGGGCCACTGGTACGCTAATTGCAACAAATTTTGGGATCATGTTAGGATGGGCATCATCCCAGCTCCTCCAGACAACCATGCCAACAAGGGATCAAGATACCTTCCGCCACCTAGACCAACCCGCCTGCCTATAAGTGGAGGACAAATTTGCCAGCTGGACATGGAGGCTGTGAATGAAGGGGAGGTTCTGATTGATTCAGGATCTACCGCACATGTTAGTGGGCCTTCCCCTTTCTTTAAGATCACTCAAGAACTGTCCACGCCTGTGACACTGACATTAGCTGTCCCAACAAAATATGCAATGGTGCACTCTGTGGGCAGGTTGACCATTCCAACCAGGATGGGGGTGATTATCCTTGATGGTATCTTCTTCTGCAAAGGAATCAGGGGTTCCATCATTTTGACGGGTAGACTGGTCAGTGAAGGGTGGAAGCTACGTCATGAGGGGACCTCACTCACTCTTGTTGATTGCAATTCTTGTCAATTTGAGACGGAATTTCATAATTTTTTTTGGACTGTGAAGTTTTGTTGCAATTGATCTCTTTTCAAAATCTTGCAAGTGCCATCCTTATATCCATAAAAGTGGCATGTTAGATTAGGCCATGTCTTGGAGCGGATAGTTCAACAGTTCCTCCAGACTCATTTTCCCAATCAAGCAAAGCAGAGTTCCTGGAAATTGTATTTTTGCGAGCAATGTGCAACATCAAAGGCACTGGATTGCAAGTCTCCAGGAGTTAGCTTGGACATTGTGAGGGAGCATCCGCTGCAACTGTGTGTGACAGACGTTGCGGGACCTTTTGAGAAGGATTTGAACGTGGCGCTGTTTTGGCTCACCTTCCGGGACCACGCTACAACCTATACTTTTGGGGCTGCCTTTCAAAGTCGAAGCAAGGTTCCTGCAAAAATCATCAGTGGGATTAACCACATCCATAATATGGTTGGTAGATTTGCTACTTTTGTGCGGTCCAATAACACGGCCAAATACATTGGGGCGCTTTGCAGCCAGTTGGAAGCTCTTGGGATTAAGCTGGCGCCGGTTCCTCCTTTCCACCCGGCGCAGAACGGCAAAGCGGAAAGGGTCAACCAAACAATTGGTGACGTGGCCAGGACAATGCTCAATGAAAGTCAAATGGCTGGTCAGTACTGGAGTTACGGGTACCACAACGCTACGTACCTCCATAACAGACTCCCAAATACAAGAACGGACGGGTCAAGTCCATTGAAGCTCCTATTTGGACAGGATGTCAATCCAAGTATCCTATATCCTTTTGGGACCCAAGCAATTGTCCGCACTCCTAAAGAACACAGGACTTCAAAACTTGAGGATCATGGGCAGCCTTGCAGACTTCTTGCGTACCCGGTGGCGGGGGCAGGATGGCTGTTTTGGTCTCCCAAAGAAAGGCAAGTAATTCACTCAACGTCAGTGGTCTTCCCAGATTTTCAACATTTACCGGTGATGGCGGAAGAGAAGAAGGGAAGCATTGATCATATTGTGAATCAACTTTCCTTACGGCTAGGTCAGGAACCGACAGATGAGATTGTGCGCGCTGAACAGCAATTCATCCAATCCATGCCGGTGAAGCGGGAGCATCATTTGCCGAGGTTGCTGGCAGAGGCGTTACGTGGTGAATTTGCAACACAGTGGCACGGTTTGGCAGAGTATGAAGTGAATAAGTTTGACTAATTGGATGTCTGGGAGCCCGTTAAACCGCACCCAGGGATGAAGGTGTTGGGGATGCGTTGGGTATTGGAAAACAAGACCAATGAGGAAGGATGGTTGTTGGAGCAAAGGACGCGGTTGGTTGTGAAGGGGTTTAACCAACAAATGGGTATTGATTGCAACAAGACCTACGCTCCGATGGCAAGCTTGAACGTTCTACGGATGATCATTCTATTGGCCCTGTCAAGGAACCTGCCAATGGCTTTGTTTGATGTCAGCTTGGCTTACCTCTACAGTCCCATTGCAGAGGAACTATACGTCCAACCACCAGTAGAGATTTGGCCAGAATGGAAAGGGATGGTGATGCAACTCAAGAAATCGGTCTATGGCACCAAACAAGCCGCCCAATGTTGGTGGCAGTTCTTCAGTGGAATCATGCACCAATTGAGTTTTGTGACGCAAGAGCTGGAACCTTCTCTATACCTACTGAAGAATGGGGACAAATTTGTTATCGTCTGGATGCACGTTGACAATGGTTTTGTGGTGGGTTCGTCGCCAGGTCTGCTTCAACAACTACGCAAGGGTATGGAAGACAAGGTAAAACTCAAATGGCAGGACAACCCAAAGAAAATAGTTGGTATTGCCATCAAGAGAGGGCCGGACAAGGTTGAATTGTCACAAACCGTCCTGTCCAATCAAATTGTGTCGGACTACAAGCGTGAATTACATCCTCGACGGAGCCCTCTGCCTGAGGCATGCCTAGAGATGAACGCCAGTGATGCGGTTGAACCTGAAGCTTTCAAACATTTTATTGGCTCTCTTATGTACCTTGCGGCGGGTACACATCCTGACCTCTCATTCCCGGTGAATCTCCTGTTGCGATTTGCAAATAACCCTTCTTTGGACCATTGGATAGCTCTCGATCACCTGGTTGGCTATCTCCGCCGCACCATTGATCATTCGCTTGTTCTGAAGCCGGGGGCAGAAGCTTTGGTCCTGTGGAGCGATGCAAACGAAACACAAACAGTCTACGTCGGGTCACTTGATAACTTACTGTGGAAGTCCGGTGGCTTGGGGCTCAAAACGACAAACTCTTGTGGCACTTTTGACGTGTGCGGCGGAGTACGTTGCTCTATCAGATGGCACGCAACAACTTGCGTATCTCAATAGCTTGCTTATAGATATGATTGGGCAAGTTCCTTTGAGGATTTTCTGCGACAACGAGTCCGCCATTCTGATAGCGGGTGACAACACATCAAAGAAGCAAACCAAATATCTATCACGTGCATTTTACTTTGTGAATGACTTTGTTAGACAACATAAGGTCAGCCTCAAATGGACCAGCACGCATGATCAGAAGGCTGATGTTTTGACAAAGAGACTAGGACCCAATAAAATGAGTGGTGCGTTGATGGATTTGGGAGTGAGCGGGAAAAATTTGTAAGATGTGGGGGGGGATGTAACGGATACCTATAACACATATTACAAATTATACAGATAGTAAACGATACTCCCGCACATAACTGTCAAAGTAGAGATGTCTATAAACATATTCCCACAGTTATGCTACTACCTAGTTTGCCAGTTGTATATACACCAATCTCCCCGTCCCGGAAGGCCTCCTCTCTTCATCGAAGTTGAGGACGCGTTCCGGGAAGGGAGAAGCTAATCCATCGGGCCACGATCGGCATGCAGGTTAGTAATTCATCGAAGTTGAGGACGCGTTCCGGGAAGGGAGAAGCTAATCCATCGGGCCACGATCGGCATGCAGGTTAGTAATTCATCGAAGTTGAGGACGCGTTCCGGGAAGGGAGAAGCTAATCCATCGGGCCACGATCGGCATGCAGGTTAGTAATTCATCGAAGTTGAGGACGCGTTCCGGGAAGGGAGGAGCTAATCCATCGGGCCACGATCGGCATGCAGATTCCTGTCGATCTAAATTCATCATAATATTTTCCCATCCACTTCTCTACAGGTTAATGAGCCTGCGCTAGTTGCTCGCCCAGCTCAACTGTGAGCCCACCATTATTCCCTGCTTAACCACCCTCTGACTCACCGTGTCCTACTTTGAGGACTGCCCTACCAAAGATGCTTCCACGCGTTCGGGTAGATCCTTTAGAACTTCCAATTCCAATATTTCATCCCCTTCAACCGGGGGCTCCACCCTCACAAACTCAGGAATCTCCTCTAGTGGCCGGAAAGACCAAACCTTGCTCTCTCCTGCCAACCTCGCCGGGATCCTCCAAGCAATACCAAATCAACCGGTTGCCACGACTCTCGATTCCGTCGCTGTCACCCAAATCCACTATGAACAAGTTGGTCAAGGACTCTGGACCAACCTTCTCGCCGATGGCTCTAAATTCCCGGACTGGTCTCAGTCCTTGAACCTGAAGGTCCAGACTTTGTTCAACGAGAAGTACTACTATCCTGCCGACTCTGCCGACCTTAACGGGGACCGCGCACGGATCACAGGCATCATTGTTGAGTATAGCATTGATCCATCTCTGTCTCTGTTTGTTGCGGCAAAGCCGGGAAGGGAGGCCTATGCTATACTCCGCAATCGTTTTGGCACCGTCTCATGGACTTATATCACCTCTCTATGGTCCAAGGTCCTAAATGCTCCAAATATGACTGTCAACCCCAACCAGGCCTACAATGACATCAAGACCGCTCTTCATTCAGTGGAGCAACTCCTTGGAGGCTTCACGCTGGACAGCATCCTTGCGCTCACCATCCACCTCAACTCCCAACAACTTTTCCAAGACATTGCAAATGCCCTTGATAGCCGGATTGCAATCAATAAATTGGTCAAGATCACCTCAAAAGATGTCTTGGATTTGGTCTCTCGCCACTGCCAATCCAGCACCGATACCCCTTCTAGTGCCCTCCTGAGCTATTCTACTTTGCGCGTTCAGTCGGCTCCTTCTCAATCAGACCGTTGTGGCCAACCTTACCATCCCTCTGGCCAGCTTGCCCCCAATATCCAGCTTGACCAAACGGCCTCAACATTCATGAACCGCAGCAAAGAGTGGTCGCCAGCCAGCCTCAACTCCCGCAACCCCTGCACCTGGTGTTTTGAATGGGGGCACTGGGCGCTGGATTGCCCTAGGAAGAAGGCAAGGCTTCCCGCCCTGGCGGACCCTTGCCTGAGCAACTGACACTTCCGCCCTAAGCGTTCGGCTCATGCTCACCCCGCTTTTGGTCGGATCGGTCCCCCTCAAGTGGCCTCTGTCAATTGGGAAGCGGGTGGGGCAGAAGCGGCTCTGCTTGACTCAGGAGCAACGGACTCGGTCACCAACGACATCAGTTTTTTTGTCTCCCTCAAAACTATCAATCTAACGCTCTCCGTTGCGTCTTCAGACACCTTTTCCGTGAGGCAAATTTGCAACATTGTTCTTCCAACATCACATGGCCGCTTGTGGATCCGCAATGTACTCTTCTGCCCTAGGATTAATGGCACAATCATTCTGCTGGGTGATTTCCGGCGGAATGAAGGCAATGTCTCCTTTGATAGCCACACGTATACTCTCTTCCAAAATAACTCTAGTTTTCCTTCATATGAATCTGGGGACCGTTTCTTTCTTCCTGTATCTCGCCAGACTTGTCCCCACATCCATGCAATGAATACCAGTAAACTCTTAACTCACGACCTGATTGGCCATCTCTCTTTAAGAATGCTATGTAATACCCTACGGCATGACGTGGCCAGCAATTTGCCCTCAATTCCCAAAGGCAAATGCCCCCTTGTGATTTGTGCTGCCTGATGAAGGCAACTTATTGTGTTCCTGAGATTGACTCACGTGAAATCTGCAAAAGCCCTGGAGACGTGATCATCCCCAACGTTGTTGGTCCTTTCACAGTCAGCTTTGACAACCATTGCTTTGTCCTGAACATCATGGACCTCTTTCCTGGGTTTGTCTCAGCTCTCCCCATTGCTTCACAATCTGAGGTACCCAATGAACTCATAAGCTGGATGGGCAAGTTCCTCCTCAACTGTGGCGGTTGGATCCAGCGCTTCCAGTCTGACAATGCACTTGAATTCACAAAGGCTAAGGGGCTCCTGTCCTTCCTTTCCGCCAACAACATCTCTCAAGAAACAACAGTCCCATACAAACACCATCAAAACAGACCTCTTGAACGGGCCAACAGAACCCTCACTGAAGTGGCCCAGACAATGATGCACAGCTTGAGACTCCCCGCGGGCCTGTGGCTCTATGCCTTTTGCCATGCAGCCTATGTTTCCAATTGGCTTGGCCACTCCAGCAAGACCATGACTCCTGTCCAACTTGCTAGCAGAAGAAAACTCAGCCTGGTCAGGCTACAGCCCTTTGGCTGCACCGCCTATGTCTATGATCACTCCCACACAAAGCAGCTTGTCCCTTTTGCCCGCAAGGGATCACAGCTGGGGGTTTTCCCCCACTCAAATGGATGGGTCTTCTGGGACCATGGCCTCAGCAAAGCCTTCACTGGTATCTTGGTGTGGCTCATGCCTCCTTCCCCACAGCCTTTCAGCTTGCTACTATTAGAAAGCAAGCTGCAAAAGTAACAGAAATAACATAAAAATGATAATGATAAAATTAACCTAAGAAGGAGTAGGAAAACCATAGATATTAATTCAAAAATAGATTCTCCACCCAAAATTAGGTAGGGTCACTCACTGAACCCACCCTTGAAATCCAACTCCTTATATTTTTGAATAATTAAGGAAAGAAAGACCAAAATGCCATGGCACCACTATTGAACTTTTTGGCCAATTAAATATCTCACATGTATTGTCACGTATAGGTTTCACACCTAAAATTCAGTCAGAATGGAGGTGTTGTGTATATTTTAGGAGTTACAGACGGAAATGTGTTCTGTCACAATTCCCGCACGCAGCCCCGGCAGCCAATACACCTGTGCGCGGCTGAGCTACAGCACTGTCACTCTGTCAAAGGTGTGTATGCAGCCCTGGGCCTCTGAAAAGTATGCAGCCGCAGGACTACAAGTTGACAAAGTGACAGGCAGTCTGAGAACCCTAGGTAGCGCATAAACATGCTACAACCTACATGGGAACATTCTACAACCTACACGGGAACATTGTACAACCTACATGGGAACATTCTACATATGTAATAAATGTTCCCGTCAATAGTAGATAGTCTAAGAATACATAAACTTATATAAAAATACCTAAGTAAGCTTTATACATATTTTTTATTAAGTATAATTCAAAGTACCAAAAATGTTGAAAATAAGGTATTGACTACTTCTAAAAATATATTAAAATACTTTAATATACTATTATGAAAATTTCTAGACATCAACATTTTTGTGACATACTAAGAAAACTAATGATGTAAAAATATTACATGAATACCCATGAATTATATTTTTAAGTAATTATTTTAGTAAATCAACTGAATTTCAAAAATAAGGAGTAAAATCAATATCATGACTTTACTCCAATTATTCAATACATAATGAGAACTCACCTGACATCAGAATATCCATAGAAATGTCTATTAAAATAATTATTAAATTAATGGGAACATTTACTAAGGATAATTAATTAAATAACAAATAAAAAGGACAGATTAGTGTTATTCACACATCCAAACATCAGTTATAAAGTAGACTAATTCCCATACCCTGTGGAATTAGATTCTACCCGTGCTACAGCACCACAAAAAAAGTGACAGGCTACCACTGGTTACCCTTCTAGCCTCAGTGTCCATCCCTTTGAGCCCCTGTACCCCTCAGAAGGACAATATTGGGACTCAAAAAGCTATAAATAAAGAGCTCTTTTGAGGATATTGATACCCGGAGACACCCAGTTACATTTTTTAAAATGCGGATGCACTCAGGTAATGTGCATAGGAATGTGTAATCCAAATGGGATGCAAAAATGGGCCTCCACAGCCCATTGACATCATGTGGGCCGTGTGGGCCTATGTGGGTGTTATTGGTTTTGGGCATTTGGGGGCCAAAACACGTTTTTATGGTCTTTTGGGACACGGGCCCTCACAGGCCCGCCAGGTTGGATGGGCCACCCAAGCCAGATAAGCTTATTTGGGCATGAAAGGGCCCAAGCTTTATTATGGACATACTTGGCCAGACGGGCTGGCCCGCCAAAGTATGTAATTCTCACAATTTGGGCTTGGGGCGGCCCATTGGGGCCTCCGCCCATGTTGCGGCCCATTGGGGCCGCTGCCCGTTCCAGGCCGCCTGTGTTCCTTGGTACGGCCCACACAGGGCTGTTGCGCGGCCAAGGGATCCCGCGCGGTGCGATGCTGCACGGGCCCGGCTGGTCACGTTTGGCAACCAGCGCTGCAGAGCCGGGGCTTGCGGCCCCGGCTCGCTCCCCCTCCCCTTGCTCGCCGTTGCAAGGGGGATGGGGGCAAGCTGGCTGGGTTGAACCAGCCAGCAACCAGCCGCGACAGTGCGGTCAGTCAGGGCAGGGGGGACCTGACCACCCCCTTGCCCAAGGAGGTGGCGGCGCCGGCTGCAAGCGTAGCAACCGGCAGGTGGGGGGGAATTCATCACCCCTCCACCATTGAGTGTGTGAAGCAACCAAGCAGGGGCGCTCTCCCCCCCCCTTTACCAAGGGGGAGGAGCAATGGGCCTGGGGGGACCTGATCACCTCCCAGGCCAACTTTCTTGACAATGCCCTGGGGGTATTGACCCCCAGGGCCCCTGGTGAGGGGATTTGACCACCCCCACCAGGGATTTGAGAGAAAGAGGGGGGGGACAGCATTTCCGCTGGTCACACCCCCCCATGTAAATCTGAGACCGGACCCAGGTGTGCCCTGGGTCCCACCTGGCCCATTTGAGGGGCCAGGGGCTGGCTTCATGAGGCGACCAGCCCGTAAACAAAGTAATGAGGTCATCATGGCTGGTTGTAACAGACAACCAGCCAAGGGGCTTGAACAGCAAGGGGCTGGTTCAGCTCTGTAATGGTGGAAACACTGGAATAGACCAGAATAGGCCGGTCATAAGGGTTCAGGAACTGACGCCATGCGGGCTGATGTAGTCCCAACCAAGTAACAAGGCTAGTAGAGCCTGTAGAGCTCTTTTGGGGCGGAAAGTTTGCCTTTTGGCTTGTTGTATCATGGGCTCACAAGAGGCCAATCTTTTGTACTTAAGGAGCTCTTCTCCCTGCTTTTTTCCATCAATTCATTCATCATCCCAATCAAATTCATCCAACGTATTGCCCCATTGTGAGAGCCCCATTAGCCAATATTGACACCCAGTGTCCAGCATTCCTTTTGCTTTAAATACTGCTCATTTGCCTAAGCTAATTGCTGGCCGTAATTCTAACACATTATCAGTACTATCATCATCATTATTTCCAAGAAAGATAGACCCTTATACCTTACTTTGGACAACCTCAAGGACCTCAAGTTTTCCAAGAAGATGTCTTATATCCCAGAGTCCAGCTCCACCTAGTTAGTTTTGAATAGTCAGAACTATAATGCTTGGGCTGTCCTTATGGACAGTGAGTTGTATAACATCTGTTGTGGGGATATTATGAAAGGAGATGATACTTTGATCAGTTCAGAGGTGGAGAAGAAGGCCTATCATCTTATTCTTAGACACTTGGATGAGCATCATGTAACATGGGTTGCTGATACTCTGTTGGAGGAACAGAAGAGGAAGGGGAGTGTTTTATGGAAAATGCTCAAGTAAAAGTATGCTGGTGACTCTGTTAATCAAAAGGGGATTGCTTTCAATAGATTTTTTAAGTTGAAATTTGGAAACTGTAAACAATTTGTGGGTGAAGCTAGATCTAGTATTGCTAAGTTCAAGTCATCTGGGCTGAACATGGATCCTGAGTGTTTGTCACTCTTAATTCTTCAAAAGCTGCCAAAAGAATATGAGTCGTTGGTCAGGATCATATCTCAGTTGGATCCCCTTCCAGGAGAAGAGGATGTGCTTAGAAGGATTGAAAAGGATGATCTTCAATTCAAGATGAAGGAGAGCACATGAACTGCTCTGGTGGGCAAGACAGGAAAATCTGGGAAGAAGGCAAAGGCCAAAAAGGATTTATCAAAGGTCTTGTTTTATAATTGTCAGAAGAAGGGGCACTATGCAAAGGATTGCAAGGAGGCCAAGAAGAGGAATAAATCCAAGGAAAGTGAAAAGGAAACCAAAGAGGTCAACCTTTCCATGGAAAATGTTGCTATGGTGGCAGTGGATGTTTCAATGGAACAAGCTGTTGTGGAACAAGTCCCCAACAAGAAGGCTAAAATTGAAGAGGATAAAGAGATGAACTTGATTGATTATGAAGTATGTAATCTTAACCTTGAAAATGAGAACTTATCAGTGGCTGATAATTCTTCATTCCTTACAGGAGGATTGTTGAAGGAGGATGTTCTTGTTTTGATTGATTCTGGTTGTACAGACCTCATGTTTTTTGAGCCAAATTTGTTTTCAAAAATTAGAGATTTTGATGGTGTTGTAAATATTGGCCAAAAAGGAAGAATAATCCAGATTAAGGGGATTTGAAAAGTTATTCTTGCAAGTCACATGGGTTTCAAAATAATTTTTGAGAAAGTGTTCTATGTACCAGATTTGCCTTATAACCTTGTGTCTCTTGGAGTGCTCTGGAAAAAGGGTTTCCAGATTTGTTATCTTAAAGAAGATAAGTTTGTTATTGATTTGAATGGGAGAACTATCCTGAGTGGACAAGTTTGGAATAAGTTTCTCTGTGCTGACTTGTTCAAGATTTCAGCTCTGAGCACTGTTACTCACAATAGAAGTGGCCATAAGGTAAAGGACAGCAACTGTGAGATTTGTACCTTAGGGGCCAAGACCAGGAATGTGTTCTCAAAGAGTAGAGACCACATAGAAGTTCCTAGAGAGGAATTCTCCATTGATTTGGCAGGGCCATTTTCACCAGTGTCTCTTGGAGGGGCAAGATACTTCATCAATTTGGTTGATACAGCAACTAATTTTGTTTGGGTAAAACCAATAAGATCAAAGGATCAAACCACAGAGGATGTTTCAGTAATCTTCAAAGTCTGGAAACAGAATGGTTTGATGAGGGAGATCAAGAGGGTTATTACTGATGGAGGGGGTGAGTTTGTGAGTAAAGATTTTGAGAAACTATTGAATGATTATGGTATCACTCATATAGTTACTACTGCTAGTACTCCACAAAACAATGGAATAGTTGAGAGGATGAATAGGACTTTATTGGACAAAGTCAGAACTATTATGGCTCAATCTGGTCTACCAAAGTTTTTATGGGCTGAGTTGGTGTGCACAGTGTGTCTGTTGCACAATATTGTAAGTGTTAATGGGAAGTGTCCTCATTATCAGTTTTGGAAGTTGTACCCCAAAACATCACACCTAAGAACAATTGGTTGCTTGGTGTATTATAGTGTCCACCATAATGAGATGGTTGGAAAGTTAGATTCTAGATCCAGAACAGGGGCACTTGTGGGATATGACTTAATAAGTAAGTCATACAGGATTTATTGTCCAGGGACAAGAAAGGTTATCCGTAGTAGGGATATAAAATTTGAAGAAAGTACCTTTCCACTCAAAAGGGGTGAACCTAGTGCTGTTCAGGAATCACAGCAGGAAATAGAATTGGAGCCTATTTCCCCAGAAGAGGCTGGAGAGAATATCATTAGTGATGATATTGAGGTGGCAGACGTGCCACAGGAGTTTTTAGTACCCACTTCAGGGGAGTCTGTGGAATCAGAACCTGATGAGCCTCCACCTCCAGTTAGAAGGAGTGGCAGGATGAGAATGCCTGTTGATAGGTATGGGGAATGGAAGTCCCATTATGCTTCTGCAGAAAATGAGGAAGATACACTTCAGGAACAGTGTATGCTTAATGAGATTCTACAGTTGAGTTCAGAAATGGGTAATAGAGTTAACCCAAATAGCTTTGGCAAAGCTATGAATTATGATGAGAGAGCCAATTGGAAGACAGATATTTTTGAGGAATTTGATTCTCTCAAGAATAATAGTGTGTTTGAAGTGGTTAAGCGGGATTCAGTTCCAAAAGGAAAGACCATTGTTGGGTCTAGATTAGTGTTAACAAAGAAGTTTGATACTAATAGAGTTTTGAAGATGTTCAAGGCTAGATGCGTTGCACAGGGCTTCAAACAGAGAGAGGGTATTGATTACCAGGAGACTTTCTTTCCAACTGGAAGGCTGCCCACCTTCAGGTACATCATTGCTTTGGCAGTGGAGTTGGGTGAAGAAATCAGACAGGCTGATTTTGTGACTGCATACTTGAATGCAAAACTTGGAGAGGAAGAGACTGTTTATATGTCAATTCCTGATGGTTTCAAGGAATGGCTGGTCAAGAACAAGCCAGAAACTATGAAGAAAATCTGTGTGAGAAGTTTCCTCTCAGCAGATAAAGGGGAGTATGTCCTCAAGCTGTTTTGATCCCTGTATGGATTGAAGCAAGCAGCTAGGTCATGGTATAATACTATGAGCATGAAACTGATAGAGATTGGTTTCAAAACAAGTTTGGCTGACCCTTGTCTCTTTGTGAGAAAGGATGCAATTTTGTTTGTATGGTTTGATGACATTATCATTATTGGGAATGGTAAGGAGAGAGTCATTGAGACACTCAAAAAGGAGTTCAAGATAAAAGATCTTGGTCTGGCACAGCAGGTGCTGGGAATGAAAGTTAGTAAGAGCAAGAATGGGATCAGGTTGGATCAGAAACATTATGTTTCAGCTTTACTTAAGCAGTATGGCTTAGAAGATGCAAAGGAGTTTGGTACTCCAATGCAGTCTAACATTCTGTTAGAAAAGTCTACAGATGAAGAGCATCTAGAGTTTGTTAAATCTGGGAATGATTATAGATCAGCTATTGGATCTTTGAATTATTTGGGGCAGTGTACAAGGCCAGATATTACTTATGAGATTGGGATTTTGTCACAAAACTTAGAGAAACCATGCATGAGGCATTGGTCAGCGTTTAAGAGAGTTATGAGGTATCTTAAAGGAACAAGCAGTCTGGGACTGCAGTTTTCAAAGTCATCAAACTTTGACTTGGTTGGTTATTCTGATGCGAGTTGGGCAGATGGTAACACTAGGGAATCAACAAGTGGTTTTTTATTCTTCTTACGAAAGAATCTAGTGTCTTGGATGTCTAAAAAGGTGTCAGCAATAAGTCTTTTGTCAACAGAAGCGGAGTACAGAGAGTACTTGCCAGCTTCACAGGAATCAAAATGGTTGAGAAAGGTCTTGGAGGATACTCACAAACCACGCGGGTTTGAGTTGTTGTATTCTGATAACCAGAGTGCCATTGTGTTGGCAGAAAATCAAGTGTTCCATTCTAGAAAAAAACATATTGATGTTCATTATAACTATATACGGGATGCAGTTAACTGCAAAGAGATAGTGTTACGGTACATGCCTACTGGGGCAATGATTGCGGATATCTTAACTAAGGTTTTAGATAGGAACAAACATGAAGGTTTTGTGTCTAGTCTGCGTATGGCATCCCTTTTGGATTAAGGGGGTGTGTTAAAATGCGGATGCACTCAGGTAATGTGCATAGGAATGTGTAATCCAAATGGGATGCAAAAATGGGCCTCCACGACCCATTGGACATCACGTGGGCCACGTGGGCCTATGTGGGTGTTATTGGTTTTGGGCATTTGGGCACCAAAACACGTTTTTATGGTCTTTTGGGAAATGGGCCCTCACAGACCCGCCAGGGTGAATGGGCCACCCAAGCCAGATGGGCTTATTTGGGCATAAAAGGGCCCAAGATTTATTATGGACATACTTGGCCAGATGGGCTGGCCCGCCAAAGCATGTAATTCTCACAATTTGGGCTTGAGGCGGCCCATTGGGTCCGCGCCCGTTTTGCGGCCTGCTAGGGGCCGCCGCCTCTGTCGCGGCCAACTTGGGGCCGCTGCCCGCGTTGCGGCCAGTTTGGGGCCAGCTGTGTTCCTTGGTACGGCCCACGCAGGGCCCGACGGCCCGTGTGGGGCTGTTGCGCGGCCAAGAAATCCCGCGCAGTGCGATGCCGCACGGGCCCGGCTGGTCGCGTTTGGCGACCAGCGCCGCGGAGCCGGGGCTCGCGGCAGTGGCTCGCTCCCCCTCCCCTTGCTTGCCATTGCAAGGGGGATGGGGGCAAGCTGGCTGGGTTGAACCAGCCAGCGACCGGCCGCGACAGTGCAGTGGGTCAGGGCAGGGGGGACCTGACCACCCCCTTGCCCAAGGAGGTGGCGGCGCCAGCCGCAAGCGTAGCAACCGGCAGGTGGGGGGGAATTCATCACCCCTCCACCATTGAGTGTGTGAAGCAACCAAGCAGGGGGGCTCTCCCCCTCCCCCTTTACCAAGGGGGAGGAGCAATGGGCCTGGGGGGACCTGATCACCTCCCAGGCCAACTTTCTTGACAATGCCCTGGGGGTATTGACCCCAAGGGCCCCTGGTGAGGGGATTTGACTGCCCCCACCAGGGATTTGAGAGAAAGAGGGGGGGGGGGGGGAAAGCATGTCCGCTGGTCACCCCCCCCCCCCCCATGTGAATCTGAGACCGGACCCAGGTGTGCCCTGGGTCCCACCTGGCCCATTTGAGGGGCCATGGGCTGGTTGCATGAGGCAAACAGCCCGTAAAAAACGTAATGAGGTCATCATGGCTGGTTGTAACGGACAACCAGCCAAGGGGATTGAACAGCAAGGGGCTGGTTCAGCCCCATAACAGTGGAAACACTGGAATGGACCGGAATAGGCCGGTTGTAAGGGTTCAGGAACTGACGCCATGCGGGCTGATGTAGTCCCAACCAAGTAACAAGGCTAGTAGAGCCTGTAGAGCTCTTTTGGGGCGGAAAATTTGCCTTTTGGCTTGTTGTATCATGGGCTCACAAGAGGCCAATCTTTTGTACTTAAGGAACTCTTCTCCCTGCTGTTTTCCATCAATTCATTAATCATCCAAATCAAATTCATCCAACGTATTGCCCCATTGTGAGAGCCCCATTAGCCAATATTGACACCCAGTGTCCAGCATTTCTTTTGCTTTAAATACTTCTCATTTGCCTAAGCTAATTTCTGGCCATAATTCTAACAATATTTATATCCAGACACCGTGCCAAGGTAATCAAATACTTATGAGAGATAATTAAGTCTATGGCTTTAGTCTGATTAATAATATCCTTCCCCAACCCTTTTTTTCAATTTAAACTGCTGAACAACCTTATAACCCCAGTAAACAGGTTTAAACCATCAGTGCACATCCCAAACAAGTAACCAAAGGATTTAATAATATACCAGTGAGTCTTATTATCCTTTCTCTGTTGTGGCATCTTGGTCACAAAGCCCTGCCACTCCACTGTGTATTTTATATACATATTATCTTTGGGCAAAATATCCTTTAATAACATAAATTAAAGGTTCCAAAGTAACCAGGCCTACATGTTTTCATACTGAATTCCCTGAAGAGAGGTGTTAAAGATCCCCAATATAATTGTGACCCCTCTATAAAAATATTTAATAATCAATTTATCTATATTGATTTATAACAATAAACCATAACCAAACCAATTAACCTTGCAATGAGCTTTATCCAAATATTTTACGGATTTTTGCTGCGTTTATTGAATAATATATTTATTATTTATTCTATCACCTCTGGTAGCTAAAGGATATCAAGGATCTTGGCATCTAGGAGGCTGACACAGCCTTCCCCCCTCCCTCTGCTTCTGCTATGGAGGCTACAGCCCTTGGTGACAAGATTCATGCACAGGATGCCTTTATCTGCAAGATTCATCAAGCCTGCTTTACAACATGGACAACCCTTTGACCAATGTGGTTTTATGCTTCAAGAACACAAGTCAATGGATCAATGCCATAGGATTTGATAATCAAGGCCTCCTTGGCATGGGTGTTTTTGAACTGTCCGATCCACCTACAGACAAGAGCAAAATTCTTGCCTCCCAGTACATGCTCACCACAAAGAAAACACCGACTGGCAACTTTATCCAATGGAAGGCGCGTCTTGTGGCCCAGGGATTCACCCAAGTCCAAGGGGTCAATTTTGAAGAAACCTTTGCTCCAACACCTACCTTTGCATCACTACGGATGGCCCTAGCAATTGCAGCAAGATATCAATGGTCAATTGAGTATTTTGATGTCAACACTGCTTTTCTCCACAGTTCAATTCACAGAGAACTCTATGTGCAACCATTCAAGGGTTACAATTGCCCTGCTGGCAAGTTCTTGAAGTTGAACAAGGCTCTGTATGGAACCAAGCAAGCAGGACCCCACTGGTGGCTACATCTCCGCAGCAGATTGGTCTCCTTAGGTTTTTTGGCCAACAAGGGGGATCAAAGCATCTACACCTACAAGTTGGATGATGGCACTGCGTTCTTGTGTATTCACTTGGCATCATCATGGCAGACAACAACTAACTTCTTTCCCAGCTGAAGGCAGCTCTCTCCACCCTCCTGTGGCTGAAATGAAACAATGCACTCTCCAGCATTGTTGGTGTTCAAGTCCAGAAGACCACCAATGGTTATTGCCTTCAACAACCCGCTTTAATTGTCAAGCTCTTGGCCTTCAAACCCTCTGTAATCCCCGCCAACACACCCCTTCTTGACTCCAACCTCTCATCCAATGTCTCCGGAAAACCTTACATCAAATACCTGCATTGCATTGGAATTCTCATGTACCTGGCCCTGGGAATGTGCCCAGATATCTCCTTTTCTGTGAAATTTCTGGCTCATTTCTTGCTTAACCCTAATCAGTCACACTGGACCGCCCTCCACCACCTTATTTGGTACTTCCAAACTACTCTGCACCTGGAACTAACCATTGAGCCTTCCCCCAACAATCACAACTTTCTCATGTTTGCTGATGCCAACTGGTGTCAGCTTGCTAATTATGCAGAGAAAACTGTCAAATTAGACAAAATAAAATAATATAAATATAACTTAGAAGGAGTAGGAAACTACAAATATTATTTCAGAAATAGATTCTTCTGCACAAACCCCACGCAAATTTCCGCAAATAAGCGCACTAATTCCCGAAAAACTGCGCCCAAATTCCTGAAAAAACGGGGCGCAATGCTCTATCACATCCCGCGCGCAAATTCCCGCACACAAGCATGCACATTCACGCAAATTAATGCACGCAAATTCCTTCTCAGAAGCGCAAAATCGCATGCAAAGTTCCGCAGAAACTGCGCGCAAATTCCCGCTCAGAAGCGAAAAACCGCATGCAAAGTTCTGCAGAAACCGCGCCCGAATTCCCGCTCAGAAGCGCAAAACCCATGAAAATTTCTGCAGAAACCGCGCTAAAATTCCCTCAAATCCTGCGCGCAAATTCTTGCACATAAGCGCGCAAATTCCCACTCAAAAGCGCGTGAATACCAGCACAACAATATGCATACTTGCATACTTCTGCAACATTTTCTGGAAGTAGTAAACAAGCCCGCATGCACAGCTCAGAACCTTATTTCCCGCAAAAAGAAGTCCTGCGCTCAGCCAATTTTGCCACACCTGCAGCCAATCCTACCCTGTGTGCATCTGAATGGACTGATCCCCACGTCAGGATCAGTCATGCCTAATCGGGCAAACAGGTACTGCTCACAAGAGCTACAATCTATTCAGGATTATCTGACATATGTAATAAAGTTACATATGCATTACTAATAGTCAGAAAACTTCAAAAATTGAATAAAATTTATAAAAAAATAATTTTAAAGTATTTTTAATAATAAATCAAATATTGAGGATTACCAAATAAACCCCTGATCCTGATCTTTGAAGACCACAAAACACTACAAGGAGTGGCTGTAAAAATTATTAAAAAGTACCTTACTGATCAGCAGATGATGTGAAGCCAATAAAAATCTGCATCTTTCTAATTTAAACCAATATCATCAATACAAATAGAGGATAAGTGAAGAATGATCAAATTACGCCATTAAAAGATTAACAGATCCTGTGGCTAAAATAGTGCATAAAACCAGAAGATCTGAGGACAGCTGATTTAGAGCACCAAGTGGACGTGCTGAACCTGCCCTGACTGACTTGCTAGCCTCAGCCCATGAGCAGAACCCTCTCTACATGCCCTGAGAAGCTCATAATCACACCAAAAGGTATTTATGAATACCTCTTTGGATCTATTATTCCCCATCAGTTTTACAGGAGTTATTATTATCAATCAGAAACCATGTAATTGTTAGTCAAGTGCTTATGAAAAGATAAGCAAGTGATTTATGACCTAGTCTGTAGTAGTATTATTTATTTCTCAAAAAACCAATCAACCCATTGAAGTTAGTCAAGCAAATCTGCCCCATCTTCTCTGAAACTCTTCCTATCTTTGCAGGATTTTTGTGGTGAAGTTCTTGAAGTTTTTTCCTTCCTGCCTTGGGAATTGTGCTGTTTTGCCCGGCCATATCAGTGGATAAGTCCTTATAAGGCACCCATCATTTATCCCAAGGTTCTTAAACTGCCTAAGGAGACCCCTTGAAGAGAGGTTTTCTGTCTGTAAAGATCCCCAGTAGTATAATAATGTGGCCCCTCTTTTTATAAAAAATTGAAAACCCTTTTAACCAAACCATTTAAACCTTGCAAAATCTCTTAAAATATTTATTATTTGAGCTTTTTAAGCGTTTATTATTGGAATAATATTATTCTTATTCCAGTATCTTCTATCACTCTCTGTAGCTAAAGGAATGCAAGGTTCCTGGTATCAGAGAGCTGACAACTGGGGAGGCAAAGGCTCCTGGTCAACCAATGGATTCATCTCTACTCTCTGGGGCACCCCCCTATGCTGGAACTCAGAGCTTCCGGCTTGTTTCCCACGCTTGAAATGTCAGGCAGAATATGTTGCCCTCTTGCTTGTGTCTTCAGAAGCCATGAACCTTTGGAACTTGCTACAGACCATCCTGCCTGACCAAAAACCCCCAAACATTGTCTCCAATAATCAGGCAGCAACACAGATTGCCAGCAACTGGCTATCTATGAAGCCCACATGGCACATTGAAAGGGAATTCCACTTGCAACTGAGGAACATACGGATACAATGAGTCAAGAGTGCTGAACAACTTCCCAGCATCTTCAAAAAAGCTTTGGGTGGCAGGAAACACACCAACTTCTGTTAATAAGTCCTGGCATGATTTTCTTCCTTTGTCTCCAGCCTCTCATTTCTTTCTTTTGTTGTTCTCATTATCATTCATCATTTTCTTCCTTGCTGTCCTCCTATTTCTCCACAATTCTCCTCAATTGTTTCTTTGGCCGCACCGTTCCCCTTTTTTTCTTTTTTATATAATCTTTTTTTCATTTTTTTCATTTTTTTTTCATTTTTTTTTCATTTTTTTTTCATTTTTTTTCATTTTTTTTTCATTTTTTTTCATTTTTTTCATTTTTTTTCATTTTTTTTCATTTTTTTTTCATTTTTTTTTCATTTTTTTTCATTTTTTTCATTTTTTTCATTTTTTTTCATTTTTTTCATTTTTTTTCATTTTTTTTTTCATTTTTTTTCATTTTTTTTTTCATTTTTTTTCATTTTTTTTCATTTTTTTTCATTTTTTTTCATTTTTTTTCATTTTTTTTCATTTTTTTTCATTTTTTTCATTTTTTTTCATTTTTTTCATTTTTTTTCATTTTTTTCATTTTTTTTCATTTTTTTTTCATTTTTTTTTCATTTTTTTCATTTTTTTTCATTTTTTTTCATTTTTTTTCATTTTTTTTCATTTTTTTTTCATTTTTTTTCATTTTTTTTCATTTTTTTTCATTTTTTTTCATTTTTTTTCATTTTTTTTCATTTTTTTTTCATTTTTTTTCATTTTTTTTCATTTTTTCATTTTTTCTCCTCTGTTTTGTTCTTCTTCATTTTTTTTCTCTTGGGAAAATTGTGGGGGGGAATATGAGGAATATTCATATTATATGTCTACATTTATGCATATAGAATTTACCACAACTCAAACACCACAACTCAAGCGCATAGTTCTGGAACATTCTTTTAAACACATTATATAACATAGCCTGTTTTCCAACTCTGCTTATCTTTTATTTGGGGGAAGTACATACTATAATCCTTTCCCATCCACTTCTCTATAGCCCTGTCAGAATTCTTGCATGGGGGGCCAATATGCTTATATTTGGAGTTGACATAGGTGATTGATTGTGAGGGTGATTTTGGATGGCTGGACTTAAAATAGCAGGTTCCCTCAAAGATAATGTTACAAGCAAGGGGGGAAACTGTCAATGGCTGCTTCACAGGCCCGGTTTAAGCATGGGGAAAAAAATCTGGTTGTTGCAGTATGATTTGTATGGAAAGGTCAAAGCAGTGCATTTGATGACGTCAGTGATTGTTTGAACACTTGGTACTGAGTCACTGACAAATAGGAGAGATGAAAAATGATGACATTGATTAATTAATGACTTTGGGTGCCTAATTGGGATTTTTTCCAAGATCAGTAGCTCTTCAATCACCTGACTAGGTCTTCAGTCACCTTAGTAGATTTTTTATAATTTTATAATTTTGTTTTCAACACCAAGCAAAATAAAGCCGGGGAACTTGTGCCGCGCTTGTGAAACATGTGAAATTTTTTGAGGAAAAAATAAGATGACATTCACATAAGATAAATAAATGAAACAAGTAAAAGTCTTGATGTTGGATCTTCCCTAAGAGCAAGGACAAGTGATGGCCAAAGAGGCAAGAAATTTGATAAAGAGAAAGATATGAAAAGTTAAAAAGAGACAAGAGAGATGAAAGATAGAGATCCCTGCAGGACTATAGCTTTTCTGACTGTTTCAAGAGTTAATGGTGCTGTGACCAGTGAAATATAATACCTGAGGATGATGAGTAAGCAAAAAGATTTTATTAAATACAGAACCTATGATCAATCCTCAACATCCGCCTGATGTTAACGTGGCAAAGGTTATGGGTCAGTCCAGAATACCATCTTGGTGCGCAGACACAAGAGAGTCCCGGCCTGCTGGATGATTGTGTATATATGTATCTATGTATGTACAACAGTGTGTAAATGGTGAACTACTTGTAAAATTTGGTGGCTAACATGATTGTGTATATCCTATTCTTGAAAGACTTGAGTTAGTGTTGATGACACTTGTATTTAGAGGCTGGAGCAAGCAGATGGAGAAATCAGGTGATGAACAGAATTTGATCAGGATGAAGACTTGATATGAGCCTGAGCAGCAGTCTGATGAGCATTAGCTATGGTAATTAATTAGTCTGATGTGTTCTGGCCTACCAGAGTTGTGTTCTATGCCACGCATACTTAAATACTTCTTTGGATTTTTTTGCGTGCAGGGTTCAATGTCAGAATCAAATTGGTAAGAGATCAGAGCTCATGGACCCCACCAACCAACAAGGAGGGAAAAGTGAGTGTGAGAATACAGAATGACATCATAAGGGCCTGAGAACCATGGTGTCACTGCACACTGCCTACAAAACCTTAGAAAAATGTTGATTAAGGACCTAAGACTCAATGAATAAATGAGAGGCCCGGCACCACAAGATGTTGATGAAATAAGGAGTCTTTTGGGCTTTTGGCTTTTAAGGCAAGTTTGGAGCTCTGATCTCAGAAAGGCGCTCTAGGTGATGAACCAACTGGTTTATGGCATGAGGAAGTGGAAAAGATGTTATTCCTTTTGACTATTTTTACTCAGTGAGCATGAGTGGTTTAGAATCAATGGAGATAGCTAGGTACAGATTGAGGTTATATTTATAGGGAGGATGATGCACTTGTTTAGATGATGTGATGATGGAAAAATGGAAGGAATGAATCTTTGGAAAGCCTTTATCCTTGTGTTACCTTACGTGGGTTGGTATTTTTGACTTGTTGCAGGTGGCCTTGGTTCATACACATTTTGTCCTAACATTCTTTGTTGCTTGCTTTGTGGCCATTCAAGAGCTGTGGGTTAGTGTTGAGAATCATAGGATCAGTTTTATGGATGCTGAGGGTTGTCTCAGATCTGATTTCTAGTTCTGAAAAGGGGTTTGGGATGGGCTTATTCTGTCTTCTGTATTTGCGCCCTTTGCTCCTTTCCTCACTTGCTTCCTCACACGGTCTCTTTTTCCTTTCACTCCAACATTCCCCCATGCTATTGGCCACTGGGACAGGAGCAATGGTGGTCATGTGCATGCTGATGAGGGCCCTGTGTATGCTTCCTTTGGAGAAGTATTTGGTGAGGAAATTTGCTGGGGTGTTGACTGTGGCTATGTATTGGAGATTGATTTGCTTAGAAGCAATTATCTCCCTTACAAAGTGGAGTCTTATGTCAACATGCTTTGTTCTGAAGCCATTTTGGCTAATTTGGCTGTTTGCTGTATTGGTAGCACCACAGTTTTCTTCATGAATGATGGCTGGGGGTGCCTCCTTTTTTTTTAGCACTTCACCCATTAGTTGTTGAATCCACCCAAATTCCTTGCTGACGTCTGCAAGAGCATTGTACTCCACTTCCAATGTGGATAGTGAGACCTTTTTTTTGTGTGTGGAATTCCAAGCTATGGGGTTGGGTCCAACCATGACTGCATAGCCAGTAGTTGATCTTCGCGTTTTCAGGCAGTTAGAATAGTCTGGGTTGATTTAGGCTCTTATTGGGGTTGACCCTTTTTTGTAATACAGGGCCACTTGCTTTGTTGCCATCAGATATTGAAAGACCCAAGTTTCAGCTTGATAATGATGAGGGCCTTTTCTTTCAAGGAAATGGGACAGGTGGCTCACCGCAAACACAATTTCTGGTCTGGAGAGGACAGCAAGGTGGTTTAGCAAACCCACTAGGGCTCTGTAATTTAATCCACTGCTTAGGTATTCCTTTTGCTTGTCCTTCATTGCCGGATTGAGGAGTGTTTGAGGTGCCATTGGGAAGGTGAGAGGATGCTTGACACCAAGGCCAAACTCTTCTATTTTTTGTTCTATTTATTGCTGCTGGAAGATTGTGATTCAGTCCTTCTGACAGTCAAGAATCATTCCTAGAAGGGAAGAAGCCTCCACCAGGTATTTTATTTCCAATTCTTCCTGGATTTCCTTGCAGAATATTTCAGGCTTGGAGCTGAGGATTGCCTGGTTGTCTGAATGTGTGAGAATACATATTAGGACTGGGTTTCTTCTCCAGAAGACGCATGGTTCACTCATTGAGGTTCTGAACCTAATTGACTCCAGAAAGTTCTTAATATGGTGTACCAAACTTTTGAAAATTGCTTTAGCGCATATATGGAATTCTTCAGTTTGAAGACAGTGTTTTCTTTGTTCCAATAGCCTGGTGGAGGAACCAATGTGACTGCATTGTCAAGTTCACATGTGAGAAATGCACTCTTGAAATCCAGTTGGTGGATCTTTAGGCCATTCAAAGTCCCATGCGCAATCAGGATCCTAAGGGATTCTGGTCTTCCAGTTGGCCTGTATTTGTCATGGAAGTTGAGGCCATAGATTTGTTGAAATCCCTGTGCAGATATCCTTGCCTTCTATTCAACTACTTGATTTTCATTTCCAAGCTTATTTCAATAGGATCATGTAGAGGGGATAGGTCTGTTGTAATTGGTGTGGGGGTTTTTGATCCATACCTGATGTTTGAGCATGTTTAGGATTTCCTTATTTTCTGCTTTGATCCAGTTGGTCTCATTGGTACACTCCATGGCTTCTTTATGGGTTTTTGGTTCAGCCAAGTGTGTAGTGATGTAAGCAACTGAGGATTGTCTTTTGTATTTTCTTATGTTGCTTTCTAATATGGAGCTCTCAATTAATGTGAGGTGGCAAGGGCATTTCACAGTTATCTAACCAATTGGCTCAGATGGAGGAACCTCTGTGTGGTGGCTTGCAGTTTCACAATCTGATCCTGCTTCTAATTCCTCCTGTGTGCCATTGTTGTCTCAAGATTTGTTGTTGTGGATTTGGTCTCCAGGTTCCACTTTTTCATCTATTTTCTCTTCTTCCTCATATGGCAGGGTATAGTCACTTGAAAAGATGGGATAGGTGAAGTCAGATGTGTGGTCAAGTCTACAATCAATTTCTTGAAGGTTTGCAAACTCTGTTTCATTTAATGATGATTTTTTAGTTATTACTATTTCAATATCCAGCTGTCTGACTATCCTATAGGAGCTCATATCATTTGATTATCCCACTAGTACACCATTCAAGGAGATCTCATCAAATTTGTTTTTCCTGTTTTGAGACGGTTTCAAGATCCAGGCACGGCAACCAAATGGCTTGAAAATGCCCATTTTTGGCTTTTCTTTCAGTAGGATTGTGGCTGGTGTTGTTCTGCTCTTGGCTAGTGAAAGTAGGCTGTTTGTGACTATTGCAGCTGTCAAAAATGCTTCTACCCACCATTATGGACAGAGGTTTGACTGGGACAACATTTACCTTGCCATTTCAATGATGGTTCAGTTGGCTCTTTCTGCAAACCCATTTTGTTGCGGGGTGTATGGGGGTGACGCATTTTGTATGATTCCTTCAACTTGCAAGTAGTTGGACAGGCTTTTGTTGCAGAATTCCCCCCCTCTGTCTGTGATTACCTTCCTGATTGTTATTCCTGTCTGTTTCTCTAGTAGTGTTTTCAGCTTGGCAAAGGATTCCATTGCCTCATCTTTGGTTGTGAGCAGAGATACATGTACCCACTGTTTTGGTTGACCAAAGTAAGAAAGTATTTGATTCCCCCATTGGTGCTTGGCTTTAAAGGTCCACATAGGTCAGCATATACTGTCTGTAGAGGTTCTATGGTTTTTTCAAAGCTACTTCTGAAAGTTTTCTTGATAATTTTTCCTTTCATGCATACTTCACACAGAATAAAATCTGGCTTGATGAGGTTGGGTATCATGGTTTTTGTCAGCTTGCTACTATTGCAAAGCAAGCTGCAAAATTAACAAAAATTACATAAAAATAATAATAATATAATTAACCTAAGAAGGGGTAGGAAAACCATAAATATTATTACAGAAATGGATTCTCCACCCAAAATTAGGTAGGGTCACTCACTGACCCCACCCTTGAAATCCAACTCCTTATATTTTTAAATAATTAAGGAAAGAAAGACCAAAATACTATGGCTCCACTATTGAGCTTTTGGTCAATTAAATATTTCAAACGTATTGTCACGTATAGGTTTGAAACCTAAAATCCAGTCAGAATTGAGGTGTTGTGTATATTTTAGGAGTTACGGATGGAAATGTGTTTTGTAACAATTCCTGCACGCAGCCGGGGCAGCCAATGCACCCGCCCGCGGCTGAGATACAGCCTTGTCACTCCGTCAAGGTCGTGTACGCAGCCCCAGGCCTCTGACAAGTACGCAGCCGCGGGACTACGGGTTGAAAGAGTGACAGGCGGCCTGAGAGGCTTAGGTACTGCGTAAACATGCTACAACCCACACGGGAACATTCTACATATGTAATAAATGTTCCCGTGGATAGTCATAGTCTAAAAGTACATAATATTATATAAAAATACTTAAATAACCCTTATACGTATTTTTTATTAAATATAATTCAAAGTACCAAGAATGTCGAAAATAAGACAATGACAACTTTTAAAAATATATTAAAATACTTTAATATACTTTTATGAGGATTTCTAGACATAAATATCTTCGTAATATACTAAGAAAACTAATGATGTAAAAATATTACATGAATTCCCATGAATTATATTTTTAAGTAATTATTTTAGTAAATCAACTGGAACTCAAAAATAAGGAGTAAAATCAATATCATGACTTTACTTCAGTTATTTAATACATAATGAGAACTCACCTGACATCAGGATGTCCGTAGAAATTTCTATTTAAATAATTATTAAATTACTGGGAACATTTACTAAGGATAATTAATTAAATAATACATAAATGGGACAGATTAGTGTTATTCACACGTCCTAATATCTATTATAAAGTAGAATAACTCCCATACCCTGAGGAATTAGATGCTACCCGTTGTGGTGCTCTTTTATGGACGCGAGTCAGGAAAGGGCTGCAGGCGGCGCGCTCAGAAATGCAAAGGGCCTTGCCGCAGCTAGCTGCGCTGCGGGCTCAGCAGCAGTCAGGTAGGCCCAGCAGCGGTTGGGTTGGGCTCAGCACCTGGAGACGGGAGAAGACAGATTGCGCGGACCAGAAAGCTTGCGCAGATTGGAAAGCTTGTGCAGATTGGAAGGCTTGCGGGTATTGGAAAGCTTGCGCGGATTGGAAAGCTTGCGCGGGTCAGAAGGTTTGCGCGGATTGGAAAGCTTGCACGGATTGGAAAGCTTGCGCGGGTTGGAAGGCTTGTGCGGATCGGAAAGCTTGCGCAGATCGGACGGCTTGCGCAGACCAGGCGGACCGCGCATTGCAAGACGCGCGGATTGGGTCACGCGGGTACGCGGATACCTGGAACGGGTTGTTGGGCGGACGCGCGCAGGCAGGCAAGCCGGGCGTACGTTGATATTATGATGCAAGGGATGGAGGGGTAGGATTGGGCTAGGGTTCTGTGCTTAGGGGTTGTATTTCATCATTCTTGCTTACTTGTGGTTGTACTTAGGTTAGGGTTGAGAGGGAGGGCTTAAATACTTTGCTCTCAACTCCGGGTTGTAGGAGAAGCACGGGGGAGGGAAGGACGGAGAAACACTTCACTTCTCTTCACTTCACTTCACTTTGCTACACTTCTCTTCACTTCACTTCACTTCACTTCACAGACTGGAATGCACTCTAGGATATCACTTTTTATGGCATTGGATTGGATTGGATTGTAAAGGAAGGAGTTCATCTTATTATTGCTCTCTCTCTCTCTCTCTCTCTTTCTCTTGAACGGCTGCATCCAATCTCCTTACAGACGCTTCAATCAATAACTTCCGGAACTTGAGGACAACTTCTGGGGTGTTGCCCCTCTAAAGTTTCCACATCTGGGGGTCTGGCCGGGAAAGATCTATTGCCAAAGTCTCTTGAAGGTACTCACGGATGCTACCAACAGCTGCTTCTCTTCCTTCCTCCTCCCACAGCTTTCGCGCTACCCCATGGATTTACCCACATATTTGACTCAACATTGTGGAAGTGGAGCGATTCATCTCACAGTATGAAACAATTGCGGACTCTGAAGGCGTTTCAGATTTTGAGAAGGCGCGCCATGTTGTCCTGTTCATCAAGGACGCAGAAGCGCGTTGGGACGTGGAGGAGATGGGAGGCTACCTGAACCTGGATTGGCCGGAACTGAAGGAGGACATGCTGGCAAGATGGGGGAGGCATGGTTCTTGCTTTCAGAAGGACAATCTCAAGCCATCCGCGGGATTGGGTTACAAGGCAGGCGCGCGCGACGGGATCCGGTTGCAAGCAGAAGTGGACTACGCGGAACTGGAGTACTACAGGGCAGAGTATGTTCCGGCCCCACCACCGGCAACCATCTATTGGGCTAGCAAACTTGCGGAGGTGGCAAGGGGCCTTGAGGCCTATCTGGAGAGTATTCAGTCTCTCAGCGCGTCTGCGCCCCGCGTGTGCGCAAATGGGGAGGACAACAACCTTTGGCCGACGGGACAAAGGGACCGGACAGCAGATTCAAACGGGGAATTGGTTTCCCCAGTGGGGGCTAAGAACGTGTTGGGGAAGCGGGAATTAATGGAACCAGTGCAGCTTACTGACAGGAAGCGGGCAAGGACAACGGAACGGGAAATGGATGCTCCGTGCGGTTTGGGAATTGGCAAGCGGCGGACGGATCTTGCAAAGAAGGTACACACGGCGGCGGAAGAGACGGACCACACGTTGGAGAATCTTGACCCAAGCCGGACCTCTTCGACGGCGGGGAGCGCGCATTTGGAAAGGGTAGTGGCAGCAACGGAAAGGACGGGCGCGGGATGGACAGACGGTGGGGCGGAGCGGAAGGATCAAGTGGTCACGCGCATTCTGGCGGACAGGGGGCAGTCAGAAATCTCCGGAGGGGAGAACAAGGCCGCAAGAATGGCAAAGGGCAAGGAATGTTGTGTGGACGGGGTGGGGGAGGAGAGAGCTGGGATTGAAAGGGTTTCAAAGCCTCTTTCCTCCTCCACGGCGGGTTGTTGTAAGGACGTCTGGGGGTGTTTGCTTTTGTTTGGGTTTTGCGCGCGGATGGGCTTAAATCTTGAAGGATGCAGGAGGGTCTTGGCGGCGGGAGGTGCACCTAGGTGGTTTGGGACAACAATTTGCAAACAATGCGGGATTGGTTGAGGCAACGCGCCCCAGATCTGGCAATGGGTGGGGCGCGGTTGGCTGAGGACAGCGGCAAAGTTGGGGGGGGAGCTAGCGCGGGGTGGAAGGTTGGAGTTGGGACGCAGGACGCGGGCTCAAAAAAAAAAAAAATCTCTTGTTCCTTCTTATCCATTCATTCTTCCTTTTCTTTTTTTTTCTTTCTTTTCTTTCCTCTTCCTGTCTCTCTTGAGGATTGCGTACGCACACTGGCACACCGAGGTCTCCCCATGTACTCTTGCGGATACTCTCACTGGCGCGGATTTCTCACCTTCAGACTCTCACTGGCGCGGATTTCTCACCTTCAGACTCTCACTGGCGCGGATTTCTCACCTTCAGACTCTCACTGGCGTGGATTTCTCACCTTCAGACTCTTACTGGCGCAGATTTCTCACCTTTTCCAATTTCTCACTGGCGCTGATCTTCTCTCTCCAAGGCGCGGATATCGCGCGCGGTTCTTATTCTTGCTCAGGGACTAACAAGCCCAAAGGCTACTCAATTGCGCACAACGTATGTCTTTTTGTGTATAGGCGCTAAATACAAAGGAGAAAGGATAACTACGGAAGGTGAGATGGTGGGAGATCTCTGGGGACAGAACTCAAGTTGGGGGGGGGGCAATGTGGTGCTCTTTTATGGACGCAAGTCAGGAAAGGGCTGCAGGCGGCGCGCTCAGCAATGGGAAGGGCCATGCCGCAGCTAGCCGCGCTGCGGGCTCAGCAGCAGTCAGGTAGGCCCAGCAGCATTTGGGTTGGGCTCAGCACCTGGAGACGGGAGACGACGGATCGCGCGGACAAGAAAGCTTGCGCGGATTGGAAAGCTTGTGCGGATTGGAAGGCTTGCGCTGATCGGAAAGCTTGCGCGGATTGGAAAGCTTGCGCGGGTTGGAAGGCTTGCCCGGATTGGAAAGCTTGCGCGGATTGGAAAGCTTGCACGGATTGGACGGCTCGCGCGGACCAGGCGGACGGCGCATCGCAAGACGCGCGGATTGGGTCACGCGGGTATGCGGATACCTGGAACGGGTTGTTGGGCGGACGCGCGCGGGCAGGCAAGCCGGGCGTACGTTGATATTATGTGGCAAGGGATGGAGGGGTAGGATTGGGCTAGGGTTCTGTGCTTAGGGGTTGTATTTCATCATTCTTGCTTACTTGTGGTTGTACTTAGGTTAGGGTTGAGAGGGAGGGCTTAAATACTTTGCTCTCAACTCTGGGTTGTAGGAGAAGCACGGGGGAGGGAAAGATGGAGAAACACTTCACTTCTCTTCACTTCACCTCACTTCACTACACTTCTCTTCACTTCACTTCACTTCTCTTCACTTCTCTTCTCTTCACTTCACTTCTCTTCACTTCACTTCACTTCACTTCACTTCACTTCACGGACTGGACTGCACTCTAGGATATCACTTTTTATGGCATTGGATTGGATTGGATTGTAAAGGAAGGAATTCATCTTATTATTGCTCTCTCTCTCTCTCTCTCTCTTGAACGGCTGCATCCAATCTCCTTAAAGACGCTTTGATCAATAACTTCCGGAACTTGAGGACAACTTCTGGGGTGTTGCCCCTCTAAAGTTTCCACACCGTGCTATAGCACCAAGAACACATGACAGGCTACCACTGCTTACCCTGCTAGCCTTAGTGTCCGTCACTTTGAGCCCCTGTACCCCTCAGAAGGATAGTATTGGGACTCCAAAAGATATAAATAAAGAGCTCTTTTGAGGATATTGATGGGCAGAGACCCAGTTATATTTATATCCAGACACCATGCCAAGGTAATTAAGTACTTATAAGAGATAAGTAAGTGATTTATGGCTAAGTCTGATCAATAATATCCGTCCTCAACCTCTTTTTTATCAATTAAAACTGCTGAACAACCTGATAACCCCAGTATACAGGTTTAATCCATCAGTGCACGTCTCAAACAGATACCAAAAGGATTTAATAGTATACCAGTGAGTTTTATTATCCTTTCTCTGTAGTGGCAGCTTGGTTGCAAGGCCCTTCCACTCCACTGTGTATTTTATATACATATTATCTTTGGGTAAAATATCCTTTAAACTAAAGAGCCCAAAGTAACCAGGACTATGTGTTTTCATACTGAAATCCATGAATAGAGGTGTTAAAGATCCCCAATATAATTGTGGCCCCTCTATGAAAATATTCAATAATAAATTTATTCATATTGATTTAAAACAATAAACCATAACCAAACCAATTAACATTGAAACTAGCTTAATCCAAATATTTTATGGATTTTTGCTGCATTTATTAAATAATATATTTATTATTTATTCTATCACCTCTGGTAGCTAAAGTATAGCAAGGGTCTTGGCATCCAGGAGGCTGACAATTGGGGGTTTGGCCAGGAAATATTCCATTTTATTATATTTAATACCTTGGACCAGACATTTCACGTAAAAATAAACAAAAGATAAATTTATCTGACTTTATAACTGTGATTTTTCTTAAAAATCTTTTGCAGTGGATTTTAAAACCAATGCAGAATTAATAATCTATTATTTAAATCTTTTAAAGATAAGAAAAGAAGAATATATTAAAAATTCTAAACCTACTGGTTGGAAAGCTTCAACTCAAGCTGAGAAACTTAATATCTCTTCTGCACCTAAACACTTAGATTAACTCCTTGAACAAGAAGATCTTGAAAGGCGCATCAAATTTCAGGCCCTATTAAGTAAACATGAAGCTTGGAAGAAATACCGTATAAATTACTTTTTGAAATAAAAAAGTAAGTATACAACTTGAATTACTATATTATTTTTTAAAATAATATTAATATATTTTATTAACCAATAAAATAAAATTTTTATCAGTGAACCCTCCTGTACCAGAAACCACCGCCACTGAAGTTGATTTATTGGTTCAAGAAATCCCAGATATCTCTGGACGCCCTGAAAAAATTGATTGGGCAGGTTAAGACCTCATTGGAACACACCAAGACCCCATAGGATTACCTACTAAGGATCAATTTAATCCAAATAAAGTCTTGGCACCTTTGAACATCAAGTGAGTTTTGAATAAAACTTATTTTTAGGGATTTTTTCTGTAAAATACTTATAAAAATATTATTCAAAAATGAATAGACATAACACAAGAGCCTCAGGGAGAATTCCCTCCTATGGATCTTTGCCAACAGCCCCCAGTAACAGTGAGACCACCAATAAGGATAACCATGAAGGGAATGGAACCCGTGAATCAAATGTTGATGGACAAGGAGCAGCACCAATTACTTCTGCCCTCTCCCAACCTAGAGCCGGAGAAGGTAGTAGAATCAAGCCACCCTCCTTTAAAAGAAGATTCCCTGCAGCCACCTCAGCAGAATCTGGCCAAGGAAGCCAAGATCAAAGAATTAGTCAGAGAGCACGTGAAATATTGGGAAGAGTTCAAAGAAGCCCAAGCCAAGGAGGACATGGTGTCCATGAAAAAGATAATCTCCTAGGAAAAAGCTACCCAGATAGCTCTTCAGAAAATTATTCCATGGAAAGAGGTAGAATCCTACTTAGAAAAGTGGAATCCTTGGGATCAATTAGCCCAACTGAAAGGCAAAGGATCAGGAAAGAAGAGATCCTCTTCCCATCCCAAAACAAAGAGAAAGAAAGACTGGGATCAGATTATATCCCTAGCTGAAAAATGGAAAAAGGTTTACAACAATTAGCTTCTAATTCTGAGCCCAAAAAAACCTCTGATGTAATTACTTCCTTTTCTAATGATATGCGTCATAATTTCAAAATTTTTTGTGAAAATTTGGACGGTGTTTATACCCAAATGGATAAATTAACCTCCGTAGTAGCCAAATTAATTAATAACCAAGCAAAGACAGTAGGAATGGAAGAAATCAAAGAACACAGAGAACATTTATTGGAGACAATTAATCAAGGTAGGATCAGACAGACTCAAACAATTGAGAATATGTCATCAGGAATACAAGAAGATTTTATTATGTCTTTCCAACCCTTAAAAGAAGAATTGGTAACCACTACTAACAGCTCCATTTTATCCCTTAGTGAAAAACTGGATGTGCTTAATAACAAAGTGGACCTGCAACTTAATCTGATCAAAAAGGATCTTAGAGACTTAAAAGTCCGTCTGACCAACCCCTTGGGGAGTACCACAGAGGAACCAAAACCTCCCAGACAAAACACTACTCCTTATGCACCACCCTTATTAGGAATGCATAGGAGTGACACCTTTAGGCCTAGTCCTACCCCTGAGATGGAGCAAGCCCTCAAACTGTTACCCCCTATTTCTGAATGGCCCAAGTTCTCCGGTGAAGGAGAATACAATCATATAAATTTTATTGAATTTATTGACTACACTATTAACTCTTATGACCTACCAGAAGCCATAGCTGTAGTCAGGCTTCCCAGACTATTTGAAGGAGTAGCCTTGGACTTGCTTATCAGTAAAATAGAAGAATTAGGATCCTTACCATGGAATTCTTGGAAACTTCTGATTAAAGAACAATTTGGTTCTAGAATGTGGAAAAGAAAAATGATGAAAAATTTCAAAAATTCCTCATTTGACCCCTCCAAGGATAAACCTCACAAATGGTGCTTGGAACAGAAGAAAAGGTTGGATTGCTTCTATCCAGATGCTGATAAAGAGGAAGTAAATGAAAGACTCCTCAACCTGTGTCCTGGAAATCTTAACCATAGTGTAAGATGTAGGATGAGTATGGATCCTGACTTTCCCACTCTAATCAATGTGCTAGAAGAAGTAATAGACATGAATGGGTTAGACAAAAAAGCCCCTTCTAGAACCAAAGAGAACTACAACATTAACAAAACCAGAGAACAAACTCCTCTGATGAATACCTCTGATAATGATAAACCTAATGAGAATAGGGATAAAGAGAGGATGTCTGCAACTTTTTGGAATTTTAAAAAGGCTGGGCGTATGAGACAAGACTGCCCATTACCAAAAAGAAAGATAAAAGTCTTGGAAGGAGAGCAGGAGGTTGAAGGGAATCAGAAATATGAAGATATAGCTGATACTGAAGGATCTCTTTCTGAATGTGAATTGATCCTGACCAACCCTGTTAATGTTATAGAAGGAGATACAGGCACTTCTGTAGAAATCAATAACATCCATGGGGATTCTAGCTTGCCCCAAAAATGGGATCCTACCATAATTCCTAGAAATATTACAAATGTCAAACTATTAACAGTTAAAACTATGAGTGGGAAAAGTTATACCACTGGTCAAACTTGTTATGCAGCAGGATTGTATAAAGACAGACCTATAAGGTTATTACTGGATAGTGGAGCTTTTTGCTCATGTGTCTGTGCTGAATTCTTAAAAAAATGGGATACCAATTGGAAAGAAAACCTTCTGCCCGTCCCAAAAGCCAGGTTCAGCTCTTGCAACTCTACCATGAATGCTATTGGAGTATGGAATGCTCCTAAAATACTACCTCATACCAAAGGATCTTTGAGGATACAAGTGGAATTTGTACTATTGCTCAAAAGACTATGTGACTACCTGATACTGGGTAATGATGCCTTATGTCTATATGGTATAGATGTGTTCCAGAGTAAAGGGAGATACTTCACAGTAGGTGGTAATTGGTACAAGAAGTTTAAGATATGCACTATTCAGTCTAAATTCCCCTCCTCTAATTATCAAACGCATTTAGAAGACTTTGAACAAGAATATTTCTCTCAAGAAGCTCTGAATATGAAACTTTCTGAGGAACAGAAGAAAGATATATTGAAATTCTGCTTTGAGAACCAAAATACTTTTTGTACTAAAGATCATCCTATTGGTGATATTAAAGGACAAGATATGGTATTTAAATTGACCATTAAGCCTCCTTATCCTCCAAACTTAAGAAGGCCAGCCTATCCTTCTAGTCCTAAGTCTAGAAGAGCTCTTGAGGAACATATCCAAGAACTAATAGACTTACAAGTATTAAGGAAAGTAGGGCATAATGAACAGGTAGATGTGACCACACCTTTAATCATAGCTTGGCATAATGAAAAGTCAAGAATGGTAGGAGACTTCAAAATGCTCAATACTTATACTCAAGCAGATTATTATCCTATACCCTGGATTGATCATGCTCTGCATAACTTGTCCAAGGCCAAGTACATCACTACTATGGATATGCTTAAAGGTTTCCACCAGATACCAATAAGCGCTGAAAGCAGGAACTTTATGATAATAATCTGTCATTTGGGAATATATGAATATCTTAGGATGCCCTTTGGTATAAAGAATGCTCCATCACACCTTTAAACCTCCAGAGAACAATGGATACAGTTCTAGGTACATAAATCAGACAAGGGTGAATGGTTACCAGAAAATAACATACCTGATGGACCAATACATCTCAGGAACTACAGGTCCAGCAAAAGGAACTGAAACACACATGAATTTAATTTTCTCCCAAAATCCTCCAGATTCTTTTTCAGATATGGCCATATAATGGAGTGGGGGAATTTCAGCTTGCTACTTTTGCAAAGCAAGCTGCAAAATTAACAAAAATTACATAAAAAATAATAATAAAATATTTAACCTGAGAAGTAGTAGGAAAACCATAAATATTATTGCAAAAATGTATTCTCCACCCAAAATTAGGTAGGGTCACTCACTGACCCCACCCTTGAAATCCAACTCCTTATATTTTTAAATAATTAAGGAAAGAAAGACCAAAATACTATGGCTCCACTATTGAGCTTTTGGTCAATTAAATATTTCAAACGTATTGTCACGTATAGGTTTCAAACCTAAAATCCAGTCAGAATTGAGGTGTTGTGTATATTTTAGGAGTTACGGATGGAAATGTGTTTTGTAACAATTCCTGCACGCAGCCGGGGCAGCCAATGCACCCGCGCGCGGCTGAGATACAGCCTTGTCACTCCGTCAAGGTCGTGTACGCAGCCCCAGGCCTCTGACAAGTACGCAGCCGCGGGACTACGGGTTGAAAGAGTGACAGGCGGCCTGAGAGGCTTAGGTACTGCGTAAACATGCTACAACCCACACGGGAACATTCTACATATGTAATAAATGTTCCCGTGGATAGTCATAGTCTAAAAGTACATAATATTATATAAAAATACTTAAATAACCCTTATACGTATTTTTTATTAAATATAATTCAAAGTACCAAGAATGTCGAAAATAAGACAATGACAACTTTTAAAAATATATTAAAATACTTAAATATACTATTATGAGAATTTCTAGAAATCAATATCTTCGTGACATACTAAGAAAACTACTGATGTAAAAATATTACATGAATTCCCATGACTTATATTTTTAAGTAATTATTTTAGTAAATCAACTGGAACTCGAAAATAAGGAGTAAAATCAATATCATGACTTTACTCCAGTTATTGAATACATAATGAGAACTCACCTGAAATCAGGATGTCTGTAGAAATTTCTATTCAAAAAAATATTAAATTAATGGGAACATTTACTAAGGATAATTAATTAAATAAAACATAAATGGGACAGATTAGTGTTATTCACATGTCCTAATATCTATTATAAAGTAGAATAATTCCCATACCCTGAGGAATTAAATTCTACCCGTGCTATAGAACCAAGAACACGTGAAAGGCAACCACTGGTTACCCTGCTAGCCTTAGTGTCCGTCACTTTGAGCCCCTGTACCCCTCAGAAGGATAGTATTGGGACTCCAAAAGCTATAAATAAAGAGCTCTTTTGAGGATATTGATGGGCAGAAACCCAGGTATATTTATATCCAGACACCGTGCCAAGATAATCTAGTACTTATAAGAGATACGTAAGTGATTTATGGCTAAGTCTGATCAATAATATCCGTCCTCAACCTCTTTTTGATCAATTAAAACTGCTGAACAACCTTATGACCCCAGTATACAGGTTTAATCCATCAGTGCATGTCTCAAACAGATACCCAAAGGATTTAATAGTATACCAGTGAGTTTTATTATCCTTTCTCTTTCGTGGCAGCTTGGTTACAAGGCCCTGCCACTCCACTGTGTATTTTATATACATATTGTCTTTGGGTAAAATAGCCTTTAAACTAAAGAGCCCAAAGTAACCAGGACTACATGTTTTCATACTGAAATCCCTGAAGAGAGTGTTAAAGATCCCCAATATAATTGTGGCCCCTCTATAAAAATATTTAATAATCAATTTATTCATATTGATTTAAAACAATAAACCATAACCAAACCACTTAACCTTGCAACAAGCTCAATCCAAATATTTTACGGATTTTTGCTGCATTTATTAAATGATATATTCATTATTTATTCTATGACCTCTGGTAGCTAAAGGATAGGAAGGGTCTTGGCATCCAGGAGGCTGACAGTTTTGATTCCCGCTAGGCTGGCATGCCCTAGCCTGTTGTGACAGGTGAGGACTGGGTTGTCTTTGGCTGTATTGAGGAGTGTCTACAACCAGGTCTGTGGTTTTAGCTCAGAAGAAATTGCTAATATTCCTTCCCTTATGTTTCATTTGAGGGAGAGGCCTTTGTCAAATGTGGTCTTGGATTCCAGTCCCTTCTTGATTATGGTTGCTATATTTCTGATGAGGCTGCATAGAAAAAGCAGATTCCTGTTCAATTCAAGAATGTACAGGCAATTACTTAGTTTGAATTCCCTTCCATCCTCTAGGATCATCTACGCATTCCCTTTTTTTGTGGCTTTTACCACTGATTTGTCTTTTAAAGTATTGATCTGCGTGCTATTGTTTTTTATGGAAGTGAACATTTTTGTTTCATTGAGGAGGTGTTGGCTAGCGCCCAAGTCTACAACTGTGGCTTTTCATTCTTTAGTTGAGGGATTGTATAGTGAAGTTCCAAAAGTGAATGGTTGGTTGTCTCTTGTTTCTTCTGTAGTGGTGTTTATAAGCGCTTACCCTCTGTTTCTCTTGATTGGTCTTAAATCAGGTTGGAGTGTCCAGAATTGGTCCTCTGTTTGTCCTGAATTGGGATTATGCTTTCCTCCCTGGAATCTGGGCCTTTCATCTCTGTCTTGCTTTTTCTGTTATTGTTGAACAGAGCGGTGGCAGTAGGCAAGGGGGGAATGTGAGTGTTGGATGCTATGTTGTGATTGGCTATGTTAGTGAGTCTCCTGAGTAGTTTGTCTGGATTATCAATTAAGAGTTCATTGAACAATAGATCCTGCATTAATGCTGGTCTTCTGTTGTTTATTCTTGCTATGATGAAGCATGCCCTCACTTCTGGGGCTATAGTCAAGCCTATCATGCTTGCATCTGCAATGGCATTCTTCATCTTTGGTACAAAAGTGGGGATGTATTTGTCATTTTTTACTGACTGAAACTGTTTTGAGACCCGGTATATGGTGTATTCATTGGCAGTTGGGTATCTGTCTTTTAGCTTATTCAAGATGGCAAAGGGGTCAAATTATATTTATTCCGTGATTAAATACTTGTGGATGCTTGGGGTCATGTTGGAGGTAAGCATCACTACCACGCTGGTTTCTCTTTTTCCTTCTTCCTCTGTTGGGTTTGCTTGCATGGGGTTTGTTGTGGTGCTCAGAAGTCCTTTGAATTTTAGAAAACCTCTTATGTGTTGCGCCCAGTACCGGTAATTTTTCTCATCAAGCTTAATGGCTTTCATTGCCTTGTTGTTTGGGTGGCTGGTTTGTGGTTTAACTGGTTGTCTAGGTGGTGCCATTTTTAGAGGTCCTTTTGACGCTTGTTCAACTGTTGATCTGATGAAATAAGGAGCCTTTTGGGCTTTTGGCTTTTAAGTCAAGTTGTAGCTCTGATCTCAGAAAGGCGCTCTAGGTGAGGAACCCAACTGGTTTATGGCATGAGGAAGTGGCAAAGATGGTATTCATTTTGACTATTTTTACTCAGTGAGCATGAATGGTTTAGAATCAGTGGAGATAGCTATGTACAAATTGAGTTTATATTTATAGGGAGGATGATGCACTTGTTCAGATGATTTTCTGATGGAAAAATGGCGGGAATGAATCTTTTGCAAGCACATATCCTTGTGTTACCTTATGTAGGAATGTATGTTTGACTTTTTGCGGGTTGCCTTTGTTTGTAAACATTTTGTTGTACACATTTTGTCCCAATTTTCTTTTTGCTTGCTTTGCGGTAATTCAAGAGCTGTGTGTTAGTGTTGAAAATCATTGGATAATTTTTATTGACTCTGGGGTTTTTCTCAGATCTGATTTCTATTTCTGACAAGGGTTTTTGGCTGGGCTTACAATTTCTGCTGTATTTGCGCCCTTTTCTCCTTCCCTCACTTGCTTCCTCACATGGTCTCTTTTTACTTTCACTCCAACAGATGTTAGATCCCCCATCACTTCCAATTATTTTTATGGGGGATCTAACATTGTAAGCACCAATTTCCTCAGTTTCCTTCTTCACTCTTGAATCAGTGTCTTACTTTGTTATATTATATATTACATTAGGAGCCAACAGGAGTGATCACTGTTGTCTTAGACAGTTGCTAAGACCAACCTCAATATTTATTACTAGGTGTCAGTTGGTTGTAATAATGGACCTATCCCATGACAAAGAAATTAAGAATCAATTCCAATTATTATTACGGGGATTTTACATCTCAGGACCCAAAGGGAGTGATCATTGTTGTCTTAGCCAGTTGCTTAGACCAACCTCAATATTTATTACTAGGTGAGCCAAAGGGGGTGATCATTGTCTTCTTAGCCAATTGCTAAGACCAACCTCAATGTTCATTACTAGCCCTTTCAATATTTACATGGCAGCAAGAGTTTGATCCAACATTCCACTGGTCTCACATTCCCCAACATCTAGCCCAGCACCAACTGTTATCCCTGCTGGAACTTCCATCAGCCTGAAATTACAGCTGTTCAAAACACAAAAATATGTAAGGGAATCTACTGTCTCATCAGTGGACCCTGAAACAAGAAGATTACAATACTTAATTCAACAGGAAGATATCAACCTCCTCTACAAACTATCCATCTCCTTTAAACTAAAAGATAGCAACTACGGCATGTGGGCCAACACAGTAACAGTGGCCCTAGCAGCAGTAGAGCTTGAAAAATACCTCCTCAATGAAAATATCATACCACAAAATCAATCCATCTTCCATCATGAAGCCACCAAACAGCTATTATGCTCATGGCTAATCAGTCATGTTGAAAATCAAAACTGTTCTTGAGTAAACTCACATTTCAAACTTCTATGATCCGCAACAAATATTTTAACTCCACTGAAATCTGGAACACCCTCAAAGATTTCAACCTTAAGAAATCCAGACACAATATTTTTGAACTGCAAAGACAGCTAAGAAGTGTCAAAAAAGGTCCAAATATGTCCATCTGTGAACATCTAGATAAATTTGAAAACATAAAATATCAGATTGCACACTCCTCCAGGAATACAGATAAAAATACTCTTTTCTTTATTCTTCTTGAGTCAATCCACCCTAAAAATTCCAGCAATGAACATGGGAGCCAGGCAAATTTTAAATTTTAAACCCTAAACAACTGGTTCATGAACCAAATTGGGTTGTGTGGCGCATTTGAAAACTCTATTTAGTTGTGAACTGCCACTCCTGACCCATTTCAGTTTTGAAAGGCTGCTCACAGCAAATTTCAGTTTTGAACAACTGCCCAAAAACCATTTCAGTTGTGAATGGCCACCCACAACCCCAATTTTAGAAAAATGCATTGGCCCTCACAATCCAATCCAATGCCATGCACACAATGAACAGTTTACGCTTGCATTGATCAAAAAGAAGATTTGAGCTTGAGAATGGTTGGGGTGAAATCCATGGATGGTACGCCACCAAGAGCGCTTCAACCCAAAAGTCCACTGAGACCAACCTGATTGATTTGGTCCTTAATGGCTCTGAACTCAGTCAAATAATTCGCCAGGGCCAAATTGGGGTCTCTGGCTGACCAGTGACATGGAGTCACTTTTGTAGCCAATTTTTTCTCAAATAAGTATCAAAAGTTTCACCATGAAAACACAATGATAGATTCTGTGATTCAACTTAAAATATTTAGGGTTTATTGTGGACTTCACCTTGATGAATAATAAAAGTCAACTGGTTTTAACCTTGGTTGAAAATCAAAGTCAATCTGATTTCACTTTTGAGGAAAATGAAAGTCAAACTGATTTGCCACCAGGGCGAAAATGGCATCACGTGCTGAACAGTGAATTAATTGGAACATAAAAATAAAACATCAAAATAAAGAAGGGTAATGTTAAATTCACAGCTCCAGTCGTGTGGGAGCCGTGTACACGGCTCCAGGCGTGTGGGAGCCATGTAGGGCCCCACACGGCCTGTGGGAGTCGTGTAGGGCCCCTCAAAGCGTGGGAGCCCATACACTCCTCAATATAATTGATTCTTTATTATTTATTATTTATTATTTATTATTTATTATAAATTATTTATTATTTATTATTTATTATTTATTATTTATTATTTATTATTTATTATTTATTATTTATTATTTATTATTTATTATTTATTATTTATTATTTATTATTTATTATTTATTATTTATTATTTATTATTTATTATTTATTATTTATTATTTATTATTTATTATTTATTATTTATTATTTATTATTTATTATTTATTATTTATTATTTATTATTTATTATTTATTATTTATTATTTATTATTTATTATTTATTATTTATTATTTATTATTTATTATTTATTATTTATTATTTATTATTTATTATTTATTATTTATTATTTATTATTTATTATTTATTATTTATTATTTATTATTTATTATTTATTATTTATTATTTATTATTTATTATTTATTATTTATTATTTATTATTTATTATTTATTATTTATTATTTATTATTTATTATTTATTATTTATTATTTATTATTTATTATTTATTATTTATTATTTATTATTTATTATTTATTATTTATTATTTATTATTTATTATTTATTATTTATTATTTATTATTTATTATTTATTATTAATCTATTATTCATTATTTATGATTTAGTGGAGGCTACACAACTTGATTTTAGTTGTTTAGCGTGCGGTAAAACTCAAATGGGACGTGTAGCATGCCACAAAGCTCATTTAAGCCATTTAGCATGCCACCCAGTCAATTTGCGCTGTGTAGCGTGCCACACAGCTCATTTGAGTCGTGTAGGGTGCCACACAGCTCATTTGAGTTGTGTAGGGTGCCACACAGCTCATGTGAGCTGTGTAGGGTGCCACACAGCCCATTAAGCCATGTACACGGGTCTTTAGCCATGAATTTAATATTACCCTTATTATTATTATTATTATTATTATTATTATTATTATTATTATTATTATTATTATTATTATTATTATTATTATTATTATTATTATTATTATTATTATTATTATTATTATTATTATTATTATTATTATTATTATTATTATTATTATTATTATTATTATTATTATTATTATTATTATTATTATTATTATTATTATTATTATTATTATTATTATTATTATTATTATTATTATTATTATTATTATTATTATTATTATTATTATTATTATTATTATTATTATTATTATTATTATTATTATTATTATTATTATTATTATTATTATTATTATTATTATTATTATTATTATTATTATTATTATTATTATTATTATTATTATTATTATTATTATTATTATTATTATTATTATTATTATTATTATTATTATTATTATTATTATTATTATTATTATTATTATTATTATTATTATTATTATTATGATTATTATTATTATTATTATTATTATTATTATTATTATTATTATTATTATTATTATTATTATCATTATTATTATTATGATTATTATTATTATTATTATTATTATTATTATTATTATTATTATTATTATTATTATTATTATTATTATTATTATTATTATTATTATTATTATTATTATTATTATTATTATTATTATTATTATTATTATTATTATTATTATTATTATTATTATTATTATTATTATTATTATTATTATTATTATTATTATTATTATTATTATTATTATTATTATTATTATTATTATTATTATTATTATTATTATTATTATTATTATTATTATTATTATTATTATTATTATTATTATTATTATTATTATTATTATTATTATTATTATTATTATTATTATTATTATTATTATTATTATTATTATTATTATTATTATTATTATTATTATTATTATTATTATTATTATTATTATTATTATTATTATTATTATTATTATTATTATTATTATTATTATTATTATTATTATTATTATTATTATTATTATTATTATTATTATTATTATTATTATTATTATTATGATTATTATTATTATTATTATTATTATTATTATTATTATTATTATTATTATTATTATTATTATTATTATTATTATTATTATTATTATTATTATTATTATTATTATTATTATTATTATTATTATTATTATTGTTATTATTATTATTATTATTATTATTATTATTATTATTATTATTATTATTATTATTATTATTATTATTATTAATATTATTATTATTATTATTATTATTATTATTATTATTATTATTATTATTATTATTATTATTATTATTATTATTATTATTATTATTATTATTATTATTATTATTATTATTTGTCAGGGTGGTGTGATTCACGCTACGCAGGGTTGCACCATCCTTCCGCCCACCGCGCACGGCCACATCCCCAAACTAAGCTCCAGTCTCAACCTCGACTGACGGATAGCAAAGTCCGACAGAGAACCATTCCCTCACAGACTCTCCCTCATCAACCCTCACTTGACAACCCCAACCACGCCGTTACTCATTGACTCAACTTGCAACCAACACAACAACCAGAGGTTATATGTGGAGCTGACTCAGGATGAGGGCGTGACTAGGATCAAGTGGAGGTACTTTAGGAATCTTCTCTCACTCTTTCATTGCCATCTATCTCTATCAGAGTCCTCACTCAGTCTTGTTCTCTCAATCTATCTCAACCCCCACTGACTTGTCAATCCAGGCTTGTTTCCTATTTCATTCCTCATATACTGTGTCACACCAACATTGTAGGACTAAGCTAGTGTTGATCAATGTTAAGGTATTCACCTTTTCTTTGTCTCTATCACTATCCTCCCCTCTCAATTGACTCACTTTTTTTTCTCTATTTTGATCAACCTTAAGTAATTCAATTTTCAATCTTAAGCCACCTAAGGAAGTGATCACAACGTGTAATCACATGGTAGCAAGAGCAACTTCCTTGGCCACAGGCAATATTGATTGAGTAAGAATGAGCAACGACAACAGGACGGCAATAATAATACCCAAGTATGACTTGTTGGACGCAAGCTTGGGGACCAGTCATTGAGTTAAAGTGGTCAAACTGATGGGAAAGAACTGGAATCAATGGGAAATGAGGTTTTCTAACATCCTAACCAGTAAGGGGTACAAGGACCTGTTGGACAAGGAATGGACTAAGGCAAATTGCACCACATCCACGTCCAAACCCAGAAACTCCTGGGCCCTCAACCAACTATTCTCTACTACCTCAAGGGATATTCATCACAACATTGAGGAAAACAAAGGAAGTTTTATTGATGCTTACAACGCTCTGTGCAATGCCTGCGGGGATACATCCGTCCTGAAGATAGTGACCAAACTACAACAGCTGACAAGGATGGAGTACACACCTGGAACATCACTGCAGGATCACATCAATAGGTTTTCTTCCCTCTACACCTTGTTGAAGTCTTCACTTGCCAACATTCCGGAATTTGCATCAATCTCTACTGGATTGGCAGCGTGTCTGCTTTTGCTAACACTCAACTACAACAAGACCTCAACACCGTTGGTCCAAAAAACTTTTGATGTTAACCCCTTCACCTAAAAAACAGTAAGGGACCGTCTCATACTTGAAAACAACTGCAGAGAAAACTTGGAGACCAAGGAAGAAATGAACCTGGCAATCAAAGGTCCAACCTGTTAAAATGTGGATGCACTCAGGTAATGTGCATAGGAGTGTGTAATCCAAATGGGATGCAAAAATTGGCCTCCACGCCCCATTGGACATCACGTAGGCCACGTGGGCCTATGTGGGTGTTATTGGTTTTGGGCATTTGGGCGCCAAAACACGTTTTTATCGTCTTTTGGGACACGGGCCCTCACGGGCCCGCCAGGGTGGATGGGCCACCCAAGCCAGATGGGCTTATTTGGGTATAAAAGGGCCCAAGCTTTATTATGGACATACTTGGACAGACGGGATGGCCCACCAAAGTATGTAATTCTCACAATTTGGGCTTGGGCAGCCCATTGGGGCCGCCGCCCGCTTGGGGCCGCTCCCCGCATTGCCGCCCGTTTGGGGCCGCTGCCCGCATTGCCGCCCGTTTGGGGCCGCCTGTGTTCCTTGGTACGGCCCACGTGGGGCCCAAAGGCCCGCGCGGGGCTGTTGTGCGGCCAAGGGATCCCGCGCGGGCCCGGCTGGTCGCGCCTGGCGACCAGCGCCGCGGAGCCGGGGCTTGCAGCCCTGGCTTGCTCCCCCTCCCCTCGCTTGCCGTTGCAAGGGGGAAGGGGGCGAGCTGGCTGGCTTGAACCAGCCAGCAACCAACCACAACAGTGCGGTTGGTCAGGGCAGGGGGGACCTGACCACCCCCTTGCCCAAGGAGGTGGCGGCGCCAGCCGCAAGTGTAGTGACCGGCAGGTGGGGGGGGAATTCATCACCCCTCCACCATTGATTGTGTGAAGCAACCGAGCAAAGGGGCGCTCTCCCCCCCTTTACCAAGGGGGAGGAGCAATGGGCCTGGGGGGACCTGATCACCTCCCAGGCCAACCTTCTTGACAACGCCCTGGGGGTATCAACCCCCAGGGCCCCTGGTGAGGGGATTTGACTGCCCTCACCAGGGATTTGAGAGAAAGAGGGAGGGGGACAGCATGTCCGCTGGTCACACCTCCCATGTGAGTCTGAGACCGGACCCAGGTGTGCCCTGGGTCCCACCTGACCCATTTGAGGGGCCAGGGGCTGGCTGCATGAGGCAACCATCCTGTAAACAACGTAATGAGGTCATCATGGCTGGTTTTAACGACAACCAGCCAAGGGGCTTGAACAGCAAGGGGCTGGTTCAGCCCCGTAACGGTGGAAACACTGGAATGGACCAGAATAGGCCGGTTGTAAGGGTTCAGGAACTGACGCCATGCGGGCTGATGTAGTCCCAACCAAGTAACAAGGCCAGTAGAGCCTGTAGAGCTCTTTTGGGGCGGAAAATTTGCCTTTTGGCTTGTTGTATCATGGGCTCACAAGAGGCCAATCTTTTGTACTTAAGGAGCTCTTCTCCCTGCTGTTTTCCATCCATTCATTCATCATTCCAATCAAATTCAACCAACATATTGCCCCATTGTGAGAGCCCCATTAGCCAATATTGACACCCAGTGTCCAGCATTTCTTTGTCTTTAATTACTGCTCATTTGCCTAAGCTAATTGCTGGCCATAATTCTAACACAATCCGTACCAACCCACACAACAAAAGCAACCCTGGACCTAGAAAGCCTGCCAACCATCCGCCTTTAACTTCCAACCAACCCAGGAGCGCAATCCCCACAAGAAACCACCCTCAAGGCAAATCTTTAGAAAACAAGATTGCCAGACTGGTTGCCAAGCATCTTAAGAAAATCAAGGGCAAACCTGAGGCGCATCACCTCTCCAACAAGTCTTCCAAAAATGACAATGAAGTGCAGGAGGAGATAGGGTCCGTGGAAGTATCAAACAATCCGGACAACTACAGATTTTGTCTCACCAACAAAATGTATCTGGTTTCATCAAGTAAAACCAATTCCATGTTCATCCTAGACTCCAGTGCCACTAAATCCATTGTCTGCAATCTATCCTTGCTAACATCCCCAGAACCCATCAACAAGGAAATGATAACCTACGGTGGATCCATCCCGTTCACCCACTCCAGTAGACTTGAAGTTGGCGGTACCTGGATACACCCAGTATACTACGCTCCAAAGGAGCCTCAAAATCTTCTGTCAGTCTCTCAACTAGAGGATCATGGGCTGGTTATATCCCAACATCATTGTATGCTGGTGGTAAAGCAAGGAAAAAATATTGTAGCTTGATTCCCTTGGAATGGAAACCTTTATGCGTCAGACCTTGTCCGGGTATCAGCTTTTCATTTAACTGAACATACCAATTGGCATGTAACCCTGGGACACCCATCCGATGTCTATTTGAAGAAATTCCTTCAACTATACAACCTACCCAAACCAACCACCACAAACCCGGCCTCCGTATGCAAGGTCTGTCAACAATGCAAGCTCAAACAAACACCACACCTTAACCCCATTCCTTCTTCCACTTGCCCCTTTGAAAAACTTCATTTTGACGTACTCCAAATCACTCAGTCATGTTGTAGTGGCTATCAATATATTCTTGTGATAATTGATGATTACTCCCATTTTAACTGTATATACACACTCAAGAAGAAATCCCACTCTGAAGCAAAGCTACTCTCTTTCATACGGGAAGTACAAAACAAAACGGGTAAATTACCAGCATACCTCCACTCAGACTGAGGAGGAGAATTTAGATCTAATTCTTTCCTAACCACCATTGTAGATCTGGGAATAACCACCAAACAAGGCCCAGCTGATAGCCCTCAAACCAACGGAATTGCAGAACAATTCAACTCTACGCTACTTACAAAAATGAGATGCATACTAGCTCACTTGTCCGTCCCAGTGAACCTCTGGAACAAAGCGGCAAGATATGCCTCCCATCTCATAAACATACTTCCTATTAAAAGTATTTCATGGTCACCCCCCATGGACACCCTGGCAAAGGCCAACACCTCCATCAAACCTCTGCGGGACCTAACTAAGCTCCTCCCCTTTGGCCTCAAGGTTTTTGTAACCCGGCCCAACCAAGACAAAATCAAACCTCCCTTGAAGCCGCTCCTACACCTAGGCTTTGAGCCTTTCTCCAACGCATCTCAATTCCTCAAACCCTCCAGTTTGAAAATAATTATCAGTTGGGATTTCTCACCTTCCCCGCTAAATGTTCCTTACCGTGAACCTTCCGCGGTCAAAAAACACCATTCCTTGCTCCCTTGGACAGAGCCCCTAAAACCCTCCCACCACTCAACAGTATCAATCACTGTAAAAGCCCCAAAATCTACACCCAAGATAACCTCCAGTACGCCCTGCGTCATGTCATGACCTCCCTTGCCAATTGGTTTGGTACCGTATCAACCCACTATGTCCAATGATCAAAACATTGCCCCACGAGCGGATGATCCTAAAACTCAAGACTCAACCACTGCCACATCAAAGCACTACACACTTGTTCCGTACTACAACAAAGCCCCAAAATATTTCAGTTCCAGAATCAACCAATCCAACATACTGGAAGGCTCGCGTAGTCGCCACGGCCCAATTGATGAAGCCAACTTAACTGAGGTAATCTCAGTGAAGGACGCCCTGAACTCACCCTATGCCAACAAGTACCTCGACGCGATGAAGGAAGAGCATTGCCAGCTAATCTTCAAAAACACAGGTACCTTGGTCAAACCTCCCCCGGGAACCAAGATCATTGGCGGCATGTGGGGGTTGGTGAACAAGCTAAATGAGTTTGGGGAAGTTGCTCGCCGTAAGGCGCGCTGGGTGTGTTTTGGTAATCATCAGGAAAAAGGCATTCAATACTTCAAGACTTATGCCTCAGTGGCACGCAACCAATCTCTCAAGGTACTCTTGTCACTCTCCGTGCAACAAAAATTGCATGTCTTTAAATTTGACATGGCCACAGCTTTCTTGAACGGTCTCATTGATGCTCTGGTCTACGTGTCGCAGGTTAGCGTTTTTGAGGAACCGGGTAAGGAAGACCACTTCTGGCTCTTGAAAAAATCCCTCTACGGAACCAAGCAATCCCCCAGACATTGGAAGGCTCACCTGTTTGAGATGCTTGCAAAGTGCCGGTTAACCCCATTGGTGGGTGATGAATCACTCTTTTTCAGCTCCAACCTAGCCATGAAACTTTGTATACATGTTGATGATGGGTTGGTTGTTGGACCTGATTGCAACACCATTCTCCAATTTTTTCATCAAATTTGCAAGCACTACAAGCTAAGGATCAAAGAAAAACCAGGCCAACATTTTGGATAAAGTCTAGACTGGGGGCCGGATGGGTCCCTATTTATTCATCAGGGTGATTTCTGCAAGAAGACCCTCACTGAATTCCAAATGTAAAAAAGTCACCCGGTGAAGACCCCGGCTCTAATGGATCTTCAAAAGTTGGTGGCACAAGAAGCGGAACTGGTGGATTGTTGTACGTATCAGAAGGCTATTGGAATGCTTCTTCACCTAGCTATCCACATGCGGCCCAACATAGCCTTCACCACCAATCTCCTGTCCCAGCTCTCATCAAAGCCTACCGCCTCTCACTGGTCAGCTGTTAAACACCTTTTTTGCTACCTCAATGGCACCAGGAACATGGGTATTGTGTACTCACGCTGCACAGCTGACTTGTCCACCCTATGTGGCTGGGAAGACACGGACTACGCAGGATCACTGCTGTCCAAAAAGTCCACTTCCGGGTATGTCATCACTCTCTTCAACAACCCTGTATCCTGGGTTGCAAAGAAACAATACATTGTAGCCCAATCAACCTGTGAGGCAGAGTTTATCTCTGCAAAAAAGTACCCTAAACAACTGCGCTGGCTCTCAATCCTGTTTGAAAATCTGAAGATCCTCAGTAAGAAGCCTGCCCTCAACGTCACCCTCCAAAACAACAAAGCAAGCGCGGTCATGATCAGGAAAGAAGCTCAACTGAACCCAAATTCTAAACACATCATATTCAGATATCAGTACATATGCAATCTTGTTTCAAAAAACCTGCTATCTGTAGAACAAGTTTCCTCCACCAAAATGTTAGTGGATGTACTTACCAAACCACTGGGTACTGTTAAACATTGGGCGGCTCTGCATCTCATTCACATGGCTCCTGCATGAATCAAGGAGGAGTGTCAGGGTGGTGTGATTCACGCTACGCAGGGTTGCACCATCCTGCCACCCGCTGCGCATGGTTGTGTCCTCAAACTAAGCTCCAGTCTCAACCTCAACCAACGGATAGCAAAGTCCGACAGAGAACCATTCCCTCACAGACTCTCCCTCATCAAACCTCACTCAACAACCCCAACCACACCGTTACTCATTGACTTGACTTGCGACCAACATGACAACCAGAGGTTCTATGTGGAGCTGACTCAGGAGGAGGGCGCGACTAGGATCAAGTGGAGGTACTTCAGGACTCTTCTCACACTCTTTCATTGCCATCAATCTCTATCAGAATCCTCACTCAGTCTTGTTTTCTCAATCAATCTCAACCCACACCGACTAGTCAATCCAGGCTTGTTTCCTATTTCGTTCCTCATATACTGTGTCAGACCAACATTGTAGGACTAAGCTAGTGTTGATCAATCTTAAGGTATTCACCTATTCTTTGTCTCTATCACTATCATCCCCGCTCAATCAACTCACTAAGGAAGTGATCACAACATGTAATCACATTATTATTATTATTATTATTATTATTATTATTATTATTATTATTATTATTATTATTATTATTATTATTATTATTATTATTATTATTATTATTATTATTATTATTATTATTATTATTATTATTATTATTATTATTATTATTATTATTATTATTATCATTATTATTATTATTATTATTATTATTATTATTATTATTATTATTATTATTATTATTATTATTATTATTATTATTATTATTATTATTATTATTATTATTATTATTATTATTATTATTATTATTATTATTATTATTATTATTATTATTATTATTATTATTATTATTATTATTATTATTATTATTATTATTATTATTATTATTATTATTATTATTATTATTATTATTATTATTATTATTATTATTATTATTATTATTATTATTATTATTATTATTATTATTATTATTATTATTATTATTATTATTATTATTATTATTATTATTATTATTATTATTATTATTATTATTATTATTATTATTATTATTATTATTATTATTATTATTATTATTATTATTATTATTATTATTATTATTATTATTATTATTATTATTATTATTATTATTATTATTATTATTATTATTATTATTATTATTATTATTATTATTATTATTATTATTATTATTATTATTATTATTATTATTATTATTATTATTATTATTATTATTATTATTATTATTATTATTATTATTATTATTATTATTATTATTATTATTATTATTATTATTATTATTATTATTATTATTATTATTATTATTATTATTATTATTATTATTATTATTATTATTATTATTATTATTATTATTATTATTATTATTATTATTATTATTATTATTATTATTATTATTATTATTATTATTATTATTATTATTATTATTATTATTATTATTATTATTATTATTATTATTATTATTATTATTATTATTATTATTATTATTATTATTATTATTATTATTATTATTATTATTATTATTATTATTATTATTATTATTATTATTATTATTATTATTATTATTATTATTATTATTATTATTATTATTATTATTATTATTATTATTATTATTATTATTATTATTATTATTATTATTATTATTATTATTATTATTATTATTATTATTATTATTATTATTATTATTATTATTATTATTATTATTATTATTATTATTATTATTATTATTATTATTATTATTATTATTATTATTATTATTATTATTATTATTATTATTATTATTATTATTATTATTATTATTATTATTATTATTATTATTATTATTATTATTATTATTATTATTATTATTATTATTATTATTATTATTATTATTATTATTATTATTATTATTATTATTATTATTATTATTATTATTATTATTATTATTATTATTATTATTATTATTATTATTATTATTATTATTATTATTATTATTATTATTATTATTATTATTATTATTATTATTATTATTATTATTATTATTATTATTATTATTATTATTATTATTATTATTATTATTATTATTATTATTATTATTATTATTATTATTATTATTATTATTATTATTATTATTATTATTATTATTATTATTATTATTATTATTATTATTATTATTATTATTATTATTATTATTATTATTATTATTATTATTATTATTATTATTATTATTATTATTATTATTATTATTATTATTATTATTATTATTATTATTATTATTATTATTATTATTATTATTATTATTATTATTATTATTATTATTATTATTATTATTATTATTATTATTATTATTATTATTATTATTATTATTATTATTATTATTATTATTATTATTATTATTATTATTATTATTATTATTATTATTATTATTATTATTATTATTATTATTATTATTATTATTATTATTATTATTATTATTATTATTATTATTATTATTATTATTATTATTATTATTATTATTATTATTATTATTATTATTATTATTATTATTATTATTATTATTATTATTATTATTATTATTATTATTATTATTATTATTATTATTATTATTATTATTATTATTATTATTATTATTATTATTATTATTATTATTATTATTATTATTATTATTATTATTATTATTATTATTATTATTATTATTATTATTATTATTATTATTATTATTATTATTATTATTATTATTATTATTATTATTATTATTATTATTATTATTATTATTATCATTATTATCATCATCATCATTGTTATTATTATCATTATCATTATCATTATCATTATTATTATTATCATTATCATTATTATTATTATTATTTGGATATTTTGATGGTACTTTTGTCAGCTGGCTCTGCAATAGCAGCTGCCTGACACAGACGGCTTGTTGTAGTCCTCTCTATGAGTTCTTGTGGGCGGTGACGCTCAAAATTGTCAGAGGGTCCTTGGGTTGTTCAACTCAGTTGTGATTGTTCTGCCCCGGTGGCATTGGTCATCAGCGTACTCGTTCTTCCTCCTGCGGTCTAGGGCCAGAGGGTATGACATTTGCATAGGTGTTGCTGCTGAATACCACGCCGAGGCAGGACCCTCGTTGCCTTGGGATTATTACTCCATGAGTGATTTGAGTTGGCTTGATCGATGATCCTCTCATTAATGTATCATTAGATCAAAAAGAAATTTTTTCTATTTCATTACCTTAGGAAGACAAAATTCACCCAAGGAATTATACAGTAATGTTCCAGTGAGATGATATTTACAAAAGAAAGTTAAGGCGTAAGAAGAGTACAGGACGGAAGTTAGACCGCGATTTCTGCCGATCGAGATATCATCCGAGTGTGTAAGAAAACCTTGCATCGGCAACATCAAGCATGAGTTTCTGTTCACCCAACGTTTTGACTTCATTTTGATGCAGCTGTTGGTGTGTTTTGCACAGTTGAGAATTTTTCCCATCTTTGGAAACCGAACCTTAATCGGTAGTCACGCGCCACGTTCGTGTAGCCATTAGAGTTGGGAGTGATGTGAGGTGCTGTCAAAAGTCGGGCTTGAGCTAAAGAACATTTGCTCTATACACGCAAGATTTTTAATCAATCGATTGACCCCTCCAGCTTTCAAAGAAGAACCCAAAACTTACTCTTTGCTGAGCCACCGAAAGAATCGGGCTTGACCGGCTTGATAACTGGAGCATCCCGATGAGAAGTATTTTTTATGGTTGGTAATGGTGCCTTATCATCCGAAACCGACCAGGGGGACAGCGTGCCGCTTTCATTCGCAGTTTGCCACAAGTTCTTCAATTTTTGTGGGGCTGTTGCCGGCGGGGTAACTTCAAAATCACGGACTTTTCTGCTTGCCGCTTGTTGGTTGGACTGCGGAGCTACATTCTCCTGGTTCGACGCGCTTTCGAGGTATAGAGGGTATTTCGATCCAAACCGCCCAGGTACTTTGCGGCTGTCAGGGGGCGGCGGTTCTTCAAATTGAATTATGGTCATGTCAATACTCAAAAAACCGGACGGAGGTTCATGATCATTTTCATCTATTCTATCAGAGCCGGCGAAAGGATTACTTGTGAAAGTAGAGGTGCTGATCATCATGAAGCTGTGGGCGTCGCCATCCTCCGGAGAATGTACTCCCAAACGGCTACTGATGTCTTGTCCGTGGTTGATGTCGTCGACCTGGTTGCTGTCGATCTCAGATGTCCTTCTGAAGAGCAGAAAGGAAGGGGAGGATATTGAAGCACCTTGGTGCTGCAATGATTTTCGGACTGAGTTGGGATGATGGCCCACGACGGCAGCCCCCGTGAAAGTTAAAAAGGTGACTAGGAGCAGAAGAATCAAAAAATTCAACCCATGTAAATCCGTCATGGCGTCGGTTAGATAATGAACTCTTTGCAAGGTGGCGAATCGGTGTTGAATAGATTGCCGAAATGGATTGCAAGCCAGTGGTTTGGTTGACTAGGGATGTTCAGCCATAAAAGATATGGCGAGCTGAGGGCCAAGGACTGCGATCAGTTCTTTGGCGGGCAACAATTCAATGTCTGCTTATAAAGCGAACGGCTTGGACTGCATCAAAAACCAAGAGGATGATGGAAGACAGCGTGAGACCGACGTTGTAACTAGTTTCGTGACGAGGTGAACCAGAGGACAAGCTGCTGCCGGTGAAACGGATACAAAAATCATGATGGCGCTGCACATAGAGCTTTAGACCGCAAACGGTTTTGGAACGTGTAACAGTTCCGGTATGTCCATACAAGCCATCGAGGTAACAGTCTCGTCAGCCATTCGACTTTTCTCCCCACTGCCACAGGCTGATAGCCCCCATCGATGATCTAAGACGAGTCTCACGAATATCCCGATTTTTTTTTTGAGTTATGGGTGTCGCTGTTGGCTAGGGCTTGTAATCCTTCGCAAATGATCGCAATGAGAGTCGTTGAGGAAACGGATGCCAAGAGAGTAAAATCATAAGCATTCAGCCGAAGGCGCAGCAAAGCCAATGCTGACAATAAGGCAGAGGATGAGATTGTCAGCCTCCTAGATGCCAGAGACCTCGCTACCTTTTAGCTACAAGAGGTAATGAAACGAAGAACAAAGATATTTATTCTGAAAGCAAAGGTATACCCTTAAAAAGATGGGAATATCATGAATGCAAGGATAAAATGGCTTGGCTTGGTTTGGAATATATTCAAAACACAAGCAAAAAAAAATTTAAGAGGGGCCAGATCACTGGTATTTTTATCCTCTTATTCTAGACCTGTATCTGGGAGGGTATAGGTTATACTAGATCCAGAAGCTCACTAAAAAATCCAAACAAAGGGTGACTGTTGTGGATATGTTGGAATCACAAGATTGATTCAATGGTGTCACCCACCCACCCAATATATATAAGAGAGGCAAAGGAATTAGGTGGATGTGGTACAAAGGGAAGAGACCAATGCTACAGTAAATCTCAAAGTTAGGAAGTCTATCTTTGAAGTTTGAAATTAAGACTTTGTAGTATGGGGCAAGATTGAGGTATGTTTCAATAAGGAAACCAGGCACAAGCTCCAAGTCACACTTGTTACTCAGAAGATACAAGAGCATATGGAATCAACTAAACAATATACAGGAAAAAGCTTTGTGCTTTTAAATTAATCTACAGCCTAGTGTATGGGTGAGATATGACTTGTGGAATGTCTGCTCTGGTTCAAAGGTAATAAGGTACCCAAGGAATAGGTGATAAATGTGGGATGAAAATAGATGTTGTCATCAGATACAAGCCAGTATTAGATACAAACAAAGATGACTGACAGGTGAAATGTCATGTGAATAGAAAGAAACGCAAATTTTTGAGGTAACCTGCCTTGCCTTTTTATCCTATTCACACAAATCATGATTTCCTTCTTTTGTCTTTTCAACTTCTGAATTTTCTTCTGATGTATCATTTATTTCCTTTTAAGTTTCCTGTTCATTATGTAAGTTCCTTTGTTGTAAAAATCTGTCATTATAGTTTTTCTTGTGCAAATTTCTTTAATTGTAACATCATTACACTGTACCAAAATTTCTCTGCTAGGCTTGTCATTCACTTTATTGATTGTCTCACTCATGCGTTTTACTTTATCTTCAATTTCTTGAATCCTTTTTCTCATTCACAGCTCTAACCTGAAATACATTTATCAAAATTTTCTCCTCAAATTACTTCTTCTTGTTCTATCCTTATCTTATAATGTCAGCTTGCTGCTATTGCAGAGCAAGCTTCAAAAGTAACAAAATAACATAAATAAAACAAACAAATAAAAATCTTATTAAAGGAGAAATAATATTAGAAATATTATTTCAAATTCTGAATCTACATAAAAATTAAGGTAAAGTCACTCCCTGACAACTACCACAAATTCCTACTGCTTATATTTTTAAGTAAATTATGAAGATTTGGAAAGAGACAGGGCCTTGGGATTTTGGCCATTTTTTGTGACAGAATCCAAGAATTCTGTGATTTTGAGGAGTTACAGGTGGAATTGTGATTTGTCACAATTCACGCACGCAGCCGCGGCAACCAACACATCCGCGCGCAGCTGAGCAGCAGCACTGCCACCCTTTCAGCATACCCTGACAAGCCATGTACGCAGCCCTGGGCATCTGACAAGTATGCAGCCACATGACTATGGGCTGACAGAGTGACAAGCGGCTTGAGAAGCCCAGGTGCCACGTAAAGGTGCTACAACCTAGAGGGGGACATACAACCTATGTAATAAATGTCCCCATGGATAATAGATAATCTAAAAATACATAAAATTATATAAAAATACTTAAATAAACTTTCTACCTATTTTTTATAAAATATAATAAAAAATACAAAATATGTTGAAAATAAGATAACTTCTATTTGTAAAATATCTTAACATACTTCAAATATAAAATTGTAAAAATTTTAAGACACAAGTATCTCCGTGAAATCCTAAGGAAACTGATTATGTAAGAATATTACATGAATTCTTGTAGCTTATGTTTTTAATTAATTATTTTGAGTAAATCAACAGAATTTTGAAAATAAGGAGTAAAATTAATATCATGATTTTACCCCCATCAGCTGATACATAATGAGAACCCACTTGACATCAGATTACCCATAGGAACTTTTAAAAATAAAACTTATTAACATCCTGGGAATATTTACTAAGTATAATGAATTATATAATAATCATGTGGATGAATTAGTGTTTCGCAGACGTCTAAACATCAATCAAAAGGTAGAATAATTCCCATACAATGTGGAATTAGATGTTACCCATGCTACAGCACCAGGAACACGTGACAGGCTACCACTGGTTACGCTGCTAGCCTTAGCACCCGTCCCTTTGAGCCCCTGTATCCCTTGGAAGGACAGAATTGGGACTAAAAAAGCTATAAATATAGAGCTCTTTTGAGGATATTGATACCCAGAGACCCAGTTATATTTACATCCAGACACAGTTCCAAGGTAATAAAATAATTATTATAGATACGTAAGTGATTTATGGCTTTAGTATGATTAATAATATCTGTCCCCAAACCCTTTTTATCAATTTAAACTGCGGAACAACCTTTGTAACCCCAGTAAACAGGTTTAACCAATCAGTGCACATCCCAAAAAGGTACCTAAATAATTTAATAATATACCAGTGAGTCTTATTATCCTTTTTTTTTGTTGTGGGAGCTTGGCTACAATGCCCTGCCACTCCACCATATATTTTATATATATATTATCTTTGGGAAATATCTCCTTTAAGAATATAAATTAATGGTTCCAAAGTAACCAGGTGTACGTTTTTTCAAAGTGAATTCCCTGAAGAGATGTGTATAAGATTCCCAATGTTATTATGGCCCCTCTATTAATTTATTTAATAATCAATTTATTAATTTTGATTAATAATATCATTCTATAACCAAACCAATCAACCTTGCAAGAGCTTTATCAAAATATTTTACAGATTTTTGCTGCATTTATCGAATAAAATATTTATTATTTATTCTATCACCTCTGGTAGCTAAAGGATAGCAAGCGTCTTGGCATCCAGGAGGCTGAAATATAAGGACTATTCTTCTTCAAAGTAGTGCTTGCTGAACTCCTGCTGTTTTAATTCTCTCCTGATTTTTTGAATGATAGCTCCTTTCCTTGAATCTAAACTGCATTTATCAAAGTATTCTCCTGAAATTGCTTCTTTCTGTTGCATCCTTATCTCTGAAGGAAAATACTTATTGGAAAATATAAAATTATTTTCCTGAACTCAGTTCTTGTTTCATCCTTATCTTATAGAAATACCCTTACTCAAGGATAAACTGGTAATGAGCACATTTTTAAGCTGAAACTCTAATATAATATCAAATATAGCCGCTCTTGAGACTCCTGACAATTTTTTGATCTAAATAATATTATTCTGAAACACATGTCTACTTCAACTTCCTATCAACCTATTTTTCTTCCTTCCCCAAATCCAAATTTAATTGATCTTCTTGTGGAAAATAACTACCTCCATAGGGAAAGGCAAAGTGTAGAGGCACTTGGCACTAAAAAACTTCCCCAGTCTTTGTTTCCCATCATAGCCCCTTGTGATAAGAATTCTCAGAAATTTTTCATTTCTTGTAGACCACATACTGCTTGTCAGCCTCCTGGATGCCTTGTTCCTTGCTACGTTGTAGCTTCAAAAGATGGTAGAAAATATAATAAATATATTATTCAATAAATTCTAGAAACCTCCTGTTGAAAATTCATAATGTTAAATTCAAGGGTAATAGGGTAATATTTGGTTATTGTGATTCATTTATACTCAATAAACAATATCTAAGGAGTGACCACATTAGAACAAGTGGTCTTTAACACATATTATTCAGGGGGTTAAATTTGTAAGCTGTTTTCCTGAGAGTTTGGAGTTTTCAACCAAGTAATTAGTATCCAAAAATATATTTATCATGAGCCTGATTTTTCAGCCTCCTGAATGCCAAAACCCTTAGTTTTCTTTAGCTAAAGGAGGTGATAGAATAAATAATAAATATATTATTCAATAAATACAGCAAAAATCCGTAAAATATTTGGATAAACATATTGTAAGGTTGGAGTTGTTTGGTTATGGTTCAATATTATAAATCAATATTAATGAATTGATTATTAAATAAATTAATAGAGGGGCCACAATAATATTGGGGAGCTTTAACACCTCTCTTCATGGAATTCACTTTGAAAACACGTGTACCTGGTTAATTTGGAACCTTTAGTTTATATTCTTAAAGGATATATTGCCCAAAGATAATATATATATAAAATATATGGTGGTGTGAAAGGGCCTGTTAGTAAAGCTCCTACAACAGAAAAAGGATATTAAGACTCACTGTTATATTATTAAATCCTTTGGGTACCTGTTTGGGACGTGTACTGATGGTTTAAACCTATTAATGGGGTTAAAAAGGTTGTTCACCAGTTTTAAACTGATAAAAAGGGTTGGGGACGGATGTGTTTAATCAGAATAAAGCCATAAATCACTTACTTATCTCTTATGGGTATTTGATTACCTTGCAATGTTTTCTTGATTTAAATATAACTGAGTCTCTGGTTATCAATATCCTCAAAGGAGCTCTATATTTATAGCTTTTTGGGTCCCAATATTGTCCTTCTGAGGGATACAGGGGCTCAAAGGGACATATTCTAAGGCTAGCAGGGGAACCAGTGGTAGCCTGTAACGTGTTTCTGGCGCTGTAGCATTGGTAGCACCTAATTCCACAGGTTAATGGAATTATTCTACCTTTTGATTAATATTTGGACTTGTGAATAACACTAATTTATAAATTGTCAGCCTCCTGGATGCCAAGATCCTTGCTATCCTTTTGCTACTAGAGGTGGTGGAATAAATAATAAATATATTATTCAATTAATGCAGAAAAAATCTGTAAAATACTTGGATAAAGCTTATTGCAAGGTTAATTGGTTTGGATATGGTTTATTGTTATAAATCAATATAAATAAATTGATTATTAAATATTTTAATAGAGGGGCCAAAATTATATTGGGGTTCTTGAACACCTCTCTTCAGGGAATTCAGTATGAAAACACATAGGCCTGGTTAATTTGGAACCTTTAATTTATATTATAAAAGGATATATTTCCCAAAGATAATATGTATATAAAATACACAGTGGAGTGGCAGGGCTTTGTGAACAAGCTTCCACAACATAGAAAGGATAATAAGACTCACTGGTATATTATTAAATCCTTTGGGTACCTGTTTGGGACGTGCACTGATGGGTTAAACCTGTTTACTTGGGTTATAAGGTTGTTGAGAATTTTAAATTGATAAAAAAGGGTTGGGGATGGATATTATTAATCAGACTAAAGCCCTAAATCCCTTAATTATCTCTTATAATTATTTGATTGCCTTGGAATGGTTCCTGGATGTAAATATAAATGGGTCTTTGGGTATCAATATCCTCAAAAGAGCTCTTTATTTATAGCTTTTTGAGTCCCAATCTTGTCCTTCTGAGGGGCACAGGCGCTCAAAGGGAAAGACACTGAGGCTAGAAGGGTAGACAGTGGCAGTCTGTCATGTGTTCTTGTTGTTGTAAAATGGGTAGCATCTAATTCCACAGGGTATGGGAATCATTATACTTTACAATTGATATTTGGATGTGAGAATAACACTAACCTGTCCTTTTTATTTATTATTTAATTAATTATCCATAGTGAATGTTCCCAGTAAGTTAATAATTATTTCAATAGACATTCCTATGGATATTATGATGTCAGGTGAGTTCTCATTATGTATTAAATAATTGGAGTAAATTCATGATATTGATTTTACTCCTTATTTTCGAATTTCATTTGATTTACTAAAATAATTACTTAAAAATAGAAGTCATGGGAATTCATGTAGCATTCTTAAATCATTAGTTTTCTTACTATGTCACAAAAATATTCATATTTAGAAATTATCATAATTGTGTATGAAAGTATTTTAATATATTTTTAGAAGTATTCATTATCTTATTTTCGACATTTTTGGTACTTTGAATTATATTTAATAAAAAATACGTAAAAAGGTTATTTAGGTATTTTTATATAGTTTTATGTATTTTTAGACTATCTTCTATGCACGGGAACATTTCTTACATATGTAGAATGTTCTGTTGTAGGTTGTACCATGTTTATTGCGGTACCTAGGTTTCTCAGGCCGCCTGTCACTTTGTCAACCCGTAGTCCCGCGGCTGCGTACTTGTCAGGGGCCCAGGGCTGCATATAGGGCTTTGAAAGGGTGACAGTGCTTTAGCTCAGCCGCGCATGGGTGTATTGGCTGCCGCGGCTGCGTGCAGGAATTGTGACAGAACACATTTCTGTCTGTAACTCCTAAAATATACACAACACCTCAATTCTTACTGAATTTTTGGTGTGAAACCTATATGTGACAATACATGTGAAATATTTAATTGGCCAAAAAGTAAAATAGTGGTGCCATGGTATTTTGGTCTTTCCTTTCTTAATTATTTAAAATTATAAGGAGTTGGATTCCAAGAGTGGGGTCAGTGAGTGACCCTACCTACTTTTAGGTGGAAAATCCAATTCTGCAATAATATTTAAGGTTTTCCTACTCCTTCTTAGTTCAATTTTAATATAATTATTTTTATGTTATTTCTGTTACTTTTGAAGCTTTCTCTGCAATAGTAGCAATCTGACCTCAATATTATCTATTATTTAAGTAATTACCTTTGGTAAATATTCCCAAGATGTTGATAATTCTTTCAATAGAAATTTCTAAGAGTAATGTGATGTCAAGTGTGTTCTCATTATGTATTACCTGATTGGAGTAAAATCATGATATTGATTTTACTCCTTATTTTTGAAATCCAGTTGATTTAATTAAAATAATCAATTAAAACTATAAGTAATGATAATTTTTGTGATATTTTTACATCATCAGCTCCCTTAATATTTCACAAAGATACTGATGTCTTGAAGTACTCACAATTTTATATTAAAGTATTTCAATATATTTTTACAAATAGTAGTTATCTTATTTTCGACATTTTTGGTATTTTTAATTATATTTTATAAAAAATATGTATAAAGTTTATTTAAGTATTTTTATATACTTTGATGTATTTTAAGAATATCTACTATTCACGGGGAAACTTATTACAGATGTGGAATATCCCTGTCTAGGTTGTAGAAAATTTACATGGTACCTGAGCTTCTCAGGACGCCTGTCACTCTGTCAGCCTGTAGTCCCCCGGCTGTGTACTTTTCAGATGCCAGGTTTGGTGCTCTTTTATAGATGCAAGTCGGGAAAGGGCCGTGGGCGGGGCGCTCAGCAATAGCCGCGGGCTCAGCAGTGGCGGCACGCTCAGCAATGGGTAGGGCCTTGCCGCAGCTAGCCGCGCTGCGGGCTCAGCAGCAGTCAGGTAGGCTCAGCAGCGGTCGGGTCGGGCTCAGCACCTGGAGACAGGAGACGGACGGATTGCGCGGATCGCGGACCGGATTGATTGCGCGGATCGCGGAACGGATGGATTGCGCGGATCGCAGACCGGACAGATTGTGCGGATTGGAAGGCTTGCGCGGATTGGACGGCTTGCACGGATCAATTGGATTGTGCATTTCAAGACGCGCGGATTGGATCACGCGGGTACACCCCGGATACCTGGAACGGGTTGTCGGGCGGACGCATCATGAGAAGGACAAACCAGCAGGCAACACGGACAGGGCATGGGGCAGGGGGAGGTGGAGCATGGGTTACGGGACGGGGGACGGAGGGATAGGGTTGGGCTAGGGTTCTGTGACTTAGGGGTTGTATTCCATCATTCTTGCTTACTTGCGGTTGTACTTAGGTTAGGTTTGAGGGGGAGGACTTAAATACTTCACTCTCAATCCGGGTTGTAAGGGGGAGGGATTATCACTGGAATACGTGCGTTGGATTGGATTGGAAAGGAAGGAATTCATCTTATTATCACTCTATCACTCTCTCTCACTAACTCTCTCTCTCTCTCTTGACTGGCTGCATCCAATATCCTTACAGAAGCTTCAATCAATAACTTCTGGACTTGAGGACTGTAAAAGTTTAGGTTAATTGGAAAACCTATACCAGGCTAATTTATTTCAGATCACAATATTAGGTTAGAAACTCGGACACAAACAGAGTGAAAACATAAAGAAAGAAATTGTGAGGAACACAAACAGTAACTGATTGCTCTACAGGTTAGATGATGACCTCTTATGAGATTAAGTAGAGCAGAGCAGTTGTTGAGGATTCGACCTAGACTGATCCGACCAAGGAATAGTTCAGAGACTGATGGTTGATTGGTTTGGAGGACTGTTGAGTTGACTCCTTTGATTCAGTCTTCAGGTCCTGATTTTTCGGTGATCAAAGTTGTGTTCAAGGAGTTGGTCGAGTCTGAGTATTCGGACATTGATCGTGAGATGCTTGCTCGTCTCTTAAGTGATTTGTGTAGTTGCTGGAGTTGAGTAGTCGCTGTATAGCCGCGGGTGAGATGTTCTTGTGGCGTGCATGACAGGTGACGGGACAGGTGAAGGTACAGATGAATGAACTACAATAAGACGCTCAGAGACAAGCAGGATGCAGAACACTTGGTGTGAAACAAACAAATAAAAAAAAATGGAGGAAACACAATGACAGGGCTGACAATGAGGATGAAAGCATATAAAACATCAACACGCCGGCTCAACTCAACTTCCGAAGAGCTCAGCTCCCTACATACCTTGTGAGTCTGAGTACGGAAGCAGGATTTGCTGGTTTGGTTAGTGGACCTGCCAACATGTTGTGGCAGGAAATGAGTTTGACGTTAATTACACCATCATTCAAGTCATTCCTGATGCTTTTGAGCTTGATATCAATGTACTTTGCATGTGATTTACATCCAAACTTCTTGATTTTATCAATGAGACCCTTGTTGTCGACAAGATGCATTGGGGGTCCGAGTGAAGAGGTCCTCCAGATTTCTGTTATGAGATGATGAAGCCAACAACCTTCAAGGTGGCTAGCTGAGAGTGCATTGCATTCTGATTCTGTTGAGGATAGAGCTATGCTTTGTTGTTTCCTACTGGTCAAGTAGATAGGACATCCTGTGAAGAGTGAGATGAAGCCAGTTTGCAAGAGTCTGGTGACCGGATCATCGCCGCAGGTTGCATCACTGTAGGTGACAAGATGATTCGCAATGGACTTTGATGGAAATTCAAGTTTGAAGTTGATTGTTTTGAGTAAGTACCGCCATACATGGATCACTTCTTTCCAATGGGTTATTCCAGGTTTTTTGCAGAATCAAGCAAGATTTGAGACTGCAAAGCTAATGTCGGGTCTTGCCAGATTCGCAATGAAGTTCAGCCTACCTATTGGGGACCTGTAGTTCTTCCCAAGCTTCTCAAATTCTTCTATTTCTTCAGATGTTGCTGGCTTCAGTTGGAGTCCGGAGGTACATGGATTGTTCAGTGGCTTTGCATCAAGAAGGTTCATTTCCTCCAGTCCTTTCTTGATGTGATTGGGAATTGAAAGACTGATTGAATTGGGAGTGAGTTTGACCTTCATTCCAAGTAGAGTATTGACATTGTGCGCTGAGGAATCCTTGAATTTTGTGAGGAACCGTTTTTTGAAGTCATTGGTGTTCCCCACAACGATAAGATCATCTACATGAAAGAAGAGAGCTGTAATTTGGTCTTTGTGGAGATAGAGACATGGATTGCTGTCACTCTCCTTGAAGCTGTTTTCCTTGATCCACTCACTCAAGGTTTTATACCAGTTTAGTGGTGCTTGTTTCAGCCCGTACAGAGATTTCTTCAGCTTGAGGTATTTGGCAGTTCGCTTTGATCCAGCTGGAGTCTTGATGTAAACGTCCTCGCTCAGCGGAGCGTGAAGGAAGGCTCCTTTTACATCAAATTGAAGAATATTAAGCTTTCTATCCACAGAGTAGCATAGTAAGGCTCGTAACAAGGCCACCTTACCTGTGGGAGCAAATGTATCAAAGTAGTCAATACCGAATCGTTGGTTGAATCCCTGAACACAGACACAAGCCTTGAGGGTGGTGTCACCAGTGTGCAAGTCTTGTTTGCATCGGAAGGCCCAGGTGGTGTCAAGGGGATTAGTGACTTCTGATTCATTGGCGTCTTCCCAGACCCCTAGTTCCTCTATTTTGCCGAGTTCTTTGTTGACAGGAGGTACCCAGGTTGGATCTTTGAGTGCTTTGTGAATGTTCTTTGGCACATCAGAGTGATAGTACCCATATCTTTGGGGAGGCCTGAGCTGACTACAATTGCGCAGATTTGGTTTGAGGGTTTTGAGAACTTCTGTGTTTGAGCTGTCAGATTCAGACAGGTCTGATTCAGTGGTGGATTCAGTGGAAGGTTTGATATCTTCTTCAAGTTCTACGACAGATCCATCAGTACCTGCTCCCAAACCCTTGAGACCCTCATTCTGAGTTGGGTGAGTTGTACCTTTGGCTGCATGCTTGTTTGTAGGAGGTTTGATGTTGATAGCTGGCTCTTTGTTCATGAATTTGACATGTTTTGTCTCAATGATCCTTCCGCTTCTTGACAGAATTTTGTAAGAGAAAAGCCAAGGGTTTTAACCAAGAAGAATCCCCTTGTCTCCTTTTTCACTTAGTTTCGACGGGATCTTGGAGTCGCTGAGTAGATAGATTACTGAAGAACCTACGGGCTTTAGATAGTTTGAGGGTAAGTCAGTCCTTTGAAGCATCTTCCATGGCGTCTCCCCGCCTTTTTCAAAAGGGATTTGGTTGAGAGCAAAGCAGCAGATTTGTATAACAACGTGCCAATAGTTCTTTGGAATTGAAGTGGAGCTGAACACGGAGCGAACTGACTCCATAATTGTGCGATTGGCCCGTTCAACCTTTCCATTGTGCTGAGAGTGGTACGGTTCAGTGATGATGTGCTGGATTGCCTTGGATTTGAAGAATTGTTTCAGACCTTCATTCACAAATTCTCCTCCTCCGTCAGAGATGACTTTGGAGGGATATCTAAGTAGTTTCTTGGCCTTGTTTTCAATGACAAATTTGATGACATCGGAGGCAGCGTCTTTTGAAGGGAGTGGAAACAAAGCGAGATACCCTGACTTGTTATCAACAATCGTGAGAGCGAATCGCATCCCTCCTTTGCTGGTTGGATTCAGGGGCCCCATCAAATCCAGATGAAGCCGTTTGAAAACCCTTGAGGCTGGAGCTTGAGTGCTGTCAAAGGGATGTTTGGATATCTTTGTTTTGCTGCATGCTAGACATTTGAAGTTGCTGGCTAGAGTTCTGGTGATACTGTGACCTAAGTGTTTTTCCATGCGTTTGATGCTTGCATGACCGAGTTTTTCATGAAGATCAGTTAAGTCGGATTGAGTTAGGTAGCACATGAGAGGCCGTGATTGGTTTGCAGCCCCAAACTTGATGAGCAGTAAATTGTTCTGTATGATACCAGATAGAAGCGACTTGCCCTTGAGGCTGAGTGAAAAAGTGGAGGGTTCGGTCTCGATATTGACTCGTAGTAAGCATCCTTTGTTCAGCAGAGCTCCTAGGGAGATAAGATTGACTGTAGCTTCAGGAACCCAGGCTGCGTTGTCAAAACGTATACGTTTTCCTCAATCCAAGATTTCTGTTGTGCCAAGACCTTTGATGATGAGGCCTTCTCCTCTTTTTCAAGTTTTGATGGTGGCATCGCCTGTCTGTTCAGCCAGAGAGGTGAAGAGTTCCTTGCTTTGAAACATGTGAATCAAGCATCCACTATCGAGAATGTATCGGTCTTCAGGGTCCGACTTTGCTTTGCCATCTGCGCAGTAGAAGCTATAGAAGTGAGAATCTTCCTGTGATTTCTTCTTTTGTCCCCTTCTTGCTTTGTTAGGTGGGTTGTCAGGTTTTAGTTCAGGGAAATCAACCCAGCAGGAGGACTGAGAATGGGACTTAACCGCAGGATTGTGTTTCCCGTCCAGGCATCTTGGGTAGTTCAAGTCTCTTTGATAGCTGGAGTGATACAGCGCAGAATTGGTGTCTGTTGTCTTGGGGAGTTTGGCCTGGACTTCATTCTTGTGTTGGACGAGATGGTCAAGTACCATGGAAACTGAGAGTTGAAGACCCGAATGCATGATTTGGGACCGTATGGCCTTGAGTGACTTGGGTAGCTTGAATAGGACTAGGTAGCTAAGGATGTCGGCCAGTAGTTCGATCCCAACTTCATCAAGTTTTCCTAGATGGGATCTTACAGAGGTTACGAAGATTTCTATGTCATTTTGGTCAAATGCCAGGTATAGGAAGTTGAAGAATGTTCAAGCCCAATTGGCAGCTTGACTGGAGGCAAAGTGATTCTTTGTGGCCAGCCAGATCGGCCTTGTCAAGTCTTCATTTTCAGAGTTGATGATATTGGTGTGAGCTGCAGGATCCAATTTTGACATGATGTATCCCGCCATCTCATTGTCATTGGGAATTTCCGTATAGGGGTCACTTGAGTTGATAAGGTCAAGGATTCCACGCATTTTGAATAGGCGTTCCATCTTCTTTTGCCAGATTGAGTAGTTTGTTTCTGTCAGTAGTGGTGTGGATCCCATGAGAGACTTCAGTGCCAGTGCCTTGAAGTTTCCTTCTCCTCCTCCTCCTGGTCCAGGTGTTTCTGTAATTCAATTCCTGCCGGTTGATCTGGGGTGATCCATTTTCGGCTTTTAACCGTGTAAAAGTTTAGGTGAATTGGAAAACCTAGACCAGGCTAATTTATTTCAGATCACAATATTAGGTTAGAAACTTGGACACAAAAAGAGTGAAAACATAAAGAAAGAAATTGTGAGGAACACAAACAGTAACTGATTGCTCTACAGGTTAGATGATGACCTCTAATGAGATTAAGTAGAGCAGAGCAGTTGTTGAGGATTTGACGTAGACTGATCCGACCAAGGAATAGTTCAGAGACTGATGGTTGATTGGTTTGGAGGACTGTTGAGTTGACTCCTTTGATTCAGTCTTCAGGTCCTGATTGTTTGGTGATCGAAGTTGTGTTCAAGGAGTTGGTCAAGTCTGAGTATTCGGACATTGATCGTGAGATGCTTGCTTGTCTCTTAAGTGAGTTGTGTAGTTGCTGGAGTTGAGTAGTCGCTGTATAGCCGCGGGTGAGATGTTCTTCTGGCGTGCATGACAGGTGACGGGACAGGTGAAGGTACAGATGAATGAACTAAAATAAGACGCTCAGAGACAAGCAGGATGCAGAACACTTGGTGTGAAACAAACAAATAAAAAAAAATGGAGGAAACACAATGACAGGGCTGACAATGAGTATGAAAGCATATAAAACATCAACAAGGACAACTTAAGGGGTGTAGCCCACCTTTGGTTTCCACACCGGGGCTGCGTACACTGCTTTCCAGGGTACGCTGATAGGGTGGCAGTGCTGCTGCTCCGCCGCGCTTGGGTCTATTGGTTTCTGCGGCTGCCTGCGGGAATTGTGACAGAAAAAATTTCCTTGTATAACTCCCAAAATATACACAACACCTCAATTCTGACTAAATTTTAGGTGTGAACCCTATACGTGACAATTTGTGTGAAAAATTTGATTGGCCAAGAGGTCCCATAGTGGTGCCGTGGTATTTTGGTTTTTTCTATTTTTAATTATTAAAAAGATAAGGAGTTGGATTTCAAGGGTGGGGTCAGTGAGTGACCCTACCTAAATCTAGGTGGAAAATTCATTTCTGCAATAATATTTATGGATTTCCTACTCCTTCTTAAGTTTAAATGTAATATTTTTAATTTATGTTATTTTTTTACTTTTGCAGCTTGCTCTGAAATTTTATCAAGCTGACATGATTGGTGATATAGCCAAAGAAGAGCGGAATTGACTTAAATGATTACTAATTATTTTCTGGTTGCCTCAAAGAACTTTTTCAGCCTCTGGATACCCAGAACTTTGCATTTAATAGCTGCCAGAAGCGATGAAGTTCACGAATAAATATATTCCCAAAAATACACTATAAACAATCCCCCAAAGTATAAATTTTATTACTTATGGTGCAAGTTTAAATGGTTTGGTTAAGATTTTCCAATTTAATGAGTAAATAATAATAAAGAGGGGCCACATTTTTTTACAGACTGAGTGTCTTTGACACCTCTTCTTCAGGAGATTAAATTTAAATCTGGTACCCTGGAATGATAGGAATCTTATGAATTAAAAAAAAGGAAGTGTTACCCAAAAAAATGGTGGTATGACGATGATTTGGTAGCACAACTTCCAGAAAAGGAAGTAAATAATCTATATTTAGAACTTGCTTGCTGGTTACCTGCAATGGTTCACAGTTAAAGGGTTACAAATCAAACATGGGGTTGTTGGTGAGTTTTCTTCAATGAAAACAGCAAGAATGGTTATAATACTAATATACTTCAGAATGAAGCCATAATTCAATTGCTAATAACTTCATTAGCACTTTATCACGGATGGAATGTTTCCTGGGATGATACTGATTAATTCTAGGTGGAAAATAGCCAAAAAAAGGAGGGCTGTATAGATATATTTTGGGGATTAAGAGAGCCTCCTCAGGACACATAGAGAGGGAAGGGCTCATTTTCTCAGGCTAGAAAACCAGCAAGAGCTGGATTGTAACATCCTCTTGTTTCTTCATGGTGTAAAAAGCGCGTTTGGGTGTCAGGCCAAGTCCCCTTGGCACACAACAAGTGGGACTTGGATAGAAACCCAGAGTGCTTGATTGTGCACCCAGAACGCTTGATTGGGTTGGGCTTTCAGGGGGCCAATCTTGGAGCCCAATCAAGCTTTTTTGGATTCCAATCAAAGTTGGTTGTACTGTGCCAACTAGCTTCCCTCTCATCCACTCTTTGAGATGGACTTAAAAAGTAGGTTGCATGGTGAGCCAATTGGCAACCAATTTGGTTGCTTGCAGAAGGTGATAGATCTGGTAGACAATCTCAATCAATTTTTGTTGAGTAGGATGTTTTATATGATATTAGGATGTCTTAGACTGCCAGTAGATTAATTTTAGTCTTGTGATGAAGAAGGGTTGATCAATTGTTGATAACAGGAATTCCAAATCTGTTTTTCAAGCAGATCTGATTCAAATTTAATGAATCAGAGGAAAAGAACAATAGGTTCTGAGGGGATCCTTTTATAATTGGGGGAGGATGGATTGGAACTTAATCTGATATCTCTTCTTTGAAAAAAATAAGTTTTTTTGGTCTTTCATTTGTGCTGTCAGCTTGCTACTATTGCAGAGCAAGCTGCAAAAGTAACAGAAATAACATAAAAATAATAATAATATAATTGAACTAAGAAGTAGTGAGAAAACCATAAATATTATTGCAAAAATGTATTCTCCACCCAAAATTAGGTAGGGTCACTCACTGACCCCACCCTTGAAATCCAACTCCTTATATTCTTAAATAATTAAGGAAAGAAAGACCAAAATACCACAGCACCATTATTGAACTTTTTGGACAATTGAACATTTCACACGTATTGTCACGTAAAGGTTTCACACCTAAAATTCAGTCAGAATTGAGGTGTTGTGTATATTTTAGGAGTTACAGACGGAAATGTGTTTTGTCACAATTCCCGCACGCAGCCGCGGCAGCCAATGCACCCCCGCGCGGCTGAGATACAGCCCTGTCACACCGTCAAGGTTGTGTACGCAGCCCCGGGCCTCTTACAAGTACGCAGCCGCGGGACTACAGGTTGAAAAAGTGACAGGCGGGCTGAGAAACTTAGGTACCACGTAAACATGCTACAACCCACATGGTAAACTTCTACATATGTAATAAATGTTCCCGTGGATAGTAGATAGTTTAAAAGTAAATAAAATTATTTAAAAATACTTACATAAACTTCATACGTATTTTTTATTAAATAGAATTCAAAGTACCAAGAATGTCGAAAATAAGACAATGACAACTTCTAAAAATATATTAAAATAATTTAATATACTAATATGAAAATTTTTAGACATCAATATTTTTGTGACATACTAAGAAACCTAATGATTTAGAAATATTACATGAATTCCGATGAATTATATTTTTAAGTAATTATTTTAGTAAATGAACTGAAATTCGAAAATAAGGAGTAAAATCAATATCATGACTTTACTTCAATTATTTAATACATTATGAGAACTCACCTGACATCAGAATTTCCATAGGAATGTCAATGATCATAATTATTAACTAACTGGGAACATTTAATAAGGATAATTAATTAAATAATAAATAAAAAGGACATATTAGTGTTATTCACACGTCCAAATATCAATTATAAAGTAGAATAATTCCCATACCATGTGGAATTAGATGCTACCCGTGTTACAGCACCAAGAACACCTAACATGATACCACTTGTCACCCTGGTAGCCTCAATTTCCGTCCCTTTGAGCCCCTGTACCCCTCAGAAGGACAATATTGGGACTCCAAAATCTATAAATAAAGAGCTCTTTTGAGGATATTGATACCCAGAGACCCAGTTATATTTATATCCAGAAACTGTGCCAAGGTAATCCAATATTTATAAGAGATGAGTAAGTGATTTATGGCTTAGTCTGATCAATAATATCCATCCTCAACCTCTTTTTATCAATTTTAACTTCTGAACAACCTTATAACCCCAGTATACAGTTTTAACCCATCATTGCACGTCCCAAACAGATACCCAAGAATTTAATAATATACCAGTGAGTTTTATTATCCTTTCTCTAACGTGGCAGCTTGGTTACAAAGCCCTGCCACTCCACCATGTATTTTATCTAAATATTATCTTTGGGCAAAATATCCTTTAAACTAAAGAGCCCAAAGTAACCAGGACTACATGTTTTCATACTGAAATCCCTGAAGAGAGGTGTTAAAGATTGATAATATAATTTTGGCCCCTCTATAAAAATATTTAATATTCAATTTATCTATATTGATTTATAACAATAAACCATAACCAAACCAATTAACCTTGAATTAAGCTTTATCCAAATATTTTACAGATTTTTTCTGAATTTATTAAATAACATATTTATTATTTATTCTATCACCTCTGGTAGCTAAAGGATAGCAAGGGTCTTGGAATCCAGGAGGCTGACATGTGCCAAGTGAGCCTTTAAAAAGCACCAAGATAATTTGTCTGAGTCCTAATGGCCGCTTGACAAGGTGCACATATTAATTGCCTTGGTGCCAAATTGAATTTTAAAATCCCCATGCGCACTTTAAAAAAATTTGAATACTTTTACATGGCCCCCATATGGGCTCAATAGGCAATATCTCAGCTGATCCTGGATCTGTGTGATAAGTGCATGATTTTTGGATTGGGATCAGTTTTAGTGTATATTTGTTAATTTTTTGATCCTGCATGTGATCCTTTTTGTACCATTTGCACTTGACAAAAATGATCATTAGTGGGTTTTCAATAATTGCCCAGCAGATTATGATAATTTTAGTATTTTTACTATTATTTTATTTACAGATCCCTTGATTTGTTACAGATCCCTTGATGTGTTACAGATCCCTTGATGTGTTTTGCATTATTTTAAGATCTGGTTCTGTTAATTATGTGGTGTCTGTTATTATTTGATTTTTTTTAATCTTAAATGATTTTTAGTTTTATTTTCTGGATTTTAATTGGAAATATTACGTTCTTGGATCATCCTCTATGCATATGCACCTTCTTGAAGTATGCATGATTTATCCTTCCATGTTTAAGAGTTTAAGGAAGGTCCTTGTTAGTATTTTTGTGTTTTGAAGATCTGAGATGCACAGATAAGAGCTCCTGGGTTCAGGACCTACTCAGCTGCATGCAGGAATTGGATTGGCTGAATTCAGGGATCTGGTTCCAGCGTTTCATGCAGGATTTGATCAATTTATGCATGCAGGGCTTTTCTGAGGCACACAGGCTCCATGCAGGAATTTTGAAAAAGGGTGATGATAAATTCACAACTTCCAGTGGTTTTGGATTCATGTATAGCCCTACAGGGCCTATTGGACATGTGGGGGAACATACACACGTCCAAAGTCCGCATGTGGGCCCATAAAAGCATATACACGCGTCCATAGTGTTGTTTCAAACATGTGCAACCCCTGGGGGGTTGTATTCCCCCTTTAAATTGCATTTTTGGTTTGTTTACCCCTGTAGACGGCCTTTTTGAATCTTTTTTGGGGATGTACAACCTCCCCAGGGTTTTGCCAGAATATTTGGGACCCCCTGGACCACATTTGGGTTCGATCAACCCAAATTTGGGATCAAAACATACTATGTAGTTCTGTTGGACCACGCCTAGCAATCCAAAAGTGGAACTAAAGTGAATATAAAGTGAAAGAAAGTGAAACTGCAAACCAACTCATTGAAATTAAATTGAAGCTAAATTCAAACTTCAAACATCCCACTAAACTTGATCCTTCTCAACTAAAAATTGAGCAAACTTTGTAGTTTTTCAATTGAAAGTTGGATTGAATACTGAAGTAAAATTACATTTTTTTTTGAATTATGGAAATAGTGGCAAGCCCTTGTTTTTTTGAAATGGCTACATCAAAGGACTAAATTGATAAGGACAGTAAAAATTCTGCGGATAAGGAGTATTTGGGTATGAAACACTTGAATACCCCATTGCATCCTGATCTAGGATGAAAATTGAGGAAAAAAATATTTCACAAATTGACATGACCTCTGGTGGCAAGAAACATTTTATGTTACTGTGGTCTTTGCCTCATTTAATTTGATGGAAACTGAACTATCACAAGAAACTATGACTATGTAAAGTTGACTATGTAAATTTGACTATATAACTATGTAACCATGAAAGATCCACTTCCCCCACCTCCTGTGAAAGCTTTTCCTACTAGGGAAGAGGCACAAAACTATTTTCAAACATGGGCAATGAAGCATGATCATGCATTAACATTTTTCAACTCAAAGAATGATAAATATGTGGATTTAGCCATTGATAGACATGGTTTGTACTCTGGGCAATTTCTCAGCAAAGTTTCAAGGCAAACTCACACAAGGAAGGTTGATTGCAATTTTTCAAGCAATGAAAATTGCAAAAAGGCAGACCCCTTGTGGCAAATCTCCTACAGACATGATCAACATAACAATCAACCATCTCCACACCCCTCAGTGCATCCTCACCTGAGGACAATCTCTGGTATTGTCTTAGTTAATTTAAAAGAAGGAATGAATGATGGTCTCAATAATATTGAACTGAAAAGAAAATTGAGCAAGATTGATGGTGGGGAATATGTTGATGACCAAAAAATCTATAAAACTAAGCTGGAGAGGGTCACTTGGAGGTCCTGTTCATGGCAAACCCCAAGTAATTAAAGCTTTTCAAGAAATTAAATAATATTTCTATGTTTCATAGAACTTATCAAACAAATAAGTACAACATCCCCCTATTGCATTTTTTAGGAATTAAAGCCAACCAAGGAAATTTCACAAAAGATCTTGTTTTTATAACAAGAGAAAATTTTGAGTTCTAAATTTTTTCTCTAAATTCACTAAAGGAGCTGGCTTATGATCCTGAGAGACTTCCCAAAGCCTTTCCGACAGACTGTGAAAAAGCTTTGATTCATGCTATAGAAAAATTTTTCCCAGAGTCAACAAGACAGTGTTGTCAGTTGTCCAAAAAGATACAAGCAAACTGTAAATTGCCCTTTCATAATGAAGTTGAAGGATGGAAAAGCTTCATGTATCTGTGGGCTAAGTATGTGGCCTCAAGACCCAAGAAGGAGGCAGAGGTCAATGATGCGGATATTAAAGTAAGTGCCAAATCACTGCCTCTACTGTTAATATTCCTAGTATTTGGTTGCTTACATTATGAATTGTATAAAGTGTTTCTTGGAAGACCATGAGGATGTGCTTGAGTATATGGATCATAATACCTTCCATATCAAAGAGACGTTTGTAATGGCTTGGAATTGCAAAAACCCTGAATTTGGAAATAAAACCATGTCTCAGGTTGAAGGGGCCCATGCTACTCTCAATTAATTCCTTGCAGATTCTTTGGGAAACATTTTGGATGTTTTGAAAAACCTAGAGGGAACAGTTCCCAATCAAATTAAATGAGTTCAGGCTGCCCTTTACAAACCTTGAATTAAGATAGGAACAGTTCTTCCCACTGAACTTTTACCATTTTGATACAAGTTGTCTTCAGAGGCAATTAAACTTTTTTTGGGAAAATTAGAGAGGTTAAAGCAGAACCATAATGCGGAAGTGTGCACAAATTCATACTCCAAGACTATGGGGTTTCCCTGTTCCCACCAGATAGTTCACCTACTAGCATCAAGAGGATCCATTGTGCCTGAGGATGTTCATCCTCAGTGGAGGTTGGATTATGACCCTTGCAGTTCTAGTTCTGTAAGTTGGTTTAATGGAATTAAGGCTTTTGATAAATGCTGTTTGAATGATGATTCCTAATATAATAATATTTGATCTTTTTTTAATTTTGAAAGGTTGATGCTGATGAAACACTCAACAATTACCAGTTACATGAGAATCTCAATGCAATGATCTTGGGATACCCTGAACAAGATGATTGCGGTCTGTTGAAGCACTTTATTCAGGAGACTGCCAATGATAAATCAAAGCCACAACTTGAACCTAAAGTCTTGCAAACAAGCAGAGGCAGGAAAAAATCTACAGATACCAAGAGAGATCCTTCTTGATGAAAACACGGTAAAAAGAAGCTTAAGAGGCAAAAGAGAATTAGAGGGGAACCAAATAGGAAAAAAAAAATTTTGTAAGACTTTTCTTTTGTAAAATTTTCCTTTTTTTGGTTTTAATGAACTCATGATGATATGATTTTAATTTTTATTAAAATTCTGCAGGATCAGAATCTGAATTTTATAGCTTAGAGGAAGGGACTGAAATTTAATTAGATTCTCTTCCCTTGGAATCCAAATACTCTTCAGAGGAAGAAAACTTGAAGGAAGTGTCAGCCAGAAGCTCATCTTTGGTGAGTATTGATGTGATTAATAAATTTTATTTGAATTTTGGCTGAGTTATTTTTTATTATAGGAACCCAAAGTGAAATACCTCAATCAAATACCTGAGAAATTAAATACGCTCTTGGGAAAGGTTTGGGATCCAATTGGTGATGGGAATTGTGGGTTTAGAGTCACTACTGAATTGGTTGGGAATGATTGACATGGTTGGTTTAGAGTGGGGAAGGGAATGAATGAAACATTGGAGAGACATAAAGCATGTTACATTAGGGCATATCAGAGTTAGAAAAACAGCCATTAGAAACCCACCATTTTTTTTTGACAAAACCCGCCATTTTTAATGGCAGTGTGGTGCCCCATCCGGGACACCCTGGCCAGTGAAGAGACTTTAATTTTTCTATGACTTTTCCTTATCATCATTCATAGGCATCATGATCCCCCCCCAAAAAAAAAAAAAATCATAAGACTCAAAAACAATACATAACTACTAGCAGTAATTCTCAATATCACCCCATCCCTTTGACGCCTTTACTCTGAGATGATCAAATCATTCTCAAGCCCTTCATTTGTTCAAGTACCCTGATTGATCAACAATCATCACTCAGCCCATACAGTACTAAGGATGGACTCCCACAACTCACTCTTCAACAAATCAATCAAAGCAAGACTGGAAAAAATATATCTATAAACCTAAAAAACATTCTCAACCCATCCACCATGGCCCTCCCAGTGCTCTTGATCTCCCTTGCCATCCTTTTCACTCAACTCTCCTTCAGCTCGCAATCTCACCCTGGAACCCCAACCCACCACGTCGTCAAACGAGCCCCAAAACATTCCCTCTCCAAACGCGGCAATGACTTCTCCGGTCGCGCCACATTCTACGAACCTGGATTAGGCTCCTGTGGTGAAACCAATTTGGCCTCTGATTTTATTGTAGCCCTCAACATCCAACAGTACCAGGCTAACAAGTGGTGTGGCAAGTCAATCACGATCAAGTTTGGCTCCAAACAAACAACCACCAAGATTCTGGATATGTGCCCTGGTTGTCCATACGGTGGTCTTGACATGTCCCCTTCATTGTTTGAATTCTTTGCCTCAAAGGATGTTGGATTCTTTTACATGAAGTGGGAGCTTTTGGATGGTTCCTCCGGCCAGTCCAATGATAACAAGCCAGCCCCAGCCCCAGCGCCGTTGCCAGCCCCATCTCCGGCCCCAAGCCCAGCCTCCTATCCCTTGGTCTACCTCCCGTGACAACAACCAACAACCAACAATTCGGCCATCTCAAGCAGTTTTCTACCTTGTTCTTTCCACCTCCTAGCTCACTAATCTCCCGCGCGCCTTTTCTGTTTCCGGGCGCGGGTCTCTTCTGTTGCCGGTGCCCGTCAGACACCTGCCGGCGGTCATCCGCGGCCTCAGCAGTTGCCCGGGCCCATCAGGATGCCCGCAGGCGTCCCACTAGCTACTTGCTTGCCCGTTGTAAGACTCCAAACGGTGCTAAGCCGTGGCAGTTCTGTGGAGGGGAAAGGTGCTGTTTAGGCTGCCCTCCTAGGAGTTACAATAATATTTTAATGTAACCGGAATCAAGGTCCAGAACCTTATGGATGAGAAATCAAACTAAGAGAAGAGGATAAGAGTTGTCGGTAGCAATGGAAACAACACTATCTGAGACAAGATGATGCAGGGAAAGACTTGAACAAATAAGTCAAGGTTTGTTCCGAGTTCAATAGAACAAGGCAGTTGTAAGTAACAACGCCCACAAGCTAATAACTCTAGTCGTCAGCAGCTGATTAGGAAAGATCAACTCAATCCCAACCAACCTCCAGGTTCTCAATGAACCTGCCCAACTCTCCGCAATCAAGCGCTTGAAGGGTACCAGATAACTGTGGGAGGCTGAACAAAACAAAAGCAATTTGTTTATGAAGCTCTAGAAGCAATTCAATAACGAATTTGAGCAAGAATAACCCAACACTTCTCAAGGAACTCGAGAATAGCGTGGCGAAATTCAACCCTAAAGAAGAAGGGAGGTATAAAACTCCAGGTTTTAAGCTTAATAAAACCTCTTCAATCAAACGTGATTGGCTCCAGAAAGATGATCAAAGGAGATCAAGACCAGTATGGTCGGAAAAAAAGGGATCAGAGTGGTATAACACACTCAAGAATTCAGGCAGACAGGAATTCTTCTTCAACCAGCAAGGCTATTGGTTGGTGATAAGGATCAAGGTCACAAAGGACAGAGTTTTGAGTATGGAGGCTCAAAGGATCAAGGGGCAATCATAGATATACCCGGATAATTTGCTCAGATAAGTGGGGAAGGATGCCCACGGATAAATTGCTTATGATGATGAGATGCTGAGGAAATGATGATGCGATGATTCGCTAGGATCTGAGGTACTAGGATGATGGAATGGTCGGCCAAACAGCAGGGGCGAGCCCCTCCTTATATGGGCAGGAGGCCCTGTTAGACTATATACAACGGATTCTACAAATAGAGCGGAAACGGGAAGGCAACCATGTGGTCACTCGCGTTGGTCAAGGATCTGCCAAATGCTTGCGGGAGCGGTCGGGATGGATTCAGTAGATCATGGATGAGCGTCGCGCGACGGTAGCAAAGAGGAGAGGGGAGGCGCAGCGACGAAGATGAAGACACGCAACAACAAAAGATGCGGACGTTCTATAACAACAGCGGAGATGGGAAGCAACACAGATAAAGGACGCGCGACGCGCGCGGATGAAAGGAGCGCGGCGCGGCGCGGCGCGGAGCGGAGCGCGACGCGGAGCGCGACGCGGATAATGGAAGCGCAGCGCGGCGCGGACGCGGCGCGGCGCAGCGCGGCGCGCGCGCGCGGGTAAACAATAGTTGGATGAGCCTGAGGATAAGTTGTCCAGCCGGGCGGTACGTTTGCGCAACAGTTTATGAATTGAGGTCTTAAGGCGGTCCGGGTGTCCAGGATGGGGCACCACATCTCTCCCCAACTTACAGACTGTCCCTAGTCTGCTCCCGAGTTTGATGCCATAGAAAGAAAGAAAGGAAAGACAGATGATTGAAACCAAAGAATGGCCATTTTGATCTTGAGAGTGGTTGAAGAGTTGAGGAAAATATCTTGATTCTTCCAAATGAAACCTAGAAGCGGCAGGAATAGAACAAGGAGGGCGTCCCAGGTGCTCACATATGTGGCATATAGTAGAGTTTTACAACAAAAATGCAGCAAATGACCCTGGTGGTGCACAATTGGGAGGACTTACTTGTACCCCAAATTGCCTCCACAGCAGCCCATATTCCTTCATACCAAAATCACCAAAAACGGAATTGCAATTAGGATCTAGTTTAGACTCATTGCGGAGATTCAAACCGGAACTGAGAGAAGATTGATCAGGAAAAGTAGAAGGAAAAGAAGACACAACAGATCCAGAGAGAGAAGGAGATGGAGGAGAAATATTCTTGGATTTTTCTATTTTGATATGTTTTTGTTTTTTAATATTCTTGAGCTCAGAAGAGAATGATGAATGGAATGAAAAATAAGCCTGAGGGATGGGAGTTGACCCTTGAGTTTCAGTCTGAGGCTGAAAAGAACTACAATCATTGGTAGGATCAACTATTCCCCTAAAAAATGAGAGGAACTGGAGTTATCCTTCTGCTTCCCCTTAAAAGATGATTTGGGAGAATGACCAGGAAAATCTCTTTCCCAACGACCAGAATCCAAAGAGCAAAGAGGGACTTCAATTTTCCTGCCATCAGCATCAGGGAGAAGAATTCTCTCCCCAACTTGATCAGAAAACATCAGGGTTGCACCAAAGTCCATTAAGAAGGGTCGTCCCAAGATCATAGGACTGTCCAAACGAGTAATCCAAAAATGGCAGGTTCCAACGATATTTCGACCAATCCTGAATGGTACATCTTCAGCAATACCAACCAGTTCACAAGCTTGATTTCCTATCCCATACACTGCAGAGTTGAAGCTGACCCTAGGACTAAGTTTGAGCTTGCAGGCCATAGCATCCAAGATTAAGTTAAGCTGAGATCCAGAATCCACAAGAGGAGAAACAGTTTTAGCTGAGTCACCAAGATAACAAGGAAGAAAGCCAAGGGGACAGGAATAAAGATTGGATTCTATAGAAGGACTGGTTCCACCAGAGTCCTCCATTAAAGTGCCAGAGGAGACTTTGAGTTCTTCAGGGCCAATTTCCACACGTCGACGAGAGACCCATTTCTTCATTCCTTCAGCAACAGATGGAGAGATTGATAGAAGTTCAGCCACAGATAGATCAGGAATTTTGAGATCAGAAATTTTCTTTAATACTCCCTCCACAGCATTAGGGTGATCCTTGGAGATGCCTCTTTCAAATCGAACTTTTGGCTGGGTGGGGGAAGGAAGTTCAGGTGACGCAGAATCTAAGATTGGATTAGAAGGTTGAGGTGAGGGAGAAGGATCAGGGTGATCTGGGAACCTTTCCATGAGTGGTTCCTTTTCCACCTCCATGTCTTCTACATCAGAGGAAGGAGGCTGAAGTGTTGATCAACGTTTAACGGGTTTTCGAAGGATTGAAGTTGGCAAGGAAGGAGCCTTATGAGGTTTAGGTTCCTCATGTCGTTTCCTGGCTGGATCGGATTGATAAGTAGTCCCAGCAAGACTAGAGGAAGAAATGGCTGGAGGATACCAAGGTTGGAGGGTACCACAGGATGATCGAAATTCAAAGGAAGCAAGAGATGCTTTCACAGGAGGTGATGGCTGGTAAGAGGCCACCACATGTCGGATAGGACGAGACAAGTCAAAAGGGATTAGGGCACCATTAGGGAGGAAGTAATTGTTTCCCCTCTGCTCTACCAACTTTTCCTTTAAGTCCTTCTGAAGTTCTTGACATCGTCCGGTTCCATGGCCTTCCCTATGACAGTAGTAACAGACCAGAGTTGATTTGGGGACAGAAGAAGGAGTTTTAGGAGTAGCTAGCGAAGAAATCTTTTGATCTATTTTGTTCTCAAAGGCTCTAAGTAACTTGGTGATTTCATCTATAGTAGTAGGTTCTCGATTGGAATTAGGATCTGCTTTAGGCCTACAATCTGCCTCCATTTTAATCATAATATCGTTTGACTCTTTAAAAGAAGGAGCATGGACTGGTTCAGTAGTTCTAGGCTTTTCAAAGGTAAGAGCAGTTTGACCTTTCATGACTTTATCCACAGTACTCCTAAGGGTAAGAAAAACAGGGAGCTTGAATCGATTATCCCTGGTAGTAATCATGGATCCAGATTTGACCAGTTCTTCTTTAATCCTTTCCTGCACAGCCGACAAAAAAGATTGGAAGAACTTTGCTCGAATTTCGTCCACTGTGTCAATGTGATCGTTTCGGATAAGATAGTTTTGAATGGGGTCCCAAGACTTCCTAAAGATCTGATAGTCAGAGGCTGAAGAAATACCACCATTGGAGATCCACTGAGAAACCAGAGCATCCAAATCCTGCAGAGTAAACCTAGCCACATCTATTTTACCCCAGTATGCCAACATAGCCTCCCTGAGAAGCGTCCAGTTGTGGGATTTGAATCCCTCGAAAGACTCGATTACCTCCATAACTTCATCTGAGGAGATAAAGAATTGCAACTGATAAGCCATATCGAATTCACTAGCTCCATCTACTTCAGCAGCCATTTCGTAGGAGTCCAAGAATCGCTTGACATTTGTACCGTTGAAGCCTAAGTTCTTGTTCTGGGGTTTGATCTTTACCATCTTAGGTTGAACAGAGGTGGTTGGAGTAGCGGGAGATGCCATATCGAATAACAGAGTTCCTAGGGGATCCAAAGAACAGATTTCCAAAGTGGCTCACGAGTTTTGCAAGAGTAGGATTTCGCCAAAAACAACAAGTATCTTGCCCGAGCGGTGCACAAATTGGGAGGACTTACTTCTAGACCAAGTTGCCTCCACGGATCAAAAAAAAAAGAACAAACAGAAAAAAAAAAAGAAATTGGATAGGATTTTGGAGTTGATTCTTCAAGATGGGACTGTAAATCCCAAGGTTGCTGGTTCGATCCCGGCCCGGGGGACCAAATGTAAGACTCCAAACGGTGCTAAGCCGTGGCAGTTCTGTGGAGGGGAAAGGTGCTGTTTAGGCTGCCCTCCTAGGAGTTACAATAATATTTTAATGTAACCGGAATCAAGGTCCAGAACCTTATGGATGAGAAATCAAACTAAGAGAAGAGGATAAGAGTTGTCGGTAGCAATGGAAACAACACTATCTGAGACAAGATGATGCAGGGAAAGACTTGAACAAATAAGTCAAGGTTTGTTCCGAGTTCAATAGAACAAGGCAGTTGTAAGTAACAACGCCCACAAGCTAATAACTCTAGTCGTCAGCAGCTGATTAGGAAAGATCAACTCAATCCCAACCAACCTCCAGGTTCTCAATGAACCTGCCCAACTCTCCGCAATCAAGCGCTTGAAGGGTACCAGATAACTGTGGGAGGCTGAACAAAACAAAAGCAATTTGTTTATGAAGCTCTAGAAGCAATTCAATAACGAATTTGAGCAAGAATAACCCAACACTTCTCAAGGAACTCGAGAATAGCGTGGCGAAATTCAACCCTAAAGAAGAAGGGAGGTATAAAAATCCAGGTTTTAAGCTTAATAAAACCTCTTCAATCAAACGTGATTGGCTCCAGAAAGATGATCAAAGGAGATCAAGACCAGTATGGTCGGAAAAAAAGGGATCAGAGTGGTATAACACACTCAAGAATTCAGGCAGACAGGAATTCTTCTTCAACCAGCAAGGCTATTGGTTGGTGATAAGGATCAAGGTCACAAAGGACAGAGTTTTGAGTATGGAGGCTCAAAGGATCAAGGGGCAATCATAGATATACCCGGATAATTTGCTCAGATAAGTGGGGAAGGATGCCCACGGATAAATTGCTTATGATGATGAGATGCTGAGGAAATGATGATGCGATGATTCGCTAGGATCTGAGGTACTAGGATGATGGAATGGTTGGCCAAAAAGCAGGGGCGAGCCCCTCCTTATATGGGCAGGAGGCCCTGTTAGACTATATACAACGGATTCTACAAATAGAGCGGAAACGGGAAGGCAACCATGTGGTCACTCGCGTTGGTCAAGGATCTGCCAAATGCTTGCGGGAGCGGTCGGGATGGATTCAGTAGATCATGGATGAGCGTCGCGCAATGGTAGCAAAGAGGAGAGGGGAGGCGCAGCGACGAAGATGAAGACACGCAACAACAAAAGATGCGGACTTTCTATAACAACAGCGGAGATGGGAAGCAACACAGATAAAGGACGCGCGACGCGGAGCGCGACGCGGATAATGGAAGCGCGGCGCAGCGCGGCGCGCGCGCGCGGGTAAACAATAGTTGGATGAGCCTGAGGATAAGTTGTCCAGCCGGGCGGTACGTTTGCGCAACAGTTTATGAATTGAGGTCTTAAGGCGGTCCGGGTGTCCAGGATGGGGCACCACACCGTGCCCATCATTTGGCACGGGCAAGGGTCTTGATTTGGCTCTTTGGTTTTTCTTTTTCTGAGTGCTTGTTTGTTTTTTTCTTTTGTTTTCTCATGACACTGATTCTTAAAAAAAAAAAAAAAAAAAAAAAAAATCCGCTCCCATTTGTAAATCTCTCTTGTAAATAGTCTACAGGCCTCTGGTCTATAAAAGGAGGGGCTCTCCCCTGCTTTTTCTGCATCATCATCATAGAATCATCCATGGGAGTGTGTGCCTATGTCCCCCCATTATTGTGAAATTTGATCCTGATCCTTATCCTGGGTATATCTCTGATTGCCCCCTGATCCATTTTTTTGACCCTGAGTCTTTGCCCCTCTGTGGCCTGATCCTTATCACCAACCAATAGCCTTGCTGGTTGAAGAAAAATTCTGTCTGTTGGAATTTTTGAGTGTGTTATACCACTCCTTGATCCCTTTCTCTGACCATACTGGTCCTGATTGCTGATCATCTTTCTGGAGCCAATCACAATTGATTGAAGAGGTCTTATTAAGCTTAAGACCTGGAGTGTTATACCATCCTTTTTTTTCTTTGGAGTTGCATTCTGCCAGCCTACTCTTGAGTCCCTTGAGAAGTTTTGAGGTTATCCTTGCTTCAAATCAGTTACTGTTTGCTTTTAGAGCTTCTTAAACATTGTGCTTTGTCTTGTACAGCCACCCTCAGTTATCTGGTACCCTTCAAGCGCTTGATTGCGGAGAGTTGGGCAGGTTCATTGAGAACCTGGAGGTTGGTTGGGTTTGAGTTGATCATCTGCAATCTTCTGCTGACAACCAGAGTTATTAGCTTGTGGGTGTTGTTTACATTCAACAGCTTTTGTTCCTTGAACTCTAAAGCAGACTTTAACTTCTTTTGTTCAAGTTTTTCCCTGCATAACCTTGTCTCAGATAGTGCTGTTCCATTGCTACCAAACTATTATCATCTTTATCCTCTACTCCTTGATTCCTCATTTACCAGGTTCTGGACCTTGATCTCAGTTACATCTAAATATTTTTGTAACACTCAGGAGGGAAGCCTAAACAGCGCCTTTCCCCTCCACAGAACTGCCACGGCCTAGCACTGTTTGGAGTCTTACAGCAGGTTTCAAATAAAAATGCCAACTAACTGGTGTATTTCAAAATAGCAGGTTTCATGAAAATGGTGGTTTTCAAAAATCAAACCCGCACTTATCATCTATCCACCATCCATCACATGCAAAACACCCATCCACACCTCCACCTCAGAAAATCCATATCAATCCAATCTCCATTGCATCACACACATCACATCTCCATTAAATCACACACATCCCATCACATGCCAAACACTCATCCACTCCTCCACATCCTTCTCACCCTCAAGCCTTGGAGATCTTCTACCAAGCAAGAAAATTGATTTTTTCATTCACCCAACAGTGGACCCTAGTCACCCCTACACCACACTCCCAGTCATTTGAAACCACCACTCACCCTTCTCCTCCTCACCACTCAGTGGAATCAACCTCTAACCACCAAAACCAGGCTCACCACACCCAACAACTAAACATAACTGTTTCCATCTCCAGGTCAATCTCCTTATCTAAAATCCCTTTTTGATTTCCTTGCTAACACCCCCCCTTTCCTCTCCCATCTTTGTTTCCAGCCCACCCCAGAATGCCCTCCCCCCTCCCTCTTAATCCACCACCCCCCTTGTTGCACTTTTGCTAACCACTCTGCCCTTGCTTCCTCCCTTGGCCCCCCCCCCCTTTGACCAACCAACAGGCTGATTGACCAGCCCCCCCCTTTGACCAACCCCCAGGCAGATTGACCGGCCCCCCCCTTTGACCAACCAACAGGCCAATAAACCACCCCCCCCCCTTTGACCAACCAACAGGCAAATTGACCGCCCCCCCCCCTTTGATCAACCAATGGGCCAATTGAATGCCCCCCACCCTTTTATCAATCAGGGGGCCCATTGACTGGCCCCCCACCCTTTGACCAATTGATGGGCCAATTGACTGGCCCCCCCCTTTGACCAATTGATGGGCCAATCAACCTCCCCCCCCTTTGACCAATCAACCGCCCCCCCCTTTGACCAATCCATGGGCCAATTGACCGCCCCCCCTTTGAACAATTATTGGGCAAATTGACCACCCCCCCTTTCACTGAACAACAGGCCAATCAACCAGCCCTCCCCTTTGACAAATTGATGGGCCAATTTACCAGCCCCCCCATTTGATTTATCAGGGGGCCAATTGACTGCCCCCCCTTTGACCAATCAATGGGCAAATTGACTGGCCCCCCCCCTTTGATGGATTGACCAGCCCCCCCCCTTTCATGGATTGACCGGCCCCCCCCTTTGATGGATTCACCGCCCCCCCCTATGATTGATCAGGTGGCCAATTGACTGGCCCAGCCCCCTTTGACCAATTGATGGGCCAATCAACTTCCCCCCCCTTTTACCAATTGATGGGCTGATTGACCGCCCCCCCTTTGATTGATCAGGGGGCCAATTGATGCCCCCCCCCCTTGACCAATTGATGGGCCATTTAATTTTTGATGGAAGATTTGCATTGAGAAGGATTTATTTTGAAGTTTTGGATTTTTGAGTTGTTTTTATTGAGGAGTGATGATGAATGATGAGTGGTTTGTGGTGTGGTGAGTGTGTGTTGTGGTGATGAGTGGTGTGGTGTGTAGTGGAATTTTGTAGTGTGGTATTATATGATTAGGCTGAGAGTTTGGACAGACAAATTGGCTTATCTGGCAATGGAACACTTATCTTAGTGGTTAAAGCATAAATCACCAAGGTTGAGTTCATGGGTTCAACTCCCATAGTGTGCAAATAAACTTTGGCTTATAACTCTGCCACTGCCCTCAAAGACCCATGCTTCTCCAACCATGCTCCCAATTTTATACAACAAATCAAATCCCTTCTTGATCCTTACCCCAAGAAAAGAAGTTGCATGGGAGGGAACAAGATGGAAGGAGATGCTTTGAAAAACATGAACAGAGGTGGAAAGCAGAGGGATCTTTGTCCAAAGAGGGCCCAAATGATAGAATACAAAATCTCTTTGGAAGTGACTGAAGAATGGTTTTTGGAAAAGATTCTATGGTCTAGAAAAAAACTGCAAACTTTGGATTTTTACCCTGCTCTTGCTTCCAAAAAGAAAAAGAACAAATGAAAGCCCAACCCTGAAGAGCTTGAACAGGTCAAACACAAGAGTGAAAAATTCCATTTCTTCACTGGTGGAAAAGTTTCTGTTCTTGACCAAACAAATTTTCAAGACTCTCTTGTGGCCATAATCAAATTTCTCCCTTTAAATAAACTCTCTGAGGAAGAGAAGAAGGACGTGAACTTTGTGAAGACTTTCCTTCACCAATCAAAAAAATTTATTCACAGCCAAGTCCTTGGCATCAACTGAATCAGATTGTTGGGAATAAAAAGCAGCAAGAGGGGTGATGATGGCCTTATTAACAAAGATTTAATCCATTTGAATATGAAAAGGACAAATGGAGTCCAACTTATCAACCACCAGCTTGATTCCTTTGGCTTTTTTGGAGTTGGTGATACCAAAGCCAGTGGAGATTGACATGGAGTGGGCCTTTTTGTACTTGGCTCAATAATTATTGAATTTATCCCTCATCTGTTTGGATGACAGATCCAACCTAACTTTTTTTTATTCTTGAGTTAATTTGCCATCAGGAGATAACAATTGACCTTGGAGGATGGAGCTTGGCCAAAGCGTGTTTCATTGTTGGATCCAAAGCAAGCATTTTAGTTGGAGGGAATTTTGAGACAGTTTACCAGGATGATGTGATCAGCTCTCTTGGGCTGACTTGAGCCTTTGAAAGCTGATGTGTGAGTATTTTTGGATGATGAGTTTCTGGGGGATGTTTTCTTTTTTCCATTGGTTTGTTTAGTGGACATTTGGGGGGAGTATTGTGAAGGGGACATTTAAAAATAGTGAGAGGGATGAAAGGATGAAGCAATAAAGTGATGAAGCAATGAAGTGATGAAAGCAGGGACGCGAGATGAAGAAATAAAGTGATGAAGGGATGTGATGAAAGCAGGGATGAGGGATGAAGCAATAAAGTGATGAAGGGATGTGATGAAAGCAGGGATGAGTTATGAAGCAATAAAGTGATGAAGCGATGAAGTGATAAAGGGATTTGATGAAAGCAGGGATGAAGAAATGAAGCAATGAGAGGATGGATGTGATTAAAGCAATAAAGTGTTGAGAGTGATGAAGCAAGGTGAGAGTGATGAAGCTATGAGGGGATGAAAGTGACGAAAATCAAATTTTTTGGATGAGGTTGGAGGTAGAATTTTTCCAATGAGGCTGCAGGTTGAAACCAGGGGTGATGATGTGGAATGACATGGTTGAACTGGTGAAATCCTTCATATACTTTATTTGAAAAACCCATTTATTTCCAGGTAAACCTGACACCTCTGATCTGAAAGAAGTGGGTTTTTTTGATTTTTAATGGCAGGTTTGAAATGGCATATTTGGGTTGAAACCTGCCATTAAAAAATGGCGGGTTTGCTTAACTCTGATAGGCCCTATTAAGATGGTTGGTGGTGCAAAAGAGGTTGAAAAGATTAAACAAAGACTTGATTTCGAAGATATCCATGAAAAGATTCCATCTTTAAAATGTATGGCTAAGTTAGATATGGGTAAAATAACAGCAGACACATGTTCCAGAACTATATTTTTTGTTCCATTAGAGTCATTTTTTACTTCTACTCCAATGAAAAAAAGCATTAAAGATCAATCATAGCCTATTTAAATTTAATTTTTATACAATAACCATTGGGTTCTCTGATTACTTGAGGGAGAAATGATTCCCGTCCCGCCCATTGTAGAAAAACCCTCTGCTTTAATTTCAAAGGAAGCTCCTTTTTTGGTTGATCATCTCAAAGATCAACTGCATGTGTACTCTAGATTATAGAATTCAATAATGGAGATCATTTCATCATTCGGTTCTTTATGACTTTTAATTCTGATGCAGCTAACTTTTAATTCTATTAATATAAAGGGTTATCCCATTTTTAACATCATTATGTTGAGTTTTTTGAGTTATCATCATTGTGATGAGTGTTTTGAACAAGTTTTTTTGGTACTCCTTATGATGGGATCAGCTCAACGCAAGTTGAAATTTTTTTTCAAGTGTTTTTACTTTAGGGATTGTCAATTTACTTTTCTTTTTTTGGTGTTTTTACTTTAGGGCTTTTCAAGTTAATTGTCTTTTTTCTCTGGGTTTTTTTGCTTTGGGGATTTTCAAGTTGAACTTGTATTTTTTGGCAATTTTACTTTAGGGCTAGTCAAGTTAAAATTGTATTTTTTGGAACTTATACTTTAGGGCTGCTTAATAGACTCTTGCATTGTTTATTTAATTTTTGGTGTTTTTTGGTTGTCTTCAGTAGTTTTGTTTTTTTATTATTTTTATTTTTTTGCTCATTTTTATTTTTCTCATTTTTTTACTCATCTTCATTTTATTTTTTATTTTATTGTTTTTTTTTTGACCTAAAAATCATCATTTTTTGATTTTTTGGTTGATTTATGTTTTTTTTTGTATCTTTATTTAGTGTATTCTAGTTATTTAGCTTTGTATTTTATTTAATTATTGGCTCAAAATGCTTTTAGTTGTGTGTCAAGGAACACAACTACATTTGAGTTCTTTACAGCCCCACACAACTTAAATGTAGCCAGGTGTGGTACCGCATGATTCTTGCCTCTGTGTGGGGGATGAACAACTACATTCAAGTTGTGTAGCATTCCACACTGCTCAAATGAGTTTTGTACACAGCTCATTCAGGCCGTGAATTTATCATTACCCTTTGACAAAACCTATTTTTGGCTTTGACTCCAGAACTAAACAAAACTTTTCAATTCCTACTTAATCTTAGGTGTGAAAGCAATAAGTGAAAAAACACATTAAATATTAAGATGAGAAACAAAAAAATTGGTGGTGCTGTGGTTATTGGAAAATTTTTAATATATTATCTTAAGGTAATAAGGAGTAAGATTTTGAAGTTTGGGTCAGTGAATGACCCTAGCTGATTTGGGTGTGGATTCCAAATCTTTAATGATATTTTATTTTTTCTTACTCCTTGTTTTTTTATTCATTTTTCATTATTTTGGTATTATAAAAGCATACCAGAGTTAGAAAACACCCCATTAGAAACCCAGCATTTGTTTGGCCAAATCAACCATTAAAAATGGTGGATTTCTGAAATACACACAACCCCTAACTGGTGCATTTCAAAATGGCAAGTTTCAAACATCAAATCTGCCATTTATGCATCTCTCAATCAACATGAAAAACTTCATTTTTACTTCCACATCATCCAATCACATCAAATGCTCCCTCTTCACCCTTTGAAAGGCTCCCTCTCACTCAATTAGCCTGGTTATTGAGGTCACTCAAGATGCACAACTTGATTGATTGAGATTTTCAGTGGTCATCCTGGAGATCCAAATCCATGAGGATCTAGAAGATCATCAATCACATCTGCTACAAGTGCTTCTGCTGCTTGATATCTTCAAAAGATAATTGTTTACCCGCCAACTCATGATGATTTCAATCAAGATTTTCCTATCTTCTTCACTCATTTGATTCGGAATAATCCCCAATCCTTAATTTTCTTTGTATGAAGAACTTGCTTTAGTGGTTGATCCTGTTTGGGAGCCTACTATGATGCCTGCCTAGGCTATTACTGTAACCAAATTTACACCAACATTTAAACACTCTATGCTCCCACCTCCTATGGTTATGGTTACCCATCTTATGGTGTGATTAGAGATGTCCAAGCCATCCTTCCTTTCCCTTCCCCGCCTCTCAAATAAAAAAACAATTCTTGGAAACAGATGGTCACTAAGTCAGGCTTGAAGGCTTTATTGTTTCTTTTTCTTCTTCCCTCCTCTCTTGATTGATTTTTTATTTAGTCCTGAAAACAAAATATTGATGCCCAAATTACACCACCACCACAGGAAGCTCAGAATTTTGGTCAGGAAGCCACCGTCACCTTAGTCCAACAATAAAAATCATGCCATGAGTTTGTTTGTCAAAGCCTTTGACAAGACCCCTTACATTAATCTCTCTATCCTCACCTGGAAGCTGAAAATTGGTTTTATAAATAATTTATCAATCTGTTCTTCACTTGGGTTTTTCATGTATCTCTTCTAATAATTAAAGCCATTGGGGGTAATTGATTGAAGTGGTTTGATTATAACCAGACTTGGGTTTATTTGATTTGAAGTTTGGGCTCAATTGATTTGAGATAATTTTTGGCATAGGTTCCAACAAGAATTGTGCAGGTCACACTTGAGGATTAGTTTTGGATCAGTCTTTAGTGATGAAGGATAAGTCTATAACTATCAAAGAGTTGGGAAACAAGAAAATAAGAGATGCTATAATATAAAATTCAAGAAGAAACAAAGCAAAAAAAAATAAAAAAAATAGAAAAATAGAAAAAAAATTAAAAATTAAAAACTAAAAAAATAAAAAAAAAGAAAAAAAGAAAAAAAGAAAAAAAGAAAAAAAGAAAAAAAGAAAAAAAGAAAAAAAGAAAAAAAGAAAAAAAGAAAAAAAGAAAAAAAGAAAAAAAGAAAAAAAGAAAAAAAGAAAAAAAGAAAAAAAGAAAAAAAGAAAAAAAGAAAAAAAGAAAAAAAGAAAAAAAGAAAAAAAGAAAAAAAGAAAAAAAGAAAAAAAGAAAAAAAGAAAAAAAGAAAAAAAGAAAAAAAGAAAAAAAGAAAAAAAGAAAAAAAGAAAAAAAGAAAAAAAGAAAAAAAGAAAAAAATAAAAAAATAAAAAAATAAAAAAATAAAAAAATAAAAAAAGCAAAAAGCAAAAAAATAAAAAAAATAAAAAAAATAAAAAAATAAAAAAATAAAAAAATAAAAAAATAAAAAAATAAAAAAATAAAAAAAGAAAAAAAGAAAAAAAGAAAAAAAGAAAAAAAAAAAAAAACAAAAAAACAAAAAAAGAAAAAAACAAAAAAACAAAAAAACAAAAAAAGAAAGAAAAAAAAAACAAAAAAACAAAAAAACAAAAAAACAAAAAAAGAAAAAACAAAAAAAGAAAAAAAGAAAAAAAGAAAAAAGAAAAAAAGAAAAAAGAATAAGGGTGATGATGAATGCATGACTACAGTTGTGTGGGAGTTGTGTAGGGCCCTATACGGCCCAAATAAACCATGGGGGCCCATAGACGACTACAAAGGGCTGTTACAAACACAAAAAACCCCAGGGGTTTGCATAGGAGCGGTTTACCCCCCAAACATGGCAATTTGGAGCTGTGTACCCCCGTACACGTCTCAAAACTGCTGTTTTTGGGGGTGCCTAACCCCCCGGAAGTTGTGCCAGAATTATGGGCATCCCCTGGACCACACTTGGGTCACTTGGGTTCCCTGAACCCAAATTTGGGATCAAAGCATACTTTGTGGGACTGTTGTTCCACACCTAGTGATTCCAAAGTGACTTTAAAGTCAAACCAAAGCAAAAGTAAAGTGAAAATTGAAATCATATAAAAACAAGTGAACAATTCTTTCTCAACTCAAAAGTGAGAAAACTTTGTTTGTTCAATTGAAAGTTGGATTGAATACTGAAATATTCCATTGAATTTTTTTTGCATGGGAGCATTGGCAAGCCCTTGTTTTTCTGACATGCCTGCGTGGAAGTTCTGCATTGATAGTTCCATAAACAAAGCTTTGGAAAAAGACAAAAAGGATTTGGTTAATGAAACATTTGAAGCCCCAATTGCATTCTTATCAAGGGTGAAAATTGAGGAACAAAATGATTCAAAGTGGGATTCAACCTCTGGTTGTGAGTAACATTTTATGTTACAGAGGTCTTTTCCAGATTAAATTGGATTCAAACTAACTTATGGGGTGCCTGTGACTATGAAACTAAAAAACCTAACCATTGAATTGATGCCAGATCCACTTGACCAACCTCCTGTGAGAACTTTTCCTACTAGGGAAGAGGCTCAAGAATATTTTCAAATATGGGCTATAAAGCATGGTTAGGCTCTGATGGTTTTTAACTCAAAGAAAGATGAATATGTGGATTTGGACTGTGATTTCCATGTTTCCTATTTGGGAAAAATGCTTAGCAAACAGTCTATAGAAACAGAAACAAGGAAGGTTGGGTGGAAGTTTTGAATCAATGCAAGTTGCACAAAGGCAGACCCCTGGTGGCGACTCTCCTACAAAGAAACCAAACATAACCATCAACCATCTAAGCATCACTCTGTGCATCCCCAACTGAGGAGAATCTTTGGGTTGGCCTGAGACAATCTAATAGAAGGCATTAATGATGGGCTCAATACATTGCAGATTAAGAGTAAATTTAACAAGATCAATGGAGGAGATTATTTGGATGACTGAACAATCTATAACATTAAGCTGAAGTTAATGCTTGCAGAACTAAAGGGGAAAATTGTTATGGAGGTACTCTATGAACAGCTTGAAGAAACAATTTGGATTCACAAGTCAAAGTACAGTGGAGAGGGTCACTCAGAGGCCGTGTACTTAGCACATCCTGAGGCAGTAAAGATTTCAAAAGAATTCCATCATATTGCTATGTTGGATTGTACTTATAAGGCAAATAATTAGAAAATCCTGCTATTGCATGTTGTGGGAATGAAAGCCAATTGGAAAACTTTCACAAAAGCTCTTGTTTTTATATCAAAAGAAACATTTGAGTTCTACAGTTGGTCTGTAAATGCATTAAAGGAGTTGGCTTATGATCCTGAGAGACTTCCAAAAGTCTTTGTGAATGACCATGAAAAAGCTCTGATTTGTGCTATTCAATCTATTTGCCCTGAGTCAGCAAAACAATGGTTCACTTGGCACTTGTCTAAAAACATACAAGCCAACTTTAAAGCACGCTTTGTTAATGATGCTGAAGGATGGAAAAGCTTTATGACTCTTTGGGCAAAGCATGGGGCCTCAAAGACCAAGGAGGAGGCGGAGGTCAATGATGCGGAACTCAGAGTAGGTCCAAATGATTGCTTCTCATTCTTCCTAGTTTTGGGTTCTGATCTTTTGACTTGTATAGTGTTTTTTGAACAAATATGAGGATGTACTCAAGTATATGGAAAATAAAATTTTCCCTATCAAAGAGACATTTTTAACAGCGTGGACTTGTATAAACCCAGATTTTGGAAACAAAACAACATATTGGGTTGAAGGGGCCCATGCAACTCTCAAATGATTCCTTGCAAACTCTTTGGGAAACCTGTTGGATGTTTGGAAAAGCCTTGATGGAACCGTTTTGAATCAAATTAAATTGGTTTATGTGTCACTTTAAAACTCTTGAATTAAGTTAGGGAAAGTTCTTCCACCTGAACTGTTACCATTGGGTTACAAATTGGCTTTAGAGGAAGTTCATCTTATTAGGGAAAAATTTGAGAAATTCAAACGTGATCATGATGGCAAAGTGTGCACCAATTCATATTCCAACACTATGGGTTTTCCCTGTTCCCACCAAATACGTGACTGTCTAGCATTCAGAGGATCTGTGGTACCCAAATATGTTCATCCTCAGTGGAGTTAGGACTATGACCCTTGAAGTTCTAGTTCTGTAAGTTGGCTTAAGTTTGATTGTTCAAATCACTATGTGATTAATGCTTCTTGATTAATACTTCTTCATTAATGAATCCTAATTCACTAATGATTGATCCTTTTGATTTTTTCAAGTGCAATTTCAAAAAAATGCCAAGCATTCATCAGTTTTGTGAAAAAGTGAATGAAATTATCTTGGAATCTCCAGATAATGAGCAAAGCGGCCTATTAAATTATATCATTTGGAAGATTAAAAAGTTTTGATTGAAGCCATGACTTGAACCTCAAGTCTTACAATAAATTAGGGGCTGGCCAAAATTGACAGATACGCGGCAAGAACCAACTTGGTTTGAGCATGTTGTAAAAGAACGCAAGGGGTAAAAAAGGACTAGAAGGTCTCCAAATAAGAAAAGAAAAAAGATTGTAAGTCTTTTCTTTTTGAATATGTTAATTTTTTTTGGTTTAATGAACTTAGTTTCTACCTAATGATGAATTTTTAGTCAAAGTCAGAAGAATCTGAATCTGAATTTCATAGTTCAGAGGAAGAGACTGAAAGTGAATTGGGATCACTTAATTTGGAATCAGAATCTTCTGCAGAGGAAGACAACGTTCAGAAAAGCTCAACCAGAAGCTCATCTGTGGTGAGTATTCATTTGAATGATGTGATTAAAAAAATGAATACTAAGTTATTTTTGATGATAGGAATCAAGCGTGAAATACCTCAATTGAAAACACAAGAAATTCCATAAGTTCTTGGGTGAGGTTTGGGATCCGATTGGAGATGGGGATTGTGGATTTAGAGTCATTGCTAAATCTCTTGGTTATGAAGAACATGGTTGGTTCAAATTTAGAAAAGAAATGATACCAAAATTGGAGAAACATAAAGCATGCTACATTAATCATTTAATTGATCTGATTAAACAAATGAATACTAAGTTAGTTTCCATGATAGGAACCAAACATGAAATATCTCAAACAAATACCCAAGAAATTCCCATAAGTTCTTGGGTGAGGTTTGGTATCCAATTGGAGATGTGAATTGCAGATTTGGAGTCATTGCTAAATCTCTTGGTTATGAATAACATGGTTGACTTAAAGTTAGGAAGGAAATGATTGAAAAATTAGAGAAAAATAAAGCATGCTACATTAAGATGCTTGGTGGTGCAAAGGAGGTTGAGAATATTAAACAAAGACTTGATGTTGAAGACATCAATGAAAAGATTCCCTTCTCAAAATGGATGGCTAAATTTGATATGGTTCAAATCATAGCAGACACATATTCCAGACCTTTATACTTCATTTCATTGGAGTCATGTGATACTTATACTCCAATGAAAAATGGTAATCCTGATCAATCAGATCAAATGTTCATTTCCTTTTTAAACAATAAACACTGGCTTCTATTAGTACTTGAGGGAGAAATGATTCCAATCCCGCCCATTTTAGCAAAACCATGTTCCTTGATTTCTTAAAAAGCCTCTGGTTGGGTTGATCATCTCAAAGATAAACTGCAAATTTATTCTAGATTACAGAGATTATAGAGTTAGGGTTCATTTTATCATTGGGTTTCATATAAATTTTAATTCTAATGAAGCTAACAAGTTCTATTAATATAAAGGGTTATCACATTTTGAACATCATTATATTGAGTTTTTTGAGTTAAAATCATCATATTGAGTGTTTTGAATGAGATTTTAATGGTAATTCAGTTCAACATGTGTTGGGCTGATTCCATCATAAGGAGTATTTTACTCCTTATGATGGGATCAGCTTAACACTAGTTGAACTGGGTTTTTTTTGGTGTTTTTACTTTAGGGCTTGTCAAGTTAGTTGTTGCTTTTTTGGTGTTTTTAATTTAGGGCTAGTCCAGCTACTTGTCTTTTTTTGGTGTTTTTAATTTAGGGCTAGTCCAGTTACTTGTGAGTTTTTATGGTGTTTTCAGTTTAGGGCTAGTCCAGTTACTTGTGTTTTTGGGGTCTTTTTAATTTAGGGCTAGTCCATTGGATAGTCCCAGTTTTTTCGTTTTTTGTTTTTTATTCCTTTCTTTATGTTTTAGTTTGAATGAGAGTTTAATGGTAAGTCAGTTCAACTTGCGTTGGGCTGATCCCATCATAAGAAGTATTTTATTCCTTATGATGGTATCAGCTTAACAAAAGTTGAACTTGTTTTTTTTTATGTTTTTAATTTAGGGCTATTCCAGTTAATTTTCTTTTATTTGGTGTTTTTAATTCAGGGGTAGTCCAGTTACTTGTGATTTTTTTTGGTGCTTTTAGTTTAGGGCTAGTACATCTAATTGTGTTTTTTTGGGTCTATTTACTTTAGGGCTAGTCCATTGGATAGTCCCAGTTTATTTATTTATTTATTTATTTGTTTTTTTTTTAACCAAAAAATCAAAATTTTTTGATTTCTTTGATTTTTTGGTTGATTCCTGTTTTTTGGAAGGTTTATTTGATTCATTTTTTATGTTAGTGCCCTTTCATTCCATTTATTTTTTATTATTTATTTATTTTTTTTTGGCTCACCGCGGTTTGGTGGCGTTTTGGATGCCACACAACTAAATTTGAGCTGGGTACAACTCCACACAACTCAAATGTACTCTTGTGGAATCCAACACGCCATTGTACTAGGCTGGGTGGTCCTTGCAACTCTTTGAGCGGTGGGGGGTTTTATATGGTGCCACACGACTACATTTGAGCCATGTACAACTCCACACAACTTAAATGTACTTGCGTGGAATCCAACATGCCATTGGACAAGGCTGGGTGGGGTGCGCAACTCTTTGAGAAGTGGGGGGTTGTACAGGGTGCCACACAACTACATTTGAGCTGTTTACAACTCCACACGACTCAAATGTAGTCGTGTGGAATCCAACAATCTGTTGGACCAGGCTGGGTGGGCTGCGCAACTCTTTGAGCTGTGGGGGGCTGTACACCGCTTTGATTGGACCGTGTGGTGTTCCACATGGCCCAATTTGAACCATGTCCATGGCTCAATGAGCGGTGAATTTAACATTACCCAAAAAAAAAAGAAAAAAAGAAGGGAAAAAAAGGAAAACCAAGAGCTCATCACAATGGTCAAGTCACAGATTTCAAATATTCATCCCAGATGGGTCTATGCTAGCTTTTTCATTGATATTTAAATCTGGAGGCTTCATGAAACCCAACAGCTTATCCATGAATCAACTGCTGAGAAACACTATGCCACCCCCAAGCTTTGGTGAAGAGATGAGGACCCCAATCATTTATGATATATACTAAATCCTCTACCCCAAGTCCTCCTTTCCCAAAATAGAAAAATGTGGTGGTTATTGTCAAGAAATTTGATTCTCAATCAACTTTTTGATTGCCAAGTTTCACAAATGCTTGAGTGACAATTCATTGGTTTTTGTGGGGGGGATGGGGGGTGAGGGGGTGGATGTGCTTTTTTGAGGTTTGGTTTGCAAAGTAGATAGATCAAAGCTCAGGCCAGAATGAGAATCAAGAAAGTGATCACTATGAGAAATATAAGCGGGAAGGGGGGAGGAATTGCAACAAGAATTGGGGGCTTACATCTCCTGAACCAATTGACCAATTGGTTGAAGTTGAAAGACAAACCAACCAATTGGTTGAATTTGAAAGACAAAAGTTTGGGTGAGACTAATATTGTACAGTTAGAGTATTCTGGAACAAAAATTGAAAACGATTTGCCATCTGGTGACAATTGTACTCAATGAATCCTGTGTATTGTTTTGGAATACATTTCATAAGAATTGGAGGATGTTGATCAATTCAAAGAAGATAAAACCATTTTTGATTCAATTACTCATGAAGGTCTCACTCAGACTACCAAAGATAACCATTGGAACCCCTGATTTCTTGAGAGCCATGGCTGCTTTCTCTCAAGGCAATCTGGTATGAAAGTTATTTCAAGTACTCAATATCACGCCTGTTCCAGTTGTGCAACTTTGGAGCGCTTGATTGATTAGATTTCCGGTTGGTTTTTTTTTCACTGGTGGCCATGGTAGTCTGGGTGTGATAAATGTTGTTGGAGGATGAGTAGAATGCGTTACTCAATGAGTTTGTTTTTCCTGGTTATTGAGATCCAAAGGATGGTCATGAGCTCATGCTGGTTCTTGATGGTAAACTTGCAGATTTGGTATTGGTAGTTTTTTTCAGCCTGATGACAATCAATTTGATTGATAAGTGGCCATTATTTTGAGTTTAAGGGAAACATATATGTATACCATACTTGAAAAACCCTACTTATTTGGGTGTAACTCTGACACCCCTCTTGGGGAAAAGTGGTTTTTTCATTTGTTAATGGCGGATTTGGGTTGAAACCCGCCATTTAAAAAATGGGGGATGGGCTAACACTAATACGGCCTATTGTTTCTTATTTTTCATTAATTATTTTTGTTAATTTTGAAATTTTTCTCTGTAAGGAGTAGCAAGCTTGCAAACTTGCACCAATTGGTTCAAAATTACTTTTGGCTTTTTTGAATACTTACTAGTGTGAAATTGGATATTGAGTTTTTGACTGGTAACTATAATACCCCAATAAAGCAATAATTACTTAATTAGAAATCCTCATCTGTCCTTTGTTAAGGTTAGAAGGGGGAATTTTCTGTGCAATGAGGCTAGAACAGTAACTAGTGCTACCCCAGAAGTTTTTATTTAAGGTTCAGAATGAATGGATGTAGAACCTTTCACAAAAATAGGATTTTTAACTTGATTATTTGGTGTCTTCTTGTGAAAACCCTGCCTTTGAAATCATGCCACCATTTATTGATAGAGAATTTTGTGGTTTTTATCTTAAGCCTTTTTAAAATTAAGGTTCTGAGAAACTCTATGAACATTTTTATATTATTTTGTTCACATTTTTTCATTTGTTTTAATTTTTTGTGCTTTAGAAAGTTATAGACCATTTTTGTGGTTTTTGGCAATTTATCTAGATAGTTTATTCATGTGCTATCTTTCAAATCTTTATACAATTTTTTCAATTTTCTATAGTTTTTATCATTTTCTATGCATGGAGATATTCACTAAATATTTTAAATGTAACCATTCTAGTAGTAAACCATCCATCATGTACCTTGAATGCTTTTTTCTGTCACCATTTGTGGCCTGCACAGGTGTCAGCCCAGCTGGAAAGGGGGAATGCAGGTTATTTTCACAGGCTGTTTGATTGCTGTGAGCTTGTGAGATGTTGTAGAAAATTCTTTGAGTATGCGATTCCTTTTGATAATATATTTCTGGAAGTCCTTGAGTTGGAAATACTATTAATGTTACCCCTTCATTGCGTTATCAAAATTAGTTGTATTTGAATTTCCTGCCCTTCTAAAACTATAGGAAGTCTGCAAAAAATCATTTTGAATTAATATCTGCTTTCTTTGTGACATTGAATAGGTCTCATATAAGAGCTATACTAATTATTACCTGTTATTGATAGGATATTTGAAGAGTATACCAGATGAATTGGTTTATTGTTAAGGGAACACCAGGTGGTTGATCAGATCTATTTGATCTCAATCCACAACCCAATTTACAAGTGTAAGATTTTCATTGAAGGGATCTATCAGGAGAGGATTCATGCTTTGGTGTACCCAGAGGGGTCTGGGTAGGTTAAATATTGGTTTCCCCTTATTTTTTGATCTTCTTCATGTTGAGGCTTATTATTGATTGACTTGGGGCTTTCCTTTCAGTTTGGTGCTTAATATTTATTTTTCAGAAGAATCCTAATTTAACAAACTGATGGAGTGGTTCAATGCTTTAAATTTGGTGCTTGATTTATTGATGCTTTATAATTGGTTGACCCATAAAATTTATCTGGAGGATTCACACAGATGGATGATTTTTTAATGGATGGAGGCATGGTTGATTTCCTATGAGCCGTAGGATCCTGAGCTGCATGATTATAAAACATGGATAGGGCATAGTGGTGCTCATTAAATCAAAAATTCAGCCTCAGGGGATACTCAAGGTTTACCCTAAGGGTGCTCCTGGGGCTCTCTCATTCCTTGTGAGGAATAGTGGGGTACAGCTACATGGGGGATTTATGCTGGTTGGAAACAATTGGTATAGCCATATTAGGTATTTCTTCTTGTTGAAAAAAAGGTGTGACAGCCATATGAGGTATTTATTCTTGTTTTTAAAACATTTGCACATTATTTTCAGCATGTGCAGGTTTGCATAAAGTGTGGTGTAACTCTGGTGAGGCTATTTGGTTTAACTTGTTTTTTTCCACTTCATCTTCCTCTTGCATATAGTTTTGTGTAGTGGTGATCAGGTGATTAAGTTCTGTTTTTTTTTTGGAACTACATGTGATGCTTGCATCTTTTACCATGAAGAAAATGGCTGCACCTTCTGGCAGGTTTATCACCTGAAAATTATTTTAGATTGGTTTTGAATCTGAAAAAAATCTGTTTTGAACTTGAGTAGGAATTTCCGCTTGCTACTATTTACAGATCAATTTTCAAAAGTAACAGAACAACAAACATAACATACAGAAATAAATTCAAATACATGAAGGAATAAATATTCTTAAAATATCATTTCAAATTCAGATTTTTCACTAAATTTAAGGTAGGTTCACTCACTGACACCTACCCCAAATTACCACTCCCTGTATTTTTAAAAAAAATTAATGAAAGAATAACAGAAAACACAGCCTTGAGATTTTGGCCACTTTAATATTTCACATGAAACCCCACCTTTAGGTTTCACAATGAAAATTGTTTCAGAATCCATGAATTGTGTGATTCAGAGGAGTTACGTGCAGAAAAGTGATTTGTCACAATTTGTTAAATTGAGGAATTGATTATACTGAAAACTGGGAACTGAGGAGACAATGATACTCAACAAAAGACATGAAATGAGGATAGTTGAGAGATAAAGACAAACATTGGGCACATGGCAATCATGTGGTTGAGGGATTGAGGTCAAGAGTTTAGTTGAGGCTCAGTGGGGAACGAAGGAGATGAGACTGAAAGAGTTGTGTGAAGAATAAAACCGTTTAATATGAAGAAAGAAAAATAAGAACAGAAAAGAGGAAGATCTCACCGGGAACACAGGCAAGGAGACAGGTGAGGAGGGTTCAATGGGTCAGATGAGAAAAGAACAGGACAGGGAGATGAGATTGAAAGAGTAAGTTTGAGTGAGGTGGAGATCCGATGAGATGGTTGAAGTCATGATGTAGGTTGAGTGAGGTGGAGATCAGATGAGATGATTGTGGTCATGACGTGAGGAATAAAGAGTTGTTCAGGATGGAATTGATGGTCCAAAGATGATCTCTCAGATGAGTCATCCGGGTGAAAAATCTCATGAGAAGGTCTACCAGAATTTGAAGTATCCACACTGCTCCCGTATTTGAAGACAACCCATGCGCCTGCTTGCCTAGTGGAGTGACCTCATAGCTTAAAACCCCACCATGCCCGGAGAGATTTTACTCTTGTAAATACAAGATGAGATAACAAATAAAACAAACAAAAAGAAAGGGAAGAAAAGGAAGATCACGTATTGACTGGTGAAATGAAAGGAAAGAGAAGAGAGATGCTTTGGACGGAGGCTGCCTTTGTCAAAGCATCTGCGATAATGTGAGTGGACTTCACAAGATTGATTTTGATCCGTTGAGCTTGAAGTTCATCTCTCATCCCTTTTGTCTTTAAATCCAAGTGTCTGGTTTTTGAATTAGACCCAAACTTGCGAATTTTATTGTTGAGTCCACTGTTGTCAATGTTGAGGGGAATCTCTGTCAGTGAGAGGCCAAAAATGTCTTTCACTAGTGCCTTAATCCATGTAGCTTTGTGATAAGCGTCCACTAGGGCGTTCAACTCTGCATCTGTGGACAACCAGGTGATGTTCCATTGTTTACAACTATTCCAGGATACCAGGCTGCCAAATACCGTTCACACGTAGCCAGTTTGTGACTTCCGTGTACCGGGATTGTCTGCCCAGGATACATCAGAGTAAACTTCCAGAGGGTTAGAGTGATAGATGTGTTTGAGTTTGAGCTTGTAGTGTTGAGTCGATTTCAGATATTTCCAAGTTTTCTTCAATTCATTCCAGTGCGTGATTCCAGGTTTGACATTGAAAAGCGCCAGACTTGAGACCGCAAAGCTAACGTCAGGTCTGGTGTAGCAAGCTATGTGGTTTAATAGTCCTATTGCAGATTGATAATTGATGTTGAGTGCCTGAAACTTTGAGTGTTCATCATGGGTTGCCGGTTTGAGTTGGAGGTTGCGTGTGAGAGGAGTAGATGAATCCCTGGATTCAGCTAGTCCCAATTCGTCAAGCCCGTGCTGGATGTGATTAGGTTGACTGAGTAGTATCCTGTCCCCCTCCACTTCTATCTTCATCCCAAGAATAGTATTTGGGTCCTGGCACGTTGACCCTTTGAATTTTTCTTTAAACTTTTGCTCAAAGTCTTGAACATTGCCCACCAGGATTAAGTTGTCTACTTGAAAAAATAACCACAACTTACCATCCTTTGACAAATAAAGGCAGGGATCGCATGATGATTTGTAGAATCCAACCTCCTTGAACCATTCCGTCAAGGTTTCATCCCAATTTTTGGGGGATTGCTTCAATCCATACAGCGATTTCTTGAGTTTGAGGAATTTGGAGGGCCGGTGTGGTGCTCTTTTATGGACGCGAGTCAGGAAAGGGATGCAGGCAGCGCGCTCAGCAATGGGAAGGGCCTTGCCGCAGCTAGCCACGCTGCGGGCTCAGCAGCAGTCAGGTAGGCCCAGCAGCGGTTGGGTTGGGCTCAGCACCTGGAGACGGGAGACAACAGATTGCGCAGAACAGAAAGCTTGCGCAGATTGGAAAGCTTGTGCGGATTGGAAGGCTTGCGCGGATTGGAAAGCTTGCGCGGATTGGAAAGCTTGTGCAGGTTGGAATGCTTGCGCGGATCGGAAAGCTTGCGCGGATTGGAAAGCTTGCGCGCGTTGGAAGGCTTGCGCGGATCGGAAAGCTTGCGCGGATTGGACGGCTTGCGTGGACCAGGCAGACCGCAGATTGCGTCACGAGGGTACGCGGATACCTGGAATGGGTTGTTGGGCGGACGCGCGCGGGCAGGCAAGCCAGGCGTATGTTGATATTATGGGGCAAGGGATGGAGGGGTAGGATTGGGCTAGTGTTCTGTGCTTAGGGGTTGTATTTCATCATTCTTGCTTACTTGTGGTTGTACTTAGGTTAGGGTTGAGAGGGAGGGCTTAAATACTTTGCTCTCAACTCCGGGTTGTAGGAGAAGCACGGGGGGGAAGGACGGAGAAACACTTCACTTCAATTCACTTCACTTCACTTCACTTCACTTTGCTTTACGGACTGGACTGCACTTTAGGATATTACTTTTATGGCATTGGATTGGAAAAGAAGGAATTCATCTTATTATTTCTCCCTCCCTCTCACCCTCTCTCTATCTTTAACGGCTGCATTCAATCTCCTTACAGACACTTTGATCAATAACTTCCGGAACTCGAGGACTACTTCTGGGGTGTTGCCCCTCTAAAGTTTCCACATCTGGGGGTCTGGCCGGGAAAGATCTTTTGTCAAAGTCTCTCAAAGGTACTCACGGATGCTACCAACAGCCACTTCTCTTCCTTCCTCCTCCCACGGCTTCCGCGCTACCCCATGGATTTACCCGCATATTTGACTCAACATTGCGGAAGTGGAGCGATTCATCTTGCGGTATGAAACAATTGCGGACTCTGAAGGCGTTTCGGATTTTGAGAAGGCGCGCCATGTTGTCCTGTTCATCAAGGACGTTGAAGCGCGTCGGGACGTGGAGCAGATGGGAGGCTACCTGAACCTCGATTGGCTGGAACTGAAGGAGGACATGCTGGAAAGATGGGGGAGGCGCGGTTCTTGCTTTCGGAAGGACGATCTCAAGCCATCTGCGGGATTGGGTTACAAGGCAGGCGCGCGCAACGGGACCCGGTTGCAAGCGGAAGTGGACTACGCGGAACTGGAGTACCACAGGGCAGAGTATGTTCCGGCCCCACCACTGGCAACCATCTCTTGGGCTAGCAAACTTGCGGAGGTGGCAAGGGGCCTTGAGGCCTATCTGGAGAGTATTCAGTATCCCAGCGCGTCTGCGCCCCCGTGTGCGCAAATGGGGAGGACAACAACCTTTGGCCGACGGGACAAAGGGACCAGACAGCGGATTCAAACGCGGAATTGGTTTCCCCAGTGGGGGCTAAGAACGTGTTGGGGAAGCGGGACTCAATGGAACCAGTGCGGCCTACTGACAGGAAGCGGGCAAGGACAATGGAACGGGAAATGGATTCTACGTGCAGTTTGGGAATTGGCAAGCGGTGGACGGATCTTGCAAAGAAGGCACACGCGGCGGCGGAAGAGACGGACCACGCGTTGGAGAATCTTGACCCAAGCCGGACCTCTTTGATGGCGGGGAGCGCGCATTTGGAAAGGGTAGTGGCAGCAACAAAAAGGACAGGCGCGGGATGGACAGACGGTGGGGCGGAGCGGAAGGATCAAGTGGTCACGCGCGGTCTGATGATGGCCTTCCACAAAAGTTTGGCAGAGTTCTTGTTGTCCGGTGTGACAATGTTATCATGGGTAGAAGGTTCAAGTCTTGAGATGATGAGCAGTTTGATTTTGTTGTTGACATCCGAGTCCAGAACAGATGAGTTGTCATTAATGGCTATTGAGCATCCACAAACATCTAAGATGGCGTCCATCTTATCCTTCCAAACGCCATAGTTGTCCTCGTTGAGTCTAGGAATAGTATCAAGAGCTGTTTTCAACATTGCTTGTCTGAATCCCTCAGACATCAAGCCAGCCATTTTTTCCCAGTTATTTGATGATTTGAGGGATTTGAGAGAGCCCTTTGGCTTTTAACCATGTTAAATTGAGGAATTGATTATACTGAAAACTGGGAACTGAGGAGACAATGACAATCAACAAAAGACATGAAATGAGGATAGTTGAGAGATAAAGACAAACATCGGGCATATGGCAATCATGTGGTTGAGGGATTGAGGTTGAGAGTTTAGTTGAGGCTCAGTGGGGAACGAAGGAGACAAGACTGAAAGAGTTGTGTGAAGAATAAAACCGTTCAATATGAAGAAAGAAAAATAAGAAAAGAAAAGAGGAAGATCTCACCGGGCACACAGACAAGGAGACAGGTGAGGAGGGTTCAATGAGTCAGATGAGAAAAGAACAGGACAGGGAGATGAGATTGAAAGAGTAAGTTTGAGTGAGGTGGAGATCTGATGAGATGGTTGAAGTCATGATGTAGGTTGAGTGAGGTGGAGATCAGATGAGATGATTGTGGTCATGACTTGAGGAATAAAGAGTCGTTCAGGATGGAAGTGGTGTTCCAAAGATGATCTCTCAGATGAGTCGTCCGGGTGAACAATCTCATGAGAAGTTCTACCAGAATTTGAAGTATCCACACTTCTCCCGTATTTGAAGACAACCCGTGCGCCTGCGTGCCTAGTGGAGTGACCTCATAGCTTAACACATTTCCCACATGCAGCCGCAGCAACTAAGACATCCAAGCGCAGCTTAGTAGAGGCACTGAAACCCTTTCTACATGACATTAAAAGCCAGGTACCCAGTCCTGGTCACCTGACAAGTATGCACCCGCAGGACTAAGGGCTGAAAGGCTGACAGAAGGCCTGAGAGCAGAGGTACCACTTAAAGGTGCTACTACCAACGCAAGAAATACTGCAAATTTAATGAATTTCCTGCGGATAATACATAGTGTAAAACTACATGAAATTATATGAAATCACTTGAAATAAGCATTTAACATATTTTTACAAATACAATAAGCAAATACTAACAATGTCAACAATAAGATAACCAAAGCCTGAGAAATCTTCCAAAATACCTTAAAGTTACAAATGAGTGAACTTCAAGGCATTAAAATGTCCCTGATATACCATGAAAAATCAATATGTAAAAATATGACATATATTCTCATAGGATATATTTTCAATTAATTATTTTAAGTAAATGAACAGAATTTTGAAGATAAGTACAAGAAAAATTATTATGGTTTCTTTCCCATCAGTGAATACATAATGAGAACTTATCTTAAATCAGATTATCTGTAGGAATTTCTACTAAGAAGAAATATCAACAACCTGGGAATATTTACTCAAGATAATTAATAGAATAAAGATCATGTGGATAAATAAGGTGTCATTCACATGCCAATAACTCAAATCAAAGAGTAAAATAATTCCATTATCCTGTGGAACTAGATGCTACCCCTGTTATGGCACAAATAAAATGTGATGGGCTACCACTAGTTACCCTTAAAGCCTTAGCCTGCATCCCTTTGATCCCCAATAGCTCTTGAAAGGACAGAATTGTGACCCACAAAGGTAGAAATAAAGGACCTTTTTGACATTATTGATACCCCAGACCCAGTTATATTTACATCCAGACACCTTGCCAAAGTGATTAAATATATATAAGAGATAATTAAGTGATTTTTAGTTTTATTCTGATTGATATTATCCGTCCCAAACCAATTTTTATCAATTTAAACTGCTGAAAAACCTTTTAACCCCAGATACAGGTTGAACCCATCAGTCACGTCCCAAACAGGTACCCAAAGGATTAAAGAACATACCAGTTAGTTTATTATCCTTTTTCTGCTGTGGAAAATTTGTTACAAAGCCCTTCCACTCCCCCATATATTTTATATATATTTTATCTTTGGGAAATAACCTCTTTAACAATATAAATTAAGGGGTCCATTGTAACCAGGTCTATGTATTTCAAAGTGAATTTCCTGAAGAGGTTTTAAATATCTGCAATATCATTGTGGCACCTCTTTTTTATTTACTCAATAATAAATTTATCAATATTGATTAAAAAAATCATTAATATCCAAACTACATTGCCTTGCATTTGCTTTATCCAAATATTTTACCAATTATTGCTGCATTTTTGTAATAATATATTTATTGTTTATTCTATCACCTCTGGTAGGTAAAAGGTAGCAAGGACCTTGGCATCCAGGAGTCTGACAAGGAACCTTATAAAAGTTGTTTTTATCAGTTCTTATGTATTCCAAGTAATTCTAGTGCATAAAAGGAATATGTAAGATTTTGAATTATGGGTAATTTAAAGTTAACTAATGAAGAAATTTGGGTATAATTTCAAGAAAATGATATTTATTTCAATTATTCATTATGATAAATAATATGTAAGTGTTTGCTCTCAAATCTTCCTGGTTATTGAGTGTTTCATCACTTTAATTTTCAAAAAGGATAATCGGGTATGTTGGAACTAACATCTTTTCTTCACTTTTCTGGGTACATATGTTTTTTTGGAAATTTTAATGCTATGGTAAATTTTTAGTTGAACCATACATTCCTTGATCATTTTTTTTCTATTCATGGATTTTTCCTGGGATTTTTTTCCCTGTGAATAATAATATTTTGAATTTATTGGTTTTTTTATTTATTTAATTTAAAAATTTTTGAATTTAATTTGAATTCAGTTACATTTTTTTTATCATTTTTTGATTTTTTTTTTCAATTCTTTCAGTTGTTTTTTTTAAATCCTTTTAGAGCATTATTTTTTCAAGATGCCTTACCCTTGAATGTATATTTGGTTATTTTACACCCCTCTTGTGTTCTGAACACACTGGAATTTCCTTGTAGCCAAATTTATTCCACAGTCTTTTTTGGAAATTTCTGACACCACAGTCTTGAGAAGGAACTAAAGACATGTTTGTTGTGATGACTGGTTTTAGCAAATGCAAGAACACATGAAATTAACTAACTGAGGAGACAATCTTTGGGCAGGCAACACAGCATTCATAAGGTAATCAGAAGATACTAGATAAAACCCAATGGATGGTCACTACAGCTAGAGATCAGTGAGGAAATGAATGACAGGAAAAGAATGGGAAATGAAATAACAGTAAAGTTTTTTCCAAGGTCTTAGCATAGGTGTGAGACAATAGAATATGAATTTAAAGGGCCTTAATGGATGAGAAAGGAAGGAATGACATGTGAAGACAATGCAAATGTGAAGTTGTAGCTTATTCAGAGTAAGGGAATAGTCCATTTTCAAACTACACAGTTAATGTGGCTTTCTAGTCATGGGTGCAAACTATTGTGAGTGCATGACCAAGAATGGAAGTCTGAGGTTTGATGAGACCCAGGTTAGAAGAGCAAAGCTTGAATGGATTTTCAACCGCTGTAGATTTAACTTAAATATTGAAAAATATATACTGAGTAAGTTTCCAAGATTGGAAGGTTGTTACGCAAGCCAGAGGTGGTTAGTGGAAGGCAAAATTTATTTTGTGATTTATTTTTCTTTAAACCTATGGACTCAGTTAGGTGGTACTGAGGAAAAGGATATTTCAAAGTGGAGAAGACAATAAACCTTAACCTTGAAGCATGACATTTTCCCAGGTATTAAGATGCAAGATCCTGCAAGTGTTCAGATGATTTTCCCATTGATTCAAAAATTTGTTTTACCTACTGTATACCCTTTAGTTATCACTATACTTCTTTGCTTTAAATTTAAAATTTTAATTAAATATGTTTTCATCCTCATCTCATTTTTGCAAAAACTGCATCTGTCAAAATGAATGATGTGTCCCTAGTACTGCCATTTGATTTCTCAGAGGAAAGTGCAAGCATTTTAGTTTTTGGAAGGTAGCTGTTACATTTCCATTAAATAGGAAACAAGTTGTCAATACCCCAGTGGCATTCACAAGAAAATTCTGGAGTTGAAGGTCTTCTCCTCCAGTGAATTACCATATACCGCCAGGGCCAGAGATTAAATTCTTTGGAATCCAGAAACAAGGAAATTAAGGCTAGAGAATGAGTAAATGGGAAAATGAAACTAATATAATGTAATCATTGTTATTTATATTATTTACAAGGATCTGGAGGTACACCACTAATACGCCACCACCTCCACCACTGTATTTTGGGCTTTCAACCAAGTTCCAAGCAAAACAGATGTATTATAAGGCGCAATGCAAGGTGCAAGATGAGGAGTGGGTTTTAGTGAATACCAAGGAGGCAAGGGAAGAATGGGTAGAAATGAAAGAAGAAAACAGAAAGTGAAAAGAAGGAGGAAATGGGGTGGAAAATGGAATTAGACAGGAAAAGAGCAAACCATTGGAGTGGAAGGAGACGGGACAGAAGGAAATTTTATGGAAGGAGATGGGCAGGATGGCTGAGGATAGAAGGATCAACTGGGAGTTGTGGTAGCAATCAAGACTGATGCAAGGCATTTGACTGGAAATTTTGGAGAGGGCACTTTGCAAGGACAAAGGAAGAGAGAAAATAACAAACTCTTGGAAGAAGGTGGGTGGAATGCCTGGCCAAAGTGAGCTCAGACTGCAAAGTGCAAAAAGATCTTCAAAAAAAATTTTTTTGCACAAGTTCTTGTGTTGCGCCAAATGTTGGGTTTAATAAATGATGAATACCTGGATGAATTCAGGTTTATGGTTGTGGAGTTGACCAAGAAATCCAAAGAGGCAGAACAGGAGATAAAGGAAAATGTATAATTTGATTTATTTTATTATTATTTTTATTTTATTATTATTTTTATTTTATTATTATTTTTATTTTATTATTATTTTTATTTTATTATTATTTTCATTTTATTATTATTATTATTATTTCATATTTTTTTTTGTTTTTAAAGAGATGGAATTTTGCTTGAAATAAGTGTAGAAAATCAAAAATTTCAAAAAGAATCAGATTTTAAGAAACTGAAAAGGAAGTTGGATGTGATGGAATGGAAAAGGTGATGGGACTGATGAGATGGAATGGGATTGAAATGTGGAATGGGATTGTAAGGGATGGAATTAAGATTTGCAAGGTTTGCAAGGGTAGTTCCCATGGAAGTCTCAAACCCAATTGGGGGAGTTGCAAAGCTGATGGGCTGTTTCCCATAAGGTGCAATATTTCTTGGACTGGAAGCCATTCCATTTAAAAATTTATTGAAGTTTTCCTTTGTGTAACCTGGAATCCAGAATAGAGCTTACTTCCCACTCTAGATGGTCTTGGAAATTGACCAGTTCTGGAGGTGGATGAGTCTTTCCTGGGTATAGGACTCAATCTAGATCTAGGAGAGAAACATGAAAGAACAGGTGGATACATTTCCATTTCACAGGTAAGGTAATTTTCAAAGCATTGGAAGAGATGACTGATTAAACTTTGAATCAGCCAAGTTTTCTTGCTGAGAGTTTTTGGGTTGGGCAAGTACTACAAGTGTTGCAAGCATCAAGCCATACCTGATCTCCTACTGCAAAGTTGGTCTGCTTGCTCCTTGTAGCGCTGGTTGGCTTCTTCAAGGTTGGCTCAAAGTTGCAATTGAAGAGATTGAATGTGGTTGAGGTAATCAGCAGCGGTTTGAGAAAGTTCTACATGAATAGATGCAAAAGGTGGGTTTCTACCATAAATATTCTGGAAGGGCAAACGTATGATGGAGGAATGAGTGGAGTTGTTGTAGGCAAACTGGGCTAAAGGGAGCCATTGCAACCATTCATCCTATTGATAGGAAACGTACAGCCAAAGATCCTGTTTGGGAATTTGATTAAATTGCTTGGTTTTCTCATCCGTTTCCGGGTGGTAAGCCATTGATAAGTTGCTAGCAATCTTCAAATTATTGCGTATCAAGGTCCAGAAGCTAGAAAAAAATAAGATCCACAATCACTAAATATATTATCAGGGAGACCATGTTTTGAAAATACATATTCTATAAATAAATTAGCAAAGTCTTCTGAAGAGGCGGTCACATTCATGCAAAGAAATAAAGTCATGTTTGAGGAGAAATCTACTACTACAAAAATAGCATCATAACCACTAGAAATAGGCTATTGCAAAAGGAAATCCATAGAATCAAACTTCAAATGCTGGAATATCAAGTTTCAGAAGCTAGAGACAAAAAAGATCCACAATTATAACTATATTATCAGGGAGACCATGTTTTGAAAATACATATTCTATAAATAAATTAGCAAAGTCTTCTGAAGAGGCAGTCACATTAATGCAAAGAAATAAAGCCATATTTGAGAAGCAATCTACTAATACTAAAATAGCATCATAAACACTAGAAATAGGCCATTGCAAAATGATATCCATAGACAGAAAGTGCCAAGGAATAGGCGCAATTGGAAGTGGCTGAATCAGATCATACTTCCGTTTTTTTGAGGACTTGTTACAGTTTCAATAATAGCATGCGCTAACAAAGTCTTTTACTTCCTTGGTCATACCAGGCCAATGGAATTCTCCTGAAATCAATTGGTAGGTTTTATCCTGCCCATGATGACCAGCACGCGGAGAGTCTAACCAAGACTCAAAGACATCTAAATTAATGCAAGGATTATCAGGTACTAATATCTGGTCTTTATAAACTAAGTAATAATTTTCATAAATACTATAGTAACTATCTAATAACTAGGCACTCTTGCTAAGTTTGCTACACTTGTTGATCTTGTCAAAGTATGGAAGCGGTGTGTCAAAGGTGGGTGATGATCAAACTGAGTTGTAAGACTGATGAGAGAAAAGTTTCCTAACGTTTTCAGGGTTTTTGTGGGCAAAGGTGCCCCCCTCCCTTGGGTAAACATTTACCCAATGTGATAAAGCATCAAAGACTGCCCCTTGTTTCATGGATAATTACTTTATTTTAAAGTTGAACTTTGAGAGGTATTCAACTCATTTTGCCTGTATGCATGTAAGGACTTTTGAGCTCATAAAACTTTTAAGAGAATTGTGATCAGTTAAAACCTCACAGGGTTACATAAGACTCAAAAGTTATGAATTTCATTTCTTCAAGCAGTAAAAATATGCAAGAAGTTCCTTTTCATGAATCTCATAGTTAAGATCTGCAGAAAGCCATTTGAAAGACTCAAAGGCTACAAGATGAAAAAGAAAGGAAGAGGAACAAAACTGAAAGATTACTCCTGCAATTGCATAGCTGCTTGCGTCTGTTTCCAAAATGGTGCAAGCTGAATTGTTAAAGTGGGCAAGTATTGGAGCAGTTTTGAAGGCCTTCTTTTGAGCTTCAAAATCCAAAGCAGCTTTTCCTGTAAAAACAAATTGAGTGTCTTTTTTGAAGAATGTTAGTAAGATTCACGGTTTTCTTGGCCTAATGCTCAATAAACCTCTGGTAAAAATTACTGAAACCAAGGAAAACTTGAAGGGATTTGACAGAAGAAGGTGCGGGCCAGTCCCATATGTGCTGAATCTTGGCTGGTTCCAGCAATAGTCCTTGCTTCAAGTATATGAAACTTGAAAATTGAAGAGAATGGGTTTTAAACTTGCATTTAGAGGCTTTTGAAAACAGTTTATTCTTTCAAATTTTCTGCATCGCCTCTTGCACCTGTGCAATGTGATCCTTAAGAGCCTTTTAGTAGAAAAGTATATCATTAAAATACACCATGAGGTATTGCTCTAAAAGTTCAGAAAAAATGACATGGACAAAATGTTTAAAAGTGGAAGGAGCATTGCAGAGGCTAAAGGGAATGATGGTGTACTCATAACTTAAAAACAGTGTTCTCATTGCAGTCAAATATTCATGACCTTTTTCAATTCCAATTAAGTAATAGGCGCCTCAGGGACCTAACTTTGAGAAATCAGCACCTCCCTGGAATAGAGAAAGGAGGTGTGACATAGGAAATACTGGGTAGGTATTCTTCCCAGTTACCTGGTTTATTTTCCTGTATTTGACACAAAGGCAAAGGCTGCCTTCTTTCTGTGGAACGAATAGGATGGTCAAGCTGGTATTTGAATTGCTTGGTCAAAGAAATCCTTTGGATAAATTTTTGGAAATGTTTTCTAGAAGCGCGGTTGAATCTTGCTTCAAGAGAGAGTATACTGGTACAGGTTCCAGAGGTTGTCCAGGGATTTCAATCCTGTGATAATTAGAACAAGAAGGAGGAATTTTATCTGGCTTTAAAGCTCAGAAGACTCCAGAAAATTCATAAGAAACCAAAGGTAAGGACTCTTGAATGATTTGTAAATCTTCAATCTCATCATCTTTGGGCACCGGGCTTGAAGTGCTTGCACAATGCAAGAGGATTAGGTAGCTCAAAAAACACCATTTGGTAGGTTCCTGTTTCTCCTCAAAGAAACAAGGAAGATGAAAGTTGCAAAAATAAGAAATAACTCCTAAATATGAAGAGGGAACTTGGGAATGGAAGTCAGGATATTTCAAATCTCCTGGCAGAAAGTTGTCATCCAGCTCAATGACAATGTCAGTTAGGCTTTTTAATTCCTGTTTGAAGAAGGGGTTAGTGTCCTGGGTTTGCAAGTTTCAAATTTTGATTACTCCTTCTTGCTACTTTACATCCAGATTCCAGTAAACTAGAAATTCAAAGCCTAGAATGGTGTTGTCCATTCTGGGGATATCCAAGACAAATAAATCCCATTTAAAGCTGGGGAATTTGGAAAATGCAAAGGTCCATTTTGCACTTTGTCAAACCCAATGAGATGGCTCAGTTGCACTACTTACTAAATAGATGGGAAACTTATCTATCTTGGAACTTGTAACATTTTTGGAAGTGGCAAAAGGTGAAATTATAAACAAAAAATTAGCGCCAGAATAGATTAAAACACAATTAGGAGTATTTTTGTAATGTAAGGGGACAAATGTTGAACTTGGAGCACCAAGTGACTTGCAATTATGAAAATTGACTTGCGGTAATTTAGATAATTTGTATTTTTCCTTTCAAGTATCAGAAAAACTACCAGCTAATTTATTGACTGCTTAGCCTCTTTGAAAAACTATTAAAATCATTTTTTCCTCCACAATAAATACATAAAACCTCCTTCTCCCTTCTTTTCCATTCCTTGTTCTGGAGCATCCCAATTTCTTTGTCCAAGAATTTTGGAGTTTTGGTGACAGCCTTCCCTTGTGGTTTGGAGTTTGAGGCTCAAATTGGTTAGGAGTGTTTTAGCTTCTTCAAGTTTTTCTTCAAAGATTCATCTGCCTTTGGAGCAAAGTTTGATGATCCATGGTTGTTTTACCAAGAGACGTTGTTGGTGCAATAGCCATTATCAAGCTCAATGAACCAGTCAATTAACTGCTGAAGGGAGGTTGTCTTATGTCCCCCAACTGCAAGTTTTTCAATTAGGCTTGCCTGTAAACCTTTTCAAAAGTTAAATACAAGGGCTGGCTTGTTCCAGTGGATGCAAGACTGAAGTGTTTGGAAATGGGAGATATAAACAGAAAATCTACTGTTATCTTTCATAACTAGATTATTAAGTTTGTATTTGACATTTTGGACTTTGTTGTGGTTTCCAAACAGGGTGAAAAATTGTTGCTCAAACCTGTCACAATTTTTGATAATAAATGTGGGACTTGTGTAGTATAAAAGTTCAAGGTATGGTTCAGACCACTGCAAGGCTCTTCCACAAAGGAATGAAGACACATACATAACTTGATGCCTATCAGAAGGAAAAATCTTGGGATTGTTCAAGAAGATGATTTTTCAAGATGATAGATAGGATCTAATTTTATGGGGGTGCTCTCCTATAAAGTGATCAGTTTTCTTCATGCTTTGAGTACAGAAACTAGGACCACTTGTACAATATTTCAAGGAACTTTGATTAATTAAAAGTCTGGATCAGGCTCAAGATCAAGTTCAAAGCTTTGGTCTTGGGAGCACTTGTCAGTCACATGACATATACAGATGTCCAATTTTCTGCGCAACTCATATGTCTACTCAGTATAATGGTTGAGGAATCTCTCTTTTATCTTCCTTCAGAGCACTCAGGTTGCGCCTTCAAGTACCCATTGAGTCACCATATCAATATTATTGATTATTTTATAACTTTATAGAACATTATATAATAATATTTTTATAGTATGTTTTTAGCAACAGAAATCATCACATAGAAACTTGATAATTTATATTATAAGTTATGGAAGATATGATAACTTTGTCCTTTGTTACAATCCTCTGGATGCGTCCAATTGGATGCACAATGAATTTCCACAAAGATTTCTTGCTTTGGAAATAATATTCTTTAATAATTTTGATCTACCATGAACCATATATGGGTAAATTATTATTAACTTTATATTTACTCTCCTTCCAGACTTTACATAAATTTCAGGAGCCCAAACATGCTGGAAAAGCATACATACAGATACCATTAAACTCACCTGATTTATATGAAATCTTTAGGATTAATTACCCAGAGGGACATACTTGTTGAAATAACTGATCTCTGTACTCCCTTGACACAGCACAACTTTGACTAGGCACAACATGGTGCAGCTACTCAAATTCCATGATCCCTGTTCCATCATCATCACCCTTCCTCTCCGGATTCATCCTCCAATCCTCATCTTCTTTCATCCTTCATCCATGACTCCTCACAATCATTCATCCCTTTCTCCCCTGTTCCCACTTCTTTGATCACTCTTACTCCTCCAATCCTCATTCCTCAATCTCATTATTTCAAAATTTCTACCCAGCTTCTTTCCTTCAATCTTCTCCTTCATTTCATTCCTGTTTCCGTTCTCAACCTTTACTTTTCATCCACCAACAATCTCCTTCTCAGTCCCTCAAATACCTCAACCTTTATCAATCAGCTATCATCCTTTCTGTCTAGATGTGAGATCTCACTTTTACGCTTCTTTATCAATGTCTTGTTTCTGATTCCTGCTTTGCAGGCTGCTGGTCTTATTTTGAAATACAGTCATTCCATTCTTCACGGTTAAAAGCCAAAGGCCCACCAACTCAACCAACCAGGCGACAAAATGAACACCCCTAGATCAGTAGACTCTAATTCCTCTCTACTGAAAACCTTGACAGACTCCATCCTTAACCTCACCAAAAGCAATTTCTCCCTATGGCGGTCAAAAATCCTCAAGATCTTCTCCCTTAAAGAAATTTCTCAATGGCTCTCATCAACCAAACCAGAAAAATGCCCAGTTGACATCAACCTTGAGATAGTTGGATATATCCTTGCCAAACTGGATAACAAGACCTACGTGAACTGCATGAAAGAACACCATCTCTCCAATGGCATTGATCTATGGAACTAAATAAATGAATTCTTTGCCTCCTCCCAGACTGCTAAAAAATCTAGGGTCTTCTTAAACTTCCTTAATCTTTTAATTGACCCCAGAAACATCAAGAAATTCATCACTGAAGCTAAATTGTGCCTGATGCAAATCTCCAAAATCGGCATCAAGATGGACAACAACATTGTAGCCTACCTCCTTCTGTACAATTTCCCTCCACAATTGAAACATTTGAAAACCACAATAACTCACTGTCTGGGAGAAAGAAAGATAGATGGAGACTTGGTCCTAAGACATCTCAACCAAGTGAAACACAAATTTGCCTCAGGATCTCAAGCCTCCGCCATGACTATGCAACAAAATCTCCTGAGATGCAATACAAACTGGCACAACCCACAAGCCAACCACCCCAAGGAGCAATGTTTCTGGTTATTTCCCCATCTGAGGCCCAATCCCTCGACCCACTCCGCTTCCTCCACTAACGCCAATCCCTCCAGCACCAATACTACCGCATCCGCTCAACTTGCTTTCACTTTTGCCATGTCCCATTCACACCATCTTGACCAAAATCAAATAATTCTCAACTCGGGCGCCTCTCAGAGCATGTTCAACCATCCTTGATTCTTTGACAACCTCAGGGAGTATAATACGGTCATCCAAACTGGCAAGCTTGGCTCCTCAATAATTGCTTTGGGACAAGGGACTGCAACCCTTATCACCTCTCACTCAGAACTCAACCTCAAAAATTCCCTCTTTGTTCCCAATATAGCTGTGAACCTGGTTTCCTTGGGCCAACTCATTCTTGGAGGCTGTTCCCTGAAACTCACAGCAGCTAACAATTTTGTGATCACCTTCAACTCCGAGACCATCCTAGAAGGCTACATCAAGGAAAATCTCATGTTCATCAAGGAATCCACCCATCCAATCACTCCCACTGCTCACTCATTCAATTCCTTTTCCACTCTCCATAAAATATTCATCCACTCCCACTCCAACTCAGTCAAGCTAATTGCTAGAGAATTCCCAAAGTTAAAGTGGAAAAATCTCAAATGCATCTCATGTGCTTGAGGAAAGATCCAAAAACTCCCTTCAAAGGAACCTTTCCCAAAAGCAATTCCAAATTTGACAAAATCCATGCCAACCTCTGTGGCCCAATCTCTCCTCCCTCCAAATCTGGAAACAGATTCTTCCTAGTTCTCACCAACAACTTCTCCCGCTTCAAGACCTGCCTGCCCATTCAATTCAAATCCAATGCTTCCAGCAAAATAATCAAATTCATCCAACTTCACTCCAACCAATTTAACAAAAAACCAAAGCGTTTCCACTCCGATAACGGTGGAGAATTTCTCAACAATCAACTGGCTTTGTTCTTCTCCAAAAATGGCATCCTCCACTCCACCTCTGAACCCTACACGCCTCAACATAACCCTGTTTCCAAATGCGCCAACCAAACCTATCAAAGCCGCAAGGACTGTGATGCTTGACATGAAGATCCCTCTCATCATGTGGGATGAAATAATTTCCAGCTGCTGTCTCATCCTAAACGTTATTCCCTCCAAACTCAACAAAACCTCCCCATTTGAACTCTGGAAATCCTCTCCTCCCAAGATTTCCCTTATCAAAATTCTCGGCTCAAAAACTATTGTGCTCAACCAACAACAGAGTCTCTCCAAGTTTTCCAAAAAAGGACTGGAGGGAATTCTGGTGGGATTTGATCTGGACCTGCAATCTTATTGAGTCTTCTGTCCAAAAGTTAGTGATGTTATCTACTCAAAACATGTTAAAATTTTTGAAAAAAATCCATTCTCTTCCTCCTCTCCTCATCCCTCTGACTCTCCCTTTGATCCTCTTCTATCCCTAAATGAAACACTCACTGATCTTCTAAATTCTTCCACCCTTGCAAATCCCTCCCCTTTACAATCTCAATCTGATCAGAGTCCAGAATCCTCCACCTCTGACTCACCCAAACCCATCCAAGACAATCATCCACCGTCCTCTTCATCTCACTCATCCAATCACACCTCCTCTGAATCCAACTTTGGAGAGATAGCGCAACAACTCACCAATCTATCCTCCTACACCCTTCGCAATAGAACCAATCTCAGAACCCCAAGTTGCTATGGCTTCATGGCTTGCATTGTTCCTAGAAACTATCCTAAGTTCCTTAAATCTCCTGATAAACCTCACTGGCTGGACTCAATGAAAGTGGAGACCAACGGGATTGAAAGCCACAAAATATTGGAAGGCTGCCACTCCTTGCCCCTTGGTAAATCTGCTCTCTCCACTACCTGGGTGTATCGCCTCAAAGATGACCCCAGTGGGAATGGTGTGATCTATAAATCTTGTCTGTGCGTCCAGGGATTCAAACAGCAGAAGTTCCTTGACTACGGCGAGACTTATGCACCCACTGGCCTCATAACCACTCTCCGCACTCTTCTTGCATACTCCTTTCATCAAAAACTGAAGACTGTTCAGATGGACATCAAATCCGCCTTCTTGCATGCCCCCTTGGAGGAAGAAACCTACATTGAGCAACCCAATGGCTATGACTGCAAATTCCATACCTCCAACTCAAGAAGGCTCTTTATGGTCTCAAACAAGCTCCAAAAATCTGGTGCAATACCCTGAAACAATGGCTCCACTCCCAGAAATTCAAGTTGTCTGTTGCTGATTCCTGCCTGTTCATCAACCACTCCAAATCTTTGTACGTCTTTGTCTACATCAACAATCTTCTGATTGTGGGCAAATCTGATGCCTTCAGGTCCAGACTCAAGGACCAATTCAACATCTCCCATGAAGGGAAGCTGTCCAAGATCCTTGGAAATCACATTGTCATGCACGGTGACAATCTTCTCCTTCACCAACCCAAACATATTGCCACGGCCCTCCAGGAGCTAGATCTGAGCAAATCCAAACCCATTACCACTCCCATGACTCCTAATGTGAAGCTATTCCCTGCCTTGGAAGATGATCACAACAAATTCCTGCAATTCAACATCAACTTCCCCTCAGCAACAGGTTACTTGAACTTCATTGCCAGTTGCACCAGACCCAATCTTTCCTACGCTGTCTCCAGCCTATCTCGCTTCAACAATTGACCTGGAGTTTCCCACTGGAAAGAAACCAAGCATGTCTGCAGATATGTCAACACCACCCATGAGCTTTCCCTATGCCTAATGTCCTCCAATTTCAAATACAAAATTGAGAGCTATAGCAACTCCAATGGGGGAGATGATCCAATCAGAAGAAGAAGTCACACTTGCTTCATAATCATGCTTTATGGGTGCCCTTTTGCGTGTCATAGTAAGCTACCGTCCTCCATATCTCTCTCCTCAGCCAAAGGAGAGCTCAAGTCCCTGGTTCTTGCCACTCAAGAGAAGATTTGGCTCCAAAATCTTATCCTTGATCTGAACCACAATCTAAAATTGACTCACTGCGCTTACTTTGATAATAAAGCCCTCCACAACCTGGTCAATCTATACTCCCATCACAATGCGCTGAAACATGTCAACATACACATCAAATGGCTGAAAGAGAAGAAAAATGAAGGAAGTCTATTAACCACGCTGATCACATCCAGAGAAACTCTTGCCAATTCACTTACCAAACCAGCTATGAAACCACCTGTGATCAATTTGACCTCCAAGCTCCTTTGATCTCCCTTCTAGACACAGTGGTGTGTTGATATAACTGATCTCTGTACTCCCTCAACTCAGCACAACTTAGACTAGGCACAACATGGTGCAGCTACTCCAATTCCATGATCCCTGTTCCATCATCATCACCCTTCCTCTCCGGATTCATCCTCCAATCCTCATCTTCTTTCATCCTTCATCCTTGACTCCTCACCATCATTCATCCCTTTCTCCCCTGCTCCCACTTCTTTGATCACTCTTACTCCTCCAATCCTCGTTCCTCCATCTCATTCTTTCAACATTTCTCCCCAGCTTCTTTCCTTAAATCTTCTCCTTCATTTCATTCCCCTTTCCGTTCTCAACCTTTACTTTTTTTCCACCAAACATCTCCTCCTCAGTCCATCAAATACCTCAACCTTTATCAATCAGTTATCTTCCTTTCTGTCTTGATGTGAGATCTCACTTTTACACTCCTTTATCAATGTCTTGTTTATGATTCCTGCTTTGCAGTCTGCTGGTCTTATTTTGAAATAAAATCATTCCATTCTTCAATACTTATGTAAATTAATTTACATCTTCTATTATGGTTTTAAACTTTTTTAACGCATGCCTAGATGGATCTATTTAGAGTTATGTAAGGAGATATACTGATTCTGAGGCCTTGAGAGCGTCTTTGGGAAGGAGAATAAGTTCTTGGTGTAACTTACCTTTCCTATCAAGCTTCTGGATAAACAAGTTACAACCTTACATTGAAAATATGCCCCAAGGAGTGTGTTTTTACTGTTAATCATTGGGCAATATTACATGGGGATCTGAGCAACTGGAGACGAAATCAAGTACAGTTGTTTACTCTCAACATGATCCTCTGAGTCCCCTGAGGACTCCTGTTAATATAAAACAGGAGGGTCTTGCCCCTGTTAGGCTTTTTCATCATTGTGTTATTGTATAAGATATTGTAGAAGTTAACAAGCCAATTAAAATTAATCTCCAGAAGAAGATTTACTGGGGCCTCTTAATTTAATACCACATCAATCAAAAAATATAACAACCAACTCCAACTTCAAGTCCATGGTCCTTTTGGGAGTTGTAGCCCTCTCTGGCTACTATGAAGGGTGTAAGCTTCCAGGTGTAAGCAATTCTCATTTGAGCTTCATTAATTTGAAGAAAGGCCCCTTAACTTTTGAAAAGGTTTAAGGTGTGGCTATTGTACTCATAATACGTTTTTATTATTGTACTTTGTATGGTTTAAGCAATTTCTAAAGTTATTTAAGTCAATAAAGCTGATTTAATTCAACTTTTGTCTTAATTTGGAGGTATAACCACAGCTCCTGTGTGCAATAGAGTTTATAATTCTGAAAATTGGGGGCCTCATCAAATTTTAGACCATTAGAGAAAGTTCTGTTTAGTTAAAGTAAGTATATTTAGAGTAGTTTTATCGGTTATCTTACTAACTAGTTACATTTTTGAAAAAAAATTAGAAAAATCATTTTTTTGAAAAAACTTATTTTTGAACTCTAACAATTCTGTAAAAGTACAAAAAGGTTATATTGGGTGAGTCATACATCCAAAAAACTCAAAAATTTGAAAATAAACCTGAATTTGGTTTAGTTTAATCAATTTGGTTTTTTGAAACAAAAAGAAAAAAATAATAAAAAATAATAAAAACAATTATTTCTGAGTTTGAAAAAAAAAATGAAAAAATTGTAGTGGAGTTTTCTATCTCTAAAGTTCTGTATAGTCAGAAATTTTCAAATTTCCAAGCTTAAAATTTCAGGCAGAATATTGAAAATAGATGGAAAGAACCCGAAGTTAAGTGTGTTGTCTTTTGATGTTCAAATTCTGTAACTAACAAATTTAGTTACCTTATTGCTATCTTACTGTTTTCATTATCTCATTAACCATGTCTTAGGCCCCCTCTGGGGCTCTCTAGTTGTCTCTAACCTGCTGCCTTAGGCCCCCTTTGGGGTTCTCTAGTTGTCCATAAATACTGGTCCTTCCCTTGGACCATGAATGAAAGATCATCTGATTACCAGACAATCAAACCGGAGTTCCCCTTCCTCCTCTTCAGATCAGTTCCACTTGACTATAAAAGTATTTTCCCCTTTTATTTGGCTCTTTAAAGCCTTGTCATTACTTCTCATTTGGCTCTTCAGTAGCCCACCGTACTCCCTCTTTCACCAAAAAACCTTGCTCCTCATCATGAACGTTTCACGGTTAAAAGCCAAAACTCATCCCACTAAGTCATCCGGTCAACTTCATTGTTACAACTGGTTTTCTCACCGCTAATCTCATCAATCCTACACACTTCATCATTCTATCATCATCCATCACGCTTCATTGCTCCTTCCTCATTCCCTCATTGCTTCACCATTAACCTATCAACCATCCTCCCTCAACATTCTCATCCAACTCTCAAGATCATTAATCTTGGATCAAACCTCCGCAGATAACCAACTCATCTTCAGCACCTGGTCTTATTGTTTCATCTGATCCGCCCATCTCATCATCATCTTCTTCCTCTCCTATGTCTTCTTGGACCCTTCCTCCCAAGATCTCCAGCTGATCCACTGATCTCAATCCAGAGGGTCTGTCTAGTTGAAATCTTCAGTTCATCGGCTTGGTTCACAATCCTCTATCACGCTAAGCCCATCAAGTTACAAAGGCCATGCTCAACTTTAGTATTGCATCTGTGATCTTGGCTGGGTCAATACTGTCTCTGGCTCTAGTTGGAAAGACCGAATATATCATCACTTGTCACAGTCATTGATGGGATCAGGTTTGAAGGACAATCTTGTACATCACCTCAAGAAACTTGTGGCCCTTTAGCCTCTTGGACTATGCAATACTCATGGCCTCTACCTTCAATATCCAAACTGGACGCGGTGGGAGTTGTTGATCCCTATCAACACTGTCCTGCAGTCTCTCAGCTTGTTTCTATCATGTCAAACCTCCACCTCATCCCTTTCCCCATCCAGCTTGATCAGTCCTTCATCCTCCATCAGATCCTCCCTGGCTCACATCCTCCTCAATCTCAATCACAATTCCTTTTTTTTTCTTTGCTTCCACCTCCATCCGCAACATCCTTTGCACTCTCTTCCCTTTCTACCTCCTTCTCACTCTTGCTGCCTTGATGGCGAACTCAATGGCAAGCTTACTACCATGAGCGGCTCTCAGATTCACCCTAATCACTCTTGCTCTCCCACTGGATTCATCTCACCATCTGCAAGGTCTATCTCACCTGTCACCTCTTCAAGAATTTGGTTGGCAGATTTATAAACGCATTGGTGCCAATAGGAAACTCAAACGGATCTATCTCATGTATCAGATATTCATGTGCCTCCTCATGTTTGATTACTTCTTCTTCATGGCCTTCTCTGTCCAGCTTGTCCTACTCCTCCCCTGCGTTGGTCTAGTCAAAAGGGTCCTCACCATCATCGCACTACGCGCAACCTTAGTTCTACTTGTCATTGGTTACTATGCCTCTTGAAACAAAAAACGCTCCATCATGGTTGCCTTCATGGTTGGACTCTTATCCTGTTCATCCTACTCACCTCCAACCTTGCGCGCTTGCTTGCAACATCTTTTCAACAATCCAATCTTGCCCCATCTTTCTCGCACCTTGAACGCGACCTCGCTCGCTTCAAAATTCCCTCTCTTGCTGCCTTGATGGCGGCCTCATTGCTCCCTTGCTTGCTCATCAACTTCATCACCCCATCTGCAACCTTTCTCTTGTTACATCTTAGTGCCTTCTGCAACCTTGATTGCTGCTCACCTCCGCCTTCTCTTACTTTCTCACTTAACCTTGCTTGTGACTTTTATTGCCTCCCTTTTGCTACTCAACTCCAACATCTTGCGCAATCTTGCATCCATCAACATCTGCAAACTTGCTCGCGCTTCATCTGCAACTTCTCCTACTGCTTCACTTGCCATCCCCGCTCATTATCAACTACCATCCTCCCTTGCAACCTTTCTCTTCCACCTCTCAATCTTGCTTGGTCGCTTCTCATCCCCAAATTGCTCCATCCCTCCATCTCAACTTCTCACTGTTGAAACCAAAGGGGCAACACCCTTGAAGTTGTCCTCAAGTTCTGGAAGTTATTGATTCAAGCGTCTGTAAGGAGATTGGATGCAGCCCTTCAAGAGTGAGAGAGAGAGAGGGAGAGAGGGAGTGATAGAGTGAGAATAAGATGAATTCCTTCCTTTCCAATCCAATCCAATCTGATCTGATCCAATGTGATCATAAAGTGAAGTGATCTCCCCCTACAAACCGGAGTTGAGAGTGCAGTAATTAAGTCCTCCCTCTCAACCCTAACCTAAGTAAAACCACAAGTAATCAAGAATGATGAAATACAACCCCTAAGCACAGAACCCTAGCCCAACCCTACCCCTCCAACCCATGCCCCTTGATATCAACATAAACCCGGTTCACCCGCCCGCGTGCGTCTGCCCAACAACCTGTTCCAGGAATCTGGGGCCTACCCGCGTGACCCAATCCACTCGTCTTGCAATGCGCAATCCGCTTGGTCCGCGCAAGCGGTCCAATCCGCGTGAGCCTTCCAATCTGCGCAGTCCGTCCGGTCCGCAATCCGCGCGATCCGTCAGTCTCCCGTCTCCAGGTGCAGAGCCCAAACCAACCGCTGCTGGGCCTACCTGACTGCTGCTGAGCCTGTAGCGTGGCTAGCTGCGGCAAGGCCCTACCCATTTCTGAGTGTGCCGCTGCTGCTGAGCCCGCCGCTATTGCTGAGCGCGCTGCCCGCAGCCCTTTCCCAACTTGAATCCATAAAAGAGCACCACATCCCCCCCCAACTTGAGTTCTGTCCCCAGAGATCTCCCACCATCTCACCTTCCGTAGTTGCACCCCCTCCCCCACTTGTCGCGACTACCCCACTCCTCGCCAGCGAGTACACTATCCCCCTTCTCCCTTTCTCTCCCCCATGGCGTCCTGCACCTATTGCAGCCATAACACCCTTGTCTGCCGGATCAATCCTGGCCGTCACCCATGCATCCCTTGCCGCGCCAGCCACCGCCATTGCTTGCTGAGTGATGGTATGCTGCGTGCTTGTTTGCGTGCCCAACCCCAACCCCGACCGCGCAAGAGGGCCCGTCGCAACTTGTTTGTGGTTTTGAGCGACAAGGAAATTTCAAGCCACGAGTGGACCCCGGCTGGCTCCCCAACGACTCCCCGCCCCGCGCTCCTCCTGGCCCATTCTCGCGCAAGAGCCATGACTCCGGCTCACCGTACCGTTGTGCTGGGCCTCCAAGACGCGCAGACTTCCCAAACTTTGCGGCGTATCAGAATGCGGCTCGAACCTGGGCGGCCTGAGTCCGCATCAACCAGCCCACAATGGACCCACAATTCTTCACTCGTCCTGCTGCTCCTCCTCCGCCTCCTCCGTAACCAGCCCCGGCTCCGCGTCCCTCACCCAAGCCGGCCGTCAACCGCTGTCACCATCCCCAGCTCTGCGTTCCTCACCCAAGCCGGCCTGTCAACTGTCCCCTGTTGTGGTCCCTCATTGCCTGAACAGGCTCCTGTCCCCAACGCCGCTCCAGGCCTGGACCCCACTCCCCCGGCCGGTACTCCCAAGATCCCGGACTTTATTCCAATCGTTCTGGCCGTCCCACTTGCAAGGTTTGATGCAATGGCAAACAAGGCGGATGGACTCCTCCGGAGGTTCCTAGCTGCGCCGCATGGTCACAACACCAAATCCCAGCACAAACTTCTGGCCTCATTCTGCAACTTGGTTGCTGCGGCTCTCTTGTACGGGGTGAAGATGATGAGAGCTGGACCAACTTAAACGGATTGTCCCCCCTCCCTTCCTTTCCTTCTTTTCCTACCCTTCTCCTTTGTATTCCGCGCCTATACACAAAAAGACACACGTTGCGCACGATTGAGTATCCTTTGGGCTTTTGAGTCCCTGAGAGAGAATTAGAACCGCGCGCAAGATCCGCACCTTGGAGAGAGAAGATCCGTGCCAGTGAGAGAAATTGGCAAAGGTGAGAAATCCGCGCCAGTCAGAGTCTGAAAGTGAGAAATCCGCCCAGTGAGAGTCTGAAAGTGAGAAATCTGCGCCAGTGAGAGTATCCACCAGAGTACATGGAGAGACCTCAACGCGCCAGCGCGCGTACGCAATCCTCAAGAGAGACAGGAAGAGAAAAGAAAAAAAAGGAAGAATGAATAGATAAGAAGGAACAAGAGAAAAAAAGTTTGTTGTTTTTTTTTTTTGAGCCTGCGTCCTGCATCCCACTCCAACCTTCCACCCCGCGCTAGCTTCCCCCCCAACTTTGCTGCTGTCCTCAGCCAACCACGCCCCCTATACCCATTTCCAGATCCGCGGCGCGTTGCCTCAACCAATCCCGCAGGGGCCTTGTTTGCAAATTGTTGTCCCAAACCGCCTAGGTGCACCTCCTGCTGCCAAGACCCTCCTGCATCCTTTGAGATTCAAGCCCATCCGCGTGCAAAACCCACACAAAAGCAAACACCCCCAGAAGTCCTTACCACAACCCGCCATGGAGGAGGAAAGAGGCTTTGAAACCCTTTCAATCCCAGCCCTCTCCTCCCCCACCCCGTCCACACAACATTCCTTGCCCTTTGAAGTTCCCGCGGCCTTTTTCTCCCCTCCAGAATTTCCTGACCACTCCCCGCCCGCCGGACCGCGCGTGACCGCTTGATCCTTCCGCTCTGCCCCACCGTCCGTCCATTCCGCGCCCATCCTTTCCGTTGCTGCCACTACCCTTTCCAAATGCGCGCTCCCCGCCGTCAAAGAGGTCCAGCTCAGGTTGTGATTCTCCGAAGCGTGGTCCATCTCTTCCGCCGCCGCGTCTACCTTCTTGGCGAGGCCCGTCCGCCGCTCACCAATTCCCAAACCGCAAGGAGCATCCATTTCCCGTTCCGTCGTCATTGCCCGCTTCCTGTCAGTAGGCCGCACAGGTTCCGTTGAGTCCCACTTCCCCAACAAGTACTTAGCCCCCACTGGGGAAACCAATCCTGCGTTTGAATCCGCTGTCAGGTCCCTCTATCCCGTCCCCCAAAGGTTGTTGTCCTCCCCATTTGCGCAAACGCGGGGCGCAGACGCGCTGGGAGACTGAATACTCTCCAGATAGTTCTTGAGGCCACTTGCCACCTCCGCAAGTTTGCTAGCCCAAGAGATGGTTGCCGGTGGTGGGGCTGGAACATACTCTGCCCTGTAGTACTCCAGTTCCACGTAGTCCACTCCTGCTTGTAGCCAGCCTTCGCCGCGCACCCCTGGTTGGTAATTCAATTCCATGGATGGCTTGAGATTGTCCTTCCAAAAGCGGGAGCCGCGCCTCCCCCTTCTTGCCAGCATGTCCTCCTTCAGTGCCGGCCAATCAAGGTTCAGGTAGCCTCCCATCTCCTGTAAGTCCTGATGCGCTTCTGCGTCCTTGATGAACAGGACAACATGGCGCGCCTTCTCAAAATCCAAAATGCCTTCAGAGTCCGCAATCATTTCATACCGTGAGATGAATTGCTCCACTTCCGCAATGTTGAGTTGAATATGCGGGTAAATCCATGGGGTAGCGCGGAGGCCGTGGGAGAAGGAAGGAAGAAAAGCGGCTGTTGGTAGCATATGTGAGTACCTTTGAGAGACTTTGACAAAAGATCTTTCCCGGCCAGACCCCCAGATGTGGAAACCAAAGGGGCAACACCCCTGAAGTTTTCCTTGAGTTCCGGAAGTTATTGATTGAAGCGTCTGTAAGGATATTTGATGCAGCCGGTCAAGAGTGAGAGAGAGAGGGAGAGAGAGAGTGATAGAGTGATAGAGTGAGAATAAGATGAATTCCTTCCTTTCCAATCCAATCCAATCTCATCTGATCCAATGTGATCATAAAGTGAAGTGATCTCCCCCTACAACCCGGAGTTGAGAGTGAAGTATTTAAGTCCTCCCTCTCAACCCTAACCTAAGTACAACCACAAGTAAGCAAGAATGATGAAATACAACCCCTAAGCACAGAACCCAAGCCCAACCCTACCCCTCCAACCCATGCCCCTTGATATCAACATACGCCTGGTTTACCTTCCCGCGCGCGTCCGCCCGACAACCCGTTCCAGGTATGCGGGGCGTACCCACGTGACCCAATACGCGCGTCTTGCAATGTGCAATCTGCTTGGTCCACGCAAGCCATCCAATCCGCGCAAGCTTTCCAATCCGCGTGAGCCTTCCGCTCCGTGCAGTCCTTCTGGTCTGCAATCCGCGCGATCCGTCCGTCTCCCATCTCCAGGTGCTGAGCCCAACCCAACCGCTGCTGGGCCTACCTGACTGCTGCTGAGCCCGTAGTGCGGCTAGCTGCGGCAAGGCCCTACCCATTGCTGAGTGTGCCGCCGCTGCTGAGCCCGCTGCTATTGCTGAGCACGCCACCCGCAGCCCTTTCCTGACTTGCGTCCATAAAAGAGCACCACATTGCTTGCTCCCATCCATCTCCTCCGCTCCACCTCTACACCCATACTTGCTCCATCTCCTCAATCAATTTATCCAACAACCTCAATCACCATCACTCCATCTCCTACATTCCATCCTATTCTACAACAACTCACCCATCATCCTCAACCTACATTTCAACTTGCTCCTCTACATCTCCACCATCAATCATTTCAACCATCAACCATATCAACTACCACCTCACAATATTATGATCATCAACCTTCAACATTAACATCAACATTCTTCCATCTAGTATTGAACAGGCTAGTGTTTTGGAATTCTTCCCTCATTTTTTGTTCAATACTACCTGTTTATATATTTCTATTGTCCACCCTCTTTCATTACAACAATCACATTCATTACTATTCAACACTCTATCAATACCACCATTATCCTATAACTGTCACCACTCCATTCCAACTTCATCTCTAAAACCAGCACCATCACCATCACCATCATCATCATCATCATATCATTCTTCCCCATATCATGCTAGGCAACTATGCCTGAGGTCCTTGTTGCTCCTCTTAAAATAGGCTATCATTTCCCCATCTCATATCCTGACAAGGTGGTGTCTTGTCATTTATTACTCAACTCTCATATCTCTATATTCTCATATTCTCCTCTCATTTCTCATGAATCTCTGGAATGTTTGCTGGTCTTAAATTGGTTCCTAAATTTGTCAGTTAAGGTGGCTTGTTGTCTTTTGATGTTCAAATTCTGTAACTAACAAATTTAGTTACCTTATTGCTATCTTACTGTTTTCATTATCTCATTACCCATCTCTTAGGCCCCCTCTGGGGCTCTCTAATTGTCTCTAACCTGCTGCCTTAGGCCCCCTTTGGGTTTCTCTAGTTTTCCATAAATACTGGTCCCTCCCTTGGACCATGAAGGAAAGATCATCTGATTACCAGACAATCAAACCGGAGTGCCCCTTCCTCCTCTTCAGATCAGTTCCACTTGACTATACAAGTATTTTCCCCTTTTCCTTGGCTCTTTAAAGCCTTGTCATTACTTCTCATTTGGCTCTTCAGTAGCCCACCGTACTCCCTCTTTCTCCAAACAACCTTGCTCCTCATCATGAACTTTTCAAAGTGGAGCGTTAAGTTGGAAGGACAATCAATAGATCTTGATTGATAGGGGATCATTGAAAAAGAGCTTGTAAGCTCAAAAATTCAATATTCAAGCCACACCAGCCTTAAAAGCCGATCATTGCATCCTTATGTTGAAGAAGAGTCCAAAAATATAGACTGAACAAGTCGTTTTTTTAAACCCAACGATCCAATAGTTCCTAGCACAAAACGTAACAAGACAATTAGACCCGCAACTCAAAGAGTGAGTATTATAGGCTGTATATCTCAAATCATTAGCCAATAAACTAACATCCTCCCTTTCAATAATTTTCAAGCAGTTATTGATAGATTCCTTTCTGCCTGTGAATCAAGGCAGAGCGCGTAGCTTCATCTCAGAACCTAGCTCCCTAAAAAGGAGCAATCAATGTAGTGCAGACTTCAGTGTCACTGACGCAAACAACAGAGCCAGTACTCCATTTATGGAGATCATAACCCATATTTAGTGACCCAGCTCTCATAAAACATCTCAATAGCAAGTAAAGCTTTTTGAATGATTGAGACTAATTCAAAACTGAATAAAAAATAAAAAATACAAAATACAAATTATTATTTTTTCAACATACTTACTATTAATACCAGGAGAAGGGGTTCTGAGCTTGCGCCCCCAGGAGATTTGAAGCATTGGAAGAGACAGCCCTCCGCCAGAAGTAGCCAATCTGTTGACCTTTCACAGACAGAACTAAATGAAGTAACTGGAGGCAGTGGCAGCAGACAACATGCAGAATCAAGCCAAATACCTTACACAGGCACTGGCCACTTACAGAGCCTCTGCCAAAAGTCATAGGGAGGGAACAAGTATTGAAAGAGACAGAAAATTGGGATCCAACAAAGATAAATAATCCAATATTCCCCAAACCAAAGATAAAAATATTGGTTCCAATGAACCAATCAGCCCAAGCACCCACCTCCCAGGTCCCCTTAGAGACTCTTTCTCACCCCCATAAAGAGAGAAAAATGAGCATGAGAAAGAGGGGAGATCATAGGAACTCCATTTATGGAGAGATGATGAGGATGGCCAGATCTCTCCAAGGAGGTTTCCAATTCTTGGAAGAATAAACAGCCAAGAGAATGAAAAAGTAGTGCTATCTCTAGATTCTGAAATAATGTTATAAAATTTTTGTGATATTGTTTTTAATGAGACTCTCCACATTAAAAAAGCAGTATTACATCCAATAAGTATTGTATAGAGGGCTTTGCTTCAATAATTAAGGAATATGATTGTATCATTTCTGATAGTGTAATTTTTAAATCTGTCCTTGCCAATTCAATAAAAGAACAAGAAGATGAGACAAACAAAACCATTGAATCAGAATTAACTAAGGTGCATAACAAACATTTCAATAAATTAGAAGCAATGATAGTTGAAATGAATGAAAATTTCAAAACCAATAAGTCATCCACTGATGATATCAAGTAAAAAATGAATTTTTTAACATCAGCTGTTATACAATTGAGCAACTCAATTGATTTGTTGGAGAATGAGGTTAATCAAACATTTTCTTTGATGGAGGAAGAGATATAACTGCAGAGATCCAGCTCTCAAGACTTGATTGATGAACTTAGTAATAATATAAGGCAATTGAATGAAAAACTTGAGAAGAACATGCTAATAATCTCCAACAAATTGGATGGTGCCAAGAAAGTGAGAATAATTGGACCAAATTTTCAAGATAACACTAGGCAAGATAACACTAGTCAGAGAAATGAAGAAAGACATAGAATTTTATCATATAATAAACAGAAAGTGCAGGATAATGAAGTATTGAAACAAATCCTTCAGGGTCTGCCCAATATTAATGAGTGACCTAATTTCACAGGTGAAGGAGAATATGATCATACAGAATTTAAATCTTGGATTGATACACTGAAAGAGGATCCTAAATTTCCTGATACCCTGATCACTAGCAGGTTAATCATTTTTGTTAAAGGCATAGCTTCAGACTGGTATAGAGACAGTAGAAATGCTGTTGGATTACAGAGCTGGAAATTCTGTAAAAAAGAGTTGAACAGAAAGTTTGGTACACCAAATTGAAAAATAAAGTGCATGAATTCCTTTAATAATGATAAGTTTATAACTGGTGTTTCCATTCCTGCTGATTAGGTGACAAGACAAAAGAAGAAACTTAGAGCTTTTGACCCATTATTAGATCAAGATAGCATCAAATTTAGGCTACTTTCACTAATGGATGGTGAAATCTCTTTTGCAGTTAAAACAAGTATGAAAGCAGATGGAGATTTTTCAAACTTGATCAACATATTAGAAGATATAGTATAGAATACGTCACTAGGAAGGAAGAAAAGCTACCAAACCAGAGACAAAAATGTTGTCAAGACAGAAAAGGACAAAACTGTTGTCAAGAATCCTGTCTCCAACGCCAATATATCATGCTACACTTGTGGTAAGGTAGGAAATACCTCCAGAACATGCCCCCAAAAAACAACAAAAATTAACAAAGTCAATAATGAAAGTGCTGATAAATGTAATAATTGTATGGAAGAATCTGAGGAAGACAGTTCCATAGGAAAAGAGGAAAAACCCAACATAGGGTGTATAAACTTTGTTAATAAAACTAATGAATTAGTCACTATGAATTTTTATGATAAGCCTTGTAAGGTCCTATTGGAGGGTGGAGCATGTAGTTCAATAGTAAGTAAGAATTATTTGGATAAATTCTGTACAAATTGGAGGAAGTTTTTGGTGACTGCACCTGCTGTGAAATTACATAGTTGCTCTGGGTCATTGGTTTTACTAGTAATAGTCAAATCCAAGCTATTCTTTGCTTCATTTGTATTAATTATTAGATTTGTAGTAATTTATAATACTCCCATAAATTATTTCATAATAGGGAGAGACTACATGAAATATTATTGCTTCAAGTTTTTCCACAGTAAAGAATCTTCATACTTTACTGTTGTTGACAGTGTTAAGTTCCTTTTTGATCAGGAACATCTTAATTTGGTGGATCACCTTCATGAGGGAGATTTTAATAAGGAAGTTAGTAATGAATCTAATATCAATTCATTACTAAGTGATCAACAGAAAAGCAATCTGCTACACATATTTTTCTAAAATAGAGAAGCATTTGCTACTGCTGATGAGCCTTTTTGATCTTTAGTTGGTCATGATGTTAAAATAAATTTAACTATAGATTGGCCTTGTCCACCTGCCTTGAGGAAGCATCATTTTCCAGCTAGCCAAAGGAGCAGAGAAGTAATTCAGGAAAATATAAACACATTTCTGAAACTAGGAGTTATCAGAAAATTAGGAGCTGATTGAAGAGGTTTACATTACCACACCAGTTATAATAGCCTGGCATAATGGTAATTCCAGAATTTTTGGTGACTTTAGAGCCCTCAACTCTTATACTAAACCAGATAGGTATCCAATTACCAAGTGTGTTGAATCCCTAAGTAAACTTCACCAAGCAAAACATATCATTTTTATCAACGTGTTGAAAGGATTCAACCAGAATTTTGTGCATACAGACAGAAGGGGGTTTTGAGAATATTTTGTCATTTAGGTGTTTTTGAATATCTGAGAATGCCATTTGGTATCAAGAATGCACCATCTCATTTCCAAAGAATGATGGATTCTGTATTCCACAAATTATTGATGCAGAATTGGCTGATCATCTATTTTCAGATGACATTATTATATTTTCTGAGACATTGGAAGAAAATATGTGTGGGTTATCAATTAATTTGAAGAAGTTTATTAAAATTAACATGAAGATTTTATTGAGTAAATGTTTATTTGGTTGCAATAAATTTAAGGCCCTGGGACATATTTTGAATGGACTGTCCTTAGGAATAGATCAGACAAGAGTAGCAGCAGTTTTGTTAAAACCTAATCCTAACATTGGTTAAGAGATGCAGAGTTTTTTAGGCTTTGCAGGGTACTACAGGCTAAACATTAAAGATTTTGGTATGATAGCTTCTATTCTGTAAAAGGTCTGTAGTCCCAATGTTGCATTTGAAATGACTACAGAGAGAATTGAGGCTTATGAATTATTAAAAAATTTTCTAACCACTGCACCTTTGCTTTTTCACCCAGAACCTAAAAAACCATTTACGTTGTATGTGGATGCATGTATGGAGGTTTTAGGGGCAGAATTACACCAAGTACAAACTTTTAATGACAAACCAGTTGAAGGGCCTATATTTTTTATATCTAGAAAACTCAAAGATAGTGAGAAAAGGTATGGTGCCTCCCAACTACAATTCTTATGCTTAGTGAGATAGTGAGAAAAGTTATGGTGCCTCCCAACTACAATTTTTATGCTTAGTTTGGGCTTTGGAAAAATTATATTATTATTTGGATGGTTGTCAATTAAAGGTTATTACTGATTTTACTGCACTCAAGTCACTTCTGAATCTATAGACACCTAACAGGCATAGGTTAAGATGGCAGATAGCTATTCAGCAATAGAGAGGGTGCATGAGAATAGTACATATTGAGGGAATAATACATAAGAATGTGGAAAATTATCCAGATTGGCCTTTCCTAATGATATTGATAATCTTGCCTATGATCCAGAAGATGATGTGGAAAAACTACCTTTTATGGGGTTTTCAGTGACAAATTTAGCTGAAAACTTCTGGGACTCAGTATTTGATTCATATAACAACAAAAAAAATACATCTCTACTTCTTGAAATATTGAGGTCTAAGTCTAGTGTACAAAATATTGTTGAAGGACTGGATGCAGATTGGAAGAAGGTTTATATGGAAGGACAATTTTTCTTTTAGATTGGTTAATATATCACAAATCTGCTCATTGCTTGTCAGTGGTATTATTACATGATTATCATATAAAATTGTTCTTGAGTGAGTGTCAGAAAATGGTTGTTCAGGAAACCTTTCAAAAGATAGAACTATTGAAAGGGTTAAGATACTGGCATGGTTGCCTAACTGGAGAAAAATTGTTGGGTCATATTGTGAATCCTGCAAAAGATGTCAAAAGGCAAATAAGTCTACAGGTAAAAGGTATGGTCTCTTACAAGCCATAGAAGAACCAAAAGAAAGATGGCATACTATTAACATGGATTTTGTATCTGAATGGCCTCCTGGAGGTAAAGATAATTTCAAATGTGTACTAGTAGTGATTGAAAGATTCTCTAAGAGGGTTAGATTCTTACCATGTTATAAAGATAGCTCTGCAATGAGAATTGCTATGTTATTTTGGAAAAGTATTTTCATTGATGTGGGATTTCCAAGGAATATTATCAGTGACAGGGACCTAAAAATCACATCTGAGTTTTGGCAAAGTCTTTTCACTTTAGTTGGAAAAAAGCTATCTTTTTCAAAAGCTTATCATCCACATACTGATGGTCTAGCAGAAAGGATGATAAAAACATTGGAAGACATGATCAGGAGATATTTTGCTTATGGAATTGAATTTAAAGAAAGTGATGGATATAATCATGATTGGGTATCTCTTTTTCCAGATTTAGACTTTCCCTACAATTCCAGAAAGTATTCTACCACTCATATTTTCCCTTTTGAATCAGAGAGAGGTTGGATACCTCACATGCCTAAAGACATGTTGCTAAGTAAGACTATAATGTTACACCCTTCAGCTGACTGTTTCATTGAAATGATGAATAAAGCTTAAACATATGCTAGTAAGTCTGTTAAGGATGCAGTAGAGTATAATAAGATTAGAAAAGACAAGAGGCATAGGGATCATAATTTCAAGGTAGGAGACATGGTTTCAATTTCTACTGTCAATTTTAGTAATATTTCAGGACATAGAAAATTAAAAGATGCATTTGTTGGTCCATTTGTGGTAAAAGCACTTCATGGTAAGGATGCAGTGGAGGTTATTTTAACCAAATAATTTTACAGAAGACATCCTACCTTTCTAATTGTTCTTTTTAGAAAATCCATTGATCCAATTGAGTCCTTTCCTCACATAAAGTTTCTGAGGGTTGTGATACCACCAATAGAACATGCTATTGAAGGTATGCCGCATAATATACTGCAACATAAATTCATGAAAAAGGATGAAAAAGATGTAACATTGTATCTAGTGAGGTTCACACAAACGTTTTCAGACAGTCATCTAAGGCTAGATGCTAAGGACATTCAAAATGCTGATATTTTTTTAAGAAGATATAGAGCTTCCAATAGATCTAAAAATTCTTGAAACATTAATTTTCCTTTTGAAGGTGGGGAGTGTCAGCCATGGGACATATACAGATGTCCTATTTTCTTCACAACAAGCCATATGTCTACTTAGTCCAGTGGTTGAGGAATTTATCTTTTATTGTCCTTCAGAGCACTCAGGTTTTGTGTTCAACTCCCTATTGAGTCACTTTATCAATAGTATTGATTATTTTATAACTTTATAAAACATTGTATAATAATATTTTTATAATATGTTTTTAGCAGCAGAAATCATCACATAAAACATTGATAATTTATATTATAAGTTATGGAAGATATTATAACTTTGTTCTGGTTTACAATCCTCTGGATGCGTCCAATTGGATGCAAAATTAATTTCCATAAACATTTCCCGCTGTGGAAATAATATTCTTTAATAATTTTGATCTACCATGACCCATATATGGGTAAATTATTATTAAATTTATATTTAATCTCCTTCCGTCCTGTAGATAACTTTCAGGAACCCACAAATTCTTGAAAATTGTACATACAGAGACCATTAAACTCACCTGATGTATGTTTACTCTGAAGGATTAATTACCCAGAGTGTATCTGCTATTATGGTTTTAAAACTTTGTAACACATGCCTAGATGAATCTATTTAGAGTTATGTAAGAATATGTACTGATTCTGAGGCCTTTAGAGCGTCTTTGGGAAGGAGAAAAAGTTTTTGGGTTAACTTACCTTTCCTTTCAAGCTTCTGGATAAACAAGTTACAACCTTACATTGAAAATACGCCCCAATGAGTGTGTTTTTACTGTTGATCATTGGGAAAGATTAAATGGGGCTTTGAGCCACTGGAGACTAAATCAAGGACAGTGGTTCACTCCCCTGATGATTCCCTGAGTCCCCTGAGGACTCCTGTTAATATAAAACAGGAGGGTCTTTCCCCTGTTAGACCTTTTCCTCATTGTATTATTGCATAAGATATTGTAGAAGTTAAAAATCCCATTAAACTAAATCTCAAGAAAGAGATTGACTGGGTCTTTTTAATTTAATATCAAATCAATCAAAAGATCCCACAACCAACTTCAACTTTGAGTTCAAGGTTCTTTTTGGAGTTGTAGCCCTCTCTGGCTACTATAAAGGGTGTAAGCTTCCAGTTGTTAGAAATTCTCCTTTGAGCTTTATTATTTTGAAGCAAGACCCCTTAACTTTGTGAAGTTTTAAGTTGTGGCTATTGTATTCATAATATCTTTTTATTATCCAAGTTTGTATGGTTTAAGCCATTACTAACTTATTTAAGTGATAAAGGCTGATTTAATTCAAATTTTGTCTTAACTTGCAGGTATAAACACAGCCCTTTTGTGCAATAGAGGTTATAACTCTGAAAACACTAGTGCCAGCTCTCAATCTACCACAAGTCAAGGTTTCATCTAAGGAATTTTTTGAATCTTTGATTTACATGAGAGGAACCACTGGAAGTTCCCATTGAGGAGCAAGGGGGTTGTGAAGGGGTTCAACCAAATGAGATTTAGAAGAATGAAAAGTATCTAAAAACTGTTTGGACCATAAAGCGCTTATTTTTCCTAACCAATTGATATAATCATTTTAAGAGATGAGGGAAGCCTTCCTGGGTGAGAAAGTAAATGACATCATAAAAGTAAAAATCTACTATAGGTTGGTGAACTAAAAAAAAAGGAGTTTAGTTAGTTAATTTACTGTCACACAACCACCCCATGTACTCCAGGGCAATCTTAGATGATTGTGATTGCAAAGGAAGAGGCTGAGTGCAGGGGAAAATGCAAGGTAGTGAGGCTAACTGCAAAGTGCAAACTTATGATTTGTTTACTCAACAAACAACAAGGAAATGGGGATTTTCCAATGAAGAAGGAACTAAATCCAAGCCCAATGTGATGACTGGATTTAGAAAATGGGAGAACCTATGAAATTAACTAAATGAGGAGAAAATCTTTGGGCAGGCTAAACAGCCTGCATAAAGTAATCCACAGATACTAGATACTGTTGGAATTATGGCCAGCGGTTATCTTAGGCAAATGAGCAGTATTTAAAGCAAAAGAAATGCTGGACACTGGGTGTCAATATTGTCTAATGGGGCTCTCACAATGGGGCAATATCTTGGATCAATTTGATTGGAATGATGAATGAATGGATGGAAAACAGCAAGGAGAAGGGCTCCTTAAGTATAAAAGATTGGCCTCTTGTGAGCCCATGATACAACAAGCCAAAAGGCAAATTTTCCGCCCCAAAAGGGCTCTACAGGCTCTACAGACTTTGTTAATTAGTTTGGACTACATCAGCCCACATGGCATCAGTCCCTGTACCCTTAAAACCAGCCTATTCCGGTTATTTCTGGTGTTTCCACCTCAATGGGGCTGAACCAGCCCCTTAACTGTTCAATCCCCTTGGCTGTTTGTCCTTTACAACCAGCCATGATGACCTTTATTGCCTTGTTGACGGGCTGGTTGCCTCATGCAGCCAGCCCCTGGCCCCTCAAATGGGCCAGGTGGGACCCAGGGCACACCTGGGTCCTGTCTCAGACACACATGGGGGGGGTGTGACCAGTGGACATGCTTTCCCCCCCCCCTCTTTCTCTCAAATCCCTGGTGGGGGGGTTCAAATCCCCTCACCAGGGGCCCTGGGGATTGATACCCCCAGGGCATTGTCAAGAAGGTTGGCCTGGGAGGTGATCAGGTCCCCCCAGGCCCATCAATCCTCCCCCTTGGTAAAGGGGGGGGGAGAGCGCCCCTAATTGGTCCCTTCAACCGCTCAATGGTGGAGGGTTGATGAACTCCCCCCCACCTGCCGGTCGCTCAGCTTGCGGCGGGCGCCGCCACCTCCTTGGGCAAGGGGGTGGTCAGTTCCCCCCTGCCCTGACCGACCGCGCTGTTGCGGTTGGTCGCTGGCTGGTTCAACCCAGCCAGCTTGCCCCCTTCCCCCTCGCAATGGCGAGCAAGCCGGGGCCGCAAGCCCCGGCTCCATGGCGCTGGTTGCCTAGCGCGATCAGCCGGGCCCGCGCGGGATCACTCGGCTGCGCGACAGCCCAGAAGCGGGCCGTCGGGCCCCGCGTGGGCCGCAACACGGGTGGCGGCCCCCAGCAGGCCGCGACAGGGGCGGCGGCCCCAATGGGCCGCCCCAAGCCCAAATTGTGAGAATTACATACTTTGGTGGGCCAGCCCGTCTGGCCAAGTATGTTCATAATAAAGCTTGGGCCCTCTTATGCCAAAATAAGCCCATCTGGCTTGGGTGGCCCATCCACCCTGGCAGGCCCTTGAGGGCCCGTGTCCCAAAAGACCATAAAAAAGTGTTTTGCCGCCCAAATTCCCAAAACCAATAACACCCACATAGGCCCACGTGGCTCACTTGATGTACAATGGGCCGTGGAGGCCCATTTTTGCATCCCATTTGGATTACACACTCCTATGCACATTACCTGAGTGCATCCGCATTTTAACAGATTCAACCCAATGGATGGTCACTACAGCTAGAGAGCGGTGAGGCAATGAATGGCAGGAACGGAATGGGAAATGAAATAACAGTACATTTGTTTCCAAGGTCTTGGCATAGGTGCAATACAATAGAATATGAATGTACAAGGACATAATGGATCATGAATGAAGGATTGACATGTGAAGACAATGCAAATGTGAAGGTTTAGCTTATGCAGGGTAAGTTACTAGTGCATTTGCAAACTATACAGTTAATGTGGCTTTCTTGGAATGGGTGCAAACTAGTGTGAGTGCGTGACCAAGAGTGGAAGTCCAAGGTTTGATGATAACCAGGGTAGAAGAGCAAAGATTGAATGGATGGTTGACTGGTGTAGAGTTAATGGCAACATTTGCAAGTATATAATGAGTCAGTCACCAAGATTGGAAGGTTTTTACATGATCCAGAGGTGGTAAGCAGAAGGAACAATTGATGTTGTGAGCTTTTTTTGTGTCATGCTTATGGGCTGAGGAAGATTGTACTGAGGAAAAGGATATGCTGAAGTGGAGAAAACAATAACACTTAAACTTGCAGAATGGAAAAGAAAAGTGTTTGTCAAAATTTTTCCTTCTGATTTTTTCATGTTTCAATACATAAAAACGATTAATATGGATACAAATATTAATATTTATTCAACTATTATTGTTTTTATATTTCTGGTGTATTTTCTTGGAGTGAAAAAACCTAATTACCAAGCTCTAAATTTTTCTGGATAATTGTTTTCTCAACAAGGAGAAAGCAATGTTTCTCCCAGCTTGCGCATCCCCCAGTGGTTTTGAATCCCCAAATGGAACCCTTTGTAGGTTGATATTCCCCAATTGCTGCTTGAAAAGAATTGCAATGGGGGATGCAAGAGTTGTCAGCAGGGGTTGCACATGTTTTCCTGGCCCATTTGAGGGGGAATTGGGTTACCTAGGAACCCCTGTACCACATTTGAGGGCCCTCAACCCAAATTTTGAGATGTGGCATACATTGTGGGACTATCATTGGACCAAAAAAAGAACTTTGGATCACATTCTACCTATTGGCAAAAAAAAGACTTGTCACAAACCGTACACATCACCGGCGTGTAAGATAAATTTATTTTTCACAACCCAAAAATGAGCAAAATTGTGAGTTTTTTAAACATTTGGATTTAATAATAAATTGAGCTGAATTTTTGTTTTTGTTTTATGAGAACAGTGGCAAGCACACTCCCCCCTGGTTTAAACATGTTTGCATTAAAGGACTTGATTGAAAATCTTCTTAAAAAGCTTTGGAATCTAAGGATTGGGGTGGGGATTTGGAAAATAAAATATTTTAAGCACCAATTTCATCCTTATCTAGGTTTAAAATTGAGGAATAAGATGTTTCTTCAAAACTGGAATTGACCCAAGCATGTGTGTCACATTTCATATGAAATTTGACTGAGAATGATTTTTCTTGATCAATACAAATGTAACCATGGGGGGTGTAACTATGTAACTATGTGACAAAGAGGTTGCAGAACCCCTTTATTATCCTGCTATGAGAGCCTTTCCTAGTAGTAAATAAGCTGATATTTATTTTCAAAAATGGGAATCCTTGCATGGCTACCCATTGAAAACATTCAAGTCAAAAAAGGATAAATATTTCAACCTAGCATGCAACAGAGTTGGAGTATATGAGGTGCTGTGCCTCACAAAACGGCAGAGGAATACTCACATAATGAAGGTTCTGTTTCAATTTATTATCCATGCAAGTTGCAAAGTACCAGATCCCACATGGCATCTCTCCATTAGTAATGACCAACACAATCATCAACTGTATTAAAACCCCTCAGTGAATCCTCAACTGAGGAGAATCTGTGATGTAGCCTTGGATCATCTTGAAGAAGGCATGGAATATGGGCCCAATACAAGTCAACTTAAAAGGAAATTGGTCAAGATTGATTGTGGAGAATATACTTACAATAGAATAACCTATAAAACTAAGGGCAAGGTTAAGGAAGCAGAACTCAAGGGGAAAAGTGTTATGGATGTGCTTTTCAAAATACTCCAAGAATTTCAGTGGGTCTCCAGTTCAAACTTCATTGGAAAAGGTCACTTAGAGGTCCTGTTCTTTGCCTATCCTGATTCTATAACTTTTTTTCAAAAAATTCAACCATATTTCTTTTTTGGATTGGACTTATAAAACAAACAGGTACAACATCCCTCTATTGCATGTTGTATGAATGACAGCCCACAGGAGAACTTTTACAAATGCTTTTGTTTTTATAAAAAATAAAAAATTTGAGTTCTACAGTTGGGTTTTTAGTGCACTAGAGTAGTTAGCCTATGATTGAGGGATGCTTCCTAAATTCTTTGTGACGGACCAAGAAAAAGCTCTGATTTGTGAAATTGAACATAGTCTCCCTGAGTCATTCAGAAAGTTTTACTCTTGGAACTTGTCTAAAAATATTCAAGCAAATTTCAAAGTTCCAGTGCTTGAATCATGTCAATTTTTTGAAAAACTAAGTTCAATTTTTATGGAAAAACCCAAAGAAGTTAAAGTGAAGATTTTAAAGTCTTTGGTAAAGCGTGCAAAAATTTGATTGCTAATCCAAGGCTTCAGCCAAAAGTATTATAATCCAGCTGCAGTTGAAAAAGCTTTAAGGGAAACTCAGAACTAATATCAATATTTGAGCATTTGGAAAGGGAACTTGATAAGAAAATACAGGTTAGAAGCCACAAAAAAGGCCAAAAATTGTAATTCTTTTATTTTGAGAAGTTGTTTTTTTAGGTTTTAATGGACTGATGGGGGAATGATATTTATAGTGCAAGTCAGGCTAAGTGAAGAAATTAAACAGAAGCTTATATTTGGTAAGTATTGATTTCATAAATATGATTAAAATGTTGGCTAAATGAAGCTGAATCATAGGAAACAAAATCAAAATACCTCAATGAAATACCTGCAAACTCACATAAGTGCTTGGGTGAGTTTTTGGTTCCTGTTGGCAATGGGAATTTCATATTTATATTCATTGCTAAATCACTTGAGTAAAATGAAAAGGTATGGCTTAAATTCCAAAGTTAAATGATTGAAACATTCAGGAAAAAGAAGTAATTCTATGCTAAGATACTTGGTGGTATCCAAGAGGTTGAAAAAATTGACAAAAACACTTGATGTTAAAGAAATCAATGAAAAGATTCCCTCTTCAAAATGGCTTGCAAAGCTACATATGGGCCAAATCATAGCAGATACTGATGGAAGGCCAATTTTTGCATTTCATTGGATTTATTTTTTTTATACATCTATGAAAATTGGTGTAAAATAACCATTGGAAGCCACCTTCACTGCTTTTGTTATCAATGAACACTGGGTTCATGTTTCACTGAGGGAGATATGATTCCAATCCTGCTCATTGCCTCAAAACAATCTTCTTTTACTTCAAAGAAAGCTATGGGTGTGGTTGATAATCTCAAAGATTAACTTTATTGTATTCCAATTTATAAAAAAAGAATCATTTCATCATTTGGGTTTTCATTTCATCATTTGTTTTTGGTTTAACATTTTCTTCTGATACTGATCTTGTACTTCTATTAATATAAAGGGTTATCACATTTTGAAAATCATTAGTTGAGTGTTTGGAGTTAACATCATTATGTTGAGTGTTTGGAATTATATTTGATTGGTACTTCAGTTTCACTTGTGTTGGGCTGATCCCATAACAAGGGGTATTTTTAGTTGTTATGATGGGATCAGCTTAACGCAAGTTGAACTTTCTTTTTTTTGGTGTTTTTACTTCAAGGATAGTCCATTGAGGTGGACTTGTATGAACTCCACCTTGATGGAATAGCCATGTTTTTTTTGGGGGGTCTATTTAGTTTTTCACAATTCCAATGAATTAATTTCAACTTTTTTTGGGCGGATCCAATCATAAGAAGTCTTTCTAATTCTTATGATGGGATCAGATTAACACAAGCTGAGCTTGTTTTTTTTGGTATTTTTAATTCATGGCTAGTCGATTGAGGTGGATTTTTTTTATTTTATTCAAGTATTTTATTGCTTCAGGGCTCTCTTGTATGTAAATTGTTCCTTTTAATTTTTATTAGTCCTTTTTTTTTGTGGGGGGCACAATTTTTTGATTTATTTTAACTTTTCAATTGTTTATTTTTAATCATCAACAGTGCCATAAATGTGCATTGATGGCCCTGGACTTGTGAAACTTTCACATTTTTTGTTTAATTTTTTGTTTTAATTTTAAGGGAATTAATTTTCTCACGCCCCCAATACTTTATTTCACATAATTTTATGTCTACCTGCCGTTTTGTGCCTCTGCTGCTACACAGACAAATATTTTATTTCACAGTAGTTTCAAGAATCTATTTTTTTTAAAAAATTCTGAAGCCGCAGTTCCATAGCTAGGCTTCATGAAACCCCCAAAATAATCTTTGGTAATTTTGGAGACATTGGAACCCCTCTCAAAATGGAATCCAAAAATTCAAAAATTCTGCAAAAAACAATTTTTCCATGGGTTTTTGGATCCTTCTTATGGCTATTTTAATTATTTTCTTTTTTTTATTTCATCCAAAAAATATTATAAGCAACATTCAAAGATATTTGCATTTTTTTTTAGATTTATTGGGTTTATCCTTTTAACTTAAAAAATTCCATGAAAAAACCAAAAAATTTCAAAAAATTCAAATTCCTCATTGGATGTTTCAATCCTGTTATTTGCCTTTTGATTTAATTTTTTTGTGGTGATTCAAGCTATCAAAACTTTAAAACAACAGTTAAAGAGCATTTTATTTTTTTCCAGATTTTTTGGATGTATTATATTACCTTAAAGAATTCCTTCAAAAAAGAAAAAAATTTGAAAAATTCAATTTTCCTGTCAGACTTTGGGTGATGATAAATTAACAACTCTAAGTCCTGGGGGAGTTTTGTAGGGCCCTACACGACCCAATGAATGCGTTTGGGTCTTAAAACGCTTCTACATGCGCACAAGGGCTTATCTCAAAAACACACAACCCCGGGGGGAGGGTTGTATACCCCCCAACACAGCGTATTTGGGCCGTTTACCCCTGGAGACGGTGTATTTGGGCCGTTTACCCCCGTATACAGCAATTTTTAGCGGTGTTTGGGAGAATGAGGCCCCCCAGGGGTTTTTCCAAACTTTAGGGTCCCCCTGGACCACATTTGCATTCCATCAACCCAAATTTTGGATCAACACATATTATGTGGGACGGTTGGACCACACCTAGCAATGCCCAAGTGATACCAAAGTGATTATGAAGTGAAATAAATTGAATCTGTGAACCAAATTATTGAAACTAAAGGGAAACTGCAAGCAAAAAATCCCAAAAAATTGATCTTTCTCAACTTTATAGTGAGTAAACTTGGTATTTGTTCAATTGAAAGTTGGATTAAATGCTGAATTAGCATTGCATTTTTTTTGAATTATGGGAAAATTTGCAAGCCCTCCTTTTTTTAACATGACTGCTTTGAAGGAATACATTCATAGTGCCATGAAAAAAGCTGAGGATAAGAGGGATTTGGGTAATGAATCATTGTAAGCCCCAATTGCATCCTCATTGAGGGTGACAATTGAGGAACAAAATTTTTCACAAATAGACATGAACTCTGGTGGTGAGTATAATTTTATGTAACTGGACTTTGCCTTATTTAATTTTATTGAAACTGAATTGAAACTGATGGAGTTCATGCAATCAATATAACTATGTAACTAGGAAAGATCCACCCCACCCACCTCCCATAAGAGCTTTTCCTACTAGGGAAGAGGCACAAAACTATTGTCAAACATGGGCAATGAAGCATGGTTACACTTTAACAGTTTTCAACTCAAAGCATTGAAAATGTTTGTATTTAGCCTGTGATAGACATGGTTTGTACTCTGGGAAATTTCTCATCAAACTTTCAAGGAAAACTCACACAAGGAAGGTTTGTTGCAAGTTTTGAATCCATGAAAGTCACACAAAGGCAGACTCCTTGTGGCTTATCTCCTACTGAAATGATCAAAATAACCATGAACCATCTCCACACCCCTCAGTGGATCCTAACCTCAAGAGAATCTCTGTAGTAAACTTAGACAATCTAAAAGAAGGCATGCAAGATGGGCTCAATACACTTGAGCTGAAAAGAAAATTGAGCAAAATCAATTGTGGCAAATATGTTGATGACCAAACAATCTATAAAACTAAGCGTAAGGTAGTGCTAGCAGAACTAAAGGGTAAAAGTGTTATGGATTTCCTATTTGAACAGCTTGTTGATTCAGGTTGGGTTTATCAAGAAAAATCAGTGGAGAGGTTCACTTGGAGGCCCTATTCTTGGCTCACCCCAATTCATTAAAGGTTTGCAAGAAATTTCATTATATAGCTATAATGGATTGTACTTATAAAAAAAATAAGTACAACATCCTCCTATTGCATTTTGTAGGAATTACTTCCAACCAGAAAAACTTCACAAAAGGTCTTGTTTTCATAACAAGAGAAACTGTTGAGTTCTACATTTTTTCTGTAAATAGGCTAAAGGAGTAGGATTATGATCCTGAGAGACTTCCCAAAGTCTTTGTGAGGGGACGTGAAAAAGCTCAGATCCATTCTCTAGAAAAAATTTTCCCTGAGCAAACAAGACAGTTTTGCCAATTTAAATTGTCTAAAAACATAAAAGAAAACTGTAAATTGAGCTTTAATAATGATTTGAAGGGTTGCAAAGCTTTATGTATCTGTTGGCTAAGTATGGGGCCTCAAAAAACAAAGTGGAGGCAGAGGTTAATGATGCTGAACTTAGAGTAATTTCCAAATCACTGCCTCTTCTTTTAATCTTCCTATTTTTGGGTTGCTTACATTGTGACTTGTACAAAGTGTTTTTTGGAAGACTGTGAAGATTTACTTGAGTATATGGATCATAATATCTTCCATATCAAAGAGAACTATTTAATGGCTTGGAATTGCAAAAAGCCAGAATTTTGAAATAGAACTGGTTTGAAGGGTCCCATGCTACTCATAAATAATTCCTTGCAAATTTTTTGGGAAACATGTTGGATTTTTGGAAAAACCTATAGTAGACAGTTTCCAATCAAATTAAATTGGTTTGGTCTGCGCTTTACAACTCTCAAATAAAGGTTGGAATAGTTCTTCCAACTGAACTGTTTCCATTGGGATACAAAGTGTCTTTACAGGCAATCAAGCTTGTTGTGGATCAATTAGAGAGTTTAAAGAAAAACTTCAATGGGGAAGTGTGCACCAAGTCATACTTGATGACTATGGGCGTTCCCTTTTCCCACCAAATATGTGACCTACTAGCATCAAGAGGCTCCGTTGTGCCTGAAGATTTTCATCCTCAGTGGAGGTTGGATTATGACCATTGCAGCTCTAGTTCTGTAAGTTGGTTTGATTTGGATTGTTCAAATCACTTTGTGATTAATTCTTTTTGATAAATGATTTTTAAAAAATGATTCCTATGCAACAAATATTTGATAATTTTAAATTTTTAAAGTTCAATGTTGATGAACTTCTCCAAAATTCTTGGTTACATGAAAAGCTCAATTAAATTATCTGGGCCAATTGTGACCAAGATTATAGCGGGCTGTTGTAGTGCTTGATTAAAGAGACAGCAGATTATCAATCAAAGCCAAGACTAGAACCTAAATTCTTGCAATAAATAGAGGCTGTCCAAAATCAACAGACACCCAGCAAGATTCTTCTTGATTTTATCACCTTGAAAAGGAATTTAAGCAGGAAAAGAGAATTAGAACGGAACCAAAGAAGAAAAGGCAAAATATTTTAAGTCTTTTCTTTTGTGAAAGGTTTATTTTTTGAATGAATGAACTTGTTTAGAAATGGTTATAGTCCAAGTCAGGATCTTCAACTGAAGTTCATAGTTCAGTGAAAGAGAATGGAATTTCATTGCGTTCTGTTCCATTGGAATCATATTCCTTTTCAAAGGATGAAACAGAAGAAATGGAGGATTTAAACAGAAGCTCATCTTAGGTGAGTGGTGATTCCTTTAATGAGATTAAAATTTTGGCTAACTAATTCTTGATTTTGGGAAGTGAATTGCCTGAAGCAGATACCTGAGAACTTACATCAGTTCTTGGGTGGGGTTTGTGATCCAGTTTGTGATGGAAATTGTGATTTTAGAGTCATTTTTCAATCAGTTTGTTATTATGAGGATGGATGGTTCAAAGTTCAGGAATAAATGCTTGAAAAATTGACTAAAAATAATGGTTGCTATTCTAAGATCATTGGCGGCAGTAAAATGTTTGAAATATTGAAAAAAGACTTTATGTTAATGATATCAATGGAAAGATTCCCTCTTCAAAATGGCTTTGAAAGCTTGACATGGCTCAAATAATGGCTGATACGTGTGGAAGATCAAAATTTTTCATTTAATTGGATTCATGTTTTCCTTTTACTCCTATGAAAGTTGGTGTAAAATAACAATCAGATCCTATGTTCATTTGCTTTTTGAACAATAACCATTTGGTCCAGCTTGTACTTAAGGGAGATGGGATTCCAATCCCGCCCATATTTTCCAAACCACACTCCATGAATTCTAAAACAGCATCTTGTTGGGTTGATCAAATCAAAGATCAACTTGAGTTGTATTCTAACTTATAGATTAATTTCATCATTTGGGTTTGGTTTAACACACTGATATTGTAATTCTATTGATATAAAGGGTTATCACATCTGGAAAATCATTATGTTGAATGTTTTGGGTTAACATCATTATGATGAGTTTTTGAATGAGATTTTAATTGTAGGTCAGTTCAACTTGTGTTGGGCTGATCCAATCATAAAGAGTATTTTTACTTCTTGTGATGGGATCAGCCTAGCACAAGTTTAAATGAGTTTTTT
>CM062628.1:36284877-36412377 GCA_025617555.3 Puccinia polysora
TCTTACATCCAAAAATTCATCAAGTCTTCTATTGGCTCTTTCTATCATGTAATTTAAAAAATTTCCAGTTCCATCACCATCCAAACCCGTGAGGGAGGCATTGAAGCCTCTCAATAAGAATTTAAGAATATCATTGGTTTACCTGACTGTTTGGATCATCTTCCTGGAAAGATCAGCCACTTTTCCCTCAAAATCATTCATTCATTTCATCAAGTTCCTGATTCATCCACTAATTGAAATAACTTTGATTACTCCCCTTACAATGGTATACCATGGGTTCACAAAGTCAAATTGGCCATCAGAAATGGTTAACTCTTCCAACTTGATGATTTTAAACCTCAATGGAATTTCAAAACTCCATCTGGTTTTGAATATTTAGAAGAAACTAAGAGGAGAGGAAGGCCAAAGAATAAATTCATAGCAACTTTGAAGGTCAGTCACCAATTTTTTGGACAAAAAAATATATCAAAATTCATAATGAATTTTTTTTCTTATGTGTTGAGTTTTCAAGAAGGTTCAAGGCCTTCCAAGGGAAGGGGAAGGGAAAAAAGAAGTATTAATAAGAGGAAGATTTAATTTGGTAACTATAATTATTTTTTCTGCAATGGTTTCTTTTTGATGATTCCTTCTCATTTTCTTAACATAGGGTCAATTTCTGACTGAAGAGGAATCTTCAGAAGGTGAATAGGTTCCAGATTTGGAAGAATGGGAATATTCAGCAGATGAAGAGCTTCTAGATGTGGATTTTATTCAGGTGGTGAGCTTTCATTTTCTTTTATTGTTGCCTAATTTTTTGCATACTATTTTTCATTAAATTTTACATTCAAACCTTTATCAGAGTTCTGGATCCTTTGTGAATAAGCCGGTTTCTTCTCCTGAATTCAATCCTGGGACAAAATGAAGAAGTGAGCCTTATTCTTAGACCATATTTTCTGTTATTAGAAATTCTCATTTTTTGTTTTAGTTCCCATAAAAAGATTTTATTTCCCCAAAAACAGCCATTCCATATATATCACATTTTCAAGATGTCATAGGTGATGGGAACTGTGGATTTAGGGAAGCAGCCATTTTTTTGGGGAGGAAATCAGCAGAATGGATTGAAGTCAGGAAAAAAATGGTGAGAGAGCTTCATTCAAACCCAATCTTCAAGGAACCAAGATTACTGCATGATGTCTGGGGTGAAACCTTCCACAAAGCAAGGAGGCAACTGAACCACCTTTATGGCACAGCTCCCATAAATATGTGGATGAAATTTCCATGCCATGCTTTCCTTCTGGCTGAAACATATAAATTTCCAGTGGTTCTGTTTTCTTCTTCAATCCCTGGCCATTATCTTCCTCTGAATTCACCTCCCGCTCAAAATTCCAAAACTTCTCCTGTTTGCTTCATTCTTTTAGAAGAATCCAAACATATACTCTCATTCAAGTTCAGGTCTGATCATTTGGCAGCTCCCAGCTTAGATCCACTTTGGAAAAGCTTTGTGACAAAGCATTCCAAATCTTGGAAAACCATTTTTCAGAGAAATTTGGATCCTGTTAATGAGTTTTTTTTCCCTCCCCAAAAATCAAGTAAAGCTATAAAACCAATCATAGTTGAATAAATTATAATATTAGTATCCATATTTGTTCTTTATTTTGAATTTTTTCAATGAAGCTTGTAAGGTTCATGGAAAAATGCAGATGATCCTCCAAAATTATTAATTAACTTTTTTTTAAAAAAAAAAAATTCTCAAAGCTTGAATAACCCAAAAAAATCAATTATATAGGCCAAAGAAAGGATTCAAAGATCCAGTGAGAAAAGTGAATTTGTCAAATTTTTTGGTTTTTTGATGGAATTTTGAAAGTTAAAAAATGATATCCAAAAATTCTGGAGAAACTTTTAAAAAGCTCTTGACTAGTTTTTTTACAATTCTCAATGCTTGAAACACCAAAAAAAATAATTCAAAATGGAAAACCTAAGGACCCAAAAGACAAATGAGAAAATTGAATTTTTTTGAATTTTCTGCTTTTTTTGAAGGAATTTGTTGAGGTAAAATAATACATCCAAGAAATCTGAAAAAAAATTAGAATGCTCACTCAATTTTGTTTTAACTTTCTGATAGCTTGAATCACCCAAAAAAATGAAATAAAAAGGAAAATAAAAGTATTCAAATGTCCAAATAGAAATCTGATTTTTTTTTATTTTTTGTGTTTTTTGATGGAAGATTTTTGGGAGCTGAAATAACCAAAAAAAAAAAAAAAAAAAATGATGATCCAAAAACCCATGTAAAAATTTGTTTTTACGGAATTGTTTCATTTTTTGATTGCATTTTTGAAGGGGTTCTAATGACTCCAAAATGACAAAAAGTTTTTTTTTAGGTTTTTAAGAACCCCTGCTATGGGGCTGAGCAGTTAGACTTGAAAAAAAATGAATTCTTTCAGGTTGCGTGAAAAAAATTATTTTTGTGTGAAATGCCAGAGGGGCGCAACCGCGCGCCAACTTGAAATGCGTGATATGAAGTGTTGGATGTGTGATAAAAATAATGCCCTATTTTTATTTTATTTATGTTTTTTGTTTTTTTAACCAAAAATCAACCGTTTTTGATCTTTTGGTTGATTTCTGTTTTTTTTTTTGTATTTTTCTTTATTTTATTTTTTTTTTTTTTGGCCCGAAAGACTTGAACTTGTGTAGCCATGCCACACTGCTTAAATGAGTTGTGTACAAGGCTCAACTGAGTTGTGTACACGGCTCATTTGAGTTGTGAATTTACCATTGCCCTCAGAATTTTGAATCATTTTGTTTGCCTTTTGGATTTTTTTTTGGTGTTTCAATCTTTTATAAATTAAAAAAATTTGTTGAAGATCTTTTCAATATTTTTTTCAGAATTTGAGGATGTGATTTTCCTTGAAACTCTCCTTCAAAAAACCAAAAAATTCAAAACTTTAATTTCTAATTTGATTTTTGGTTCCTTTTTTTCCTTTTGAATTGTTTTTTTGGGGGAATTCAAGCTTTCAGAAATTTTGAAAAATAAAAAAAGATTCTCAATAAAGATCTTTTGGATGTATGCATACACCATCCAAACTTCATTCACAAAATAAATAATAAGGAACAAATATGGAAACAAATATTAACAAATTATTCACTTAGGATTGTTTTTATGTTTCTACTTGATTTTCTTTGAGGGAAAAAAACTCATCAACAAGCTCTCAATTTTTCTGAATAATTTTTTTCTATTATTCGGAATCTTTGGTCACAAAGAATTTTCAAATTGGATTTAACCTGGGAGCTGGCCCCTAATAGAGTAAGGAAACCATGGCATGGAAATTTCATCCACATATTTATGGGAGCTGTGCCATAAAGGTGGTTCAGTTGCATCCCGGCTTCTTGGAAGGTTTCACCCCAGATATCATGCAGTAATCTTGGTTCCTTGAAGATTGGGTTTGAATCAAGATCTGTCACCGTTTCTTTCCTGACTTCAATCCAGTCTTCTGCTTTAATCCTCAAAAAAATGGCTTCTTCTCTCAACCAACAGTTCCCATCACCTATGACATCTTGAACATGTAACTTATGTTGAATGTCTGTTTTGGGGGAAATAAACTCTTTGTATGGGAACTAAAACCAAACATTGGAATTTCTAATAGCAAAAAATATGTTCTAAAGATAAAACTCACTTCTTCAATTGAGACTTGGTCAAAGATTCCACGAGAAGAATGTGATAATGTGAAGGAAAGTCAGAGGAAAAACCCAAAACAAATCAAACAAAATGACAAAATGACAAAATATCAAATGTACTCACTTTCTGACTTATTCTTGGGGATGCTCATACCTTCTTTCCAGGAGGATGGTTAGGAGCATCACGATATTCATTGGATACCTTAGTCTCTTGATTATTGTCACAGGAGTTTATTCAGAACAAGCCACCCACTCATTCACAATTGTTTCAGACCTCTGATAAACTTCTGAATAAAAAATAAATGCAAACTAATATCCAAAAAATAGAAAAGAAAAGAAAAGAAAAACAACAAAAGTAAATTAAAGTTCACCATGTTAATAAAATCCAAATCTGGAACCTTTTCATCTTCTGAATCTTCCCCTTCATAAAAATCTGCCACCTCTTTATCTTCTGAATATTCTGCTTCAGTAAGAAATTCACCCTATGTCAAAAAAATTATAAGGAATCATAAAAAAAATCTATTGCAGAAGAAATAATAATGGATATGAAATTAACTCTTCCTCTCATTCCTCCTTTTTTTTTCCCTTCTGCTTCCCCTTTATGGGCTTACACTTCTTGAAACCTGAACCCATAGGAAGAAAATATTAATTTTGAAAGTTGTTATATATTTTTTTTCCAAAGTATGATGACTGACCTTGGAATTTGCCATGAATTTCTTCTTTTTCCTTCCTCTCCTGATGGTTTCTTCTAAATATTCAAAATCAGATGGGTCTCTTTTACTTGAGGAGTGAGGGATCTTCTTGAACTTATTGGCTGCTCCTTTTGGCATTCCACTTACTTTGGATATTTGAGTGTAATTGCCTCTTGAATCAGATTAAGTTGATATTTTCCACTGTATATCTTATTGCATTCACCCAGATAATATAGCTGTTCTCCAGGTGAAAAATTGCTGAATCCTTCAAAAATTTCAGTGGAATAAAGTTTTTCATTACTTTCTCTGGTTGGAACTTCAAGGTTTTTAGATTATGCAGTTGTGTCAGCTCTCTGATACAAGGAACCTTGCAGTCCTTTAGCTACAGAGAGTGATAAAAATTCTGGAATGATAATAATAATTATTATTCCAATAATAAAAACTTAGAAGCTCAAATAAATGATATAATTAGAGCAGTTGCAAGGTTTAATTGGTTTTGTAATAAAGGGTTTTCAATATAATATAACAGAGGGGCCACATTATTATACTACTGGGGATATTTACAGACTAGAAACCTCTCTTCAAGGGGCTTCCTTAGGCATTTTAAGAACCTTGGAATAAAGATGGGTGCCTTAGAAAGGACTTATTCCACTCATGGCCAGCCTAACAGCACAAATGGCCAAGACAGGAAGGTTAACACTCACTATGAGCACTTTACCACAAGAATCCTGGGATAATTGGAAGGGTTTCAGATCAGATGGGGTAGATTGCTTGACTAAACTTCAAGGGTTGATTGGTTAATAAGGATAAATAATACTACTACAGAATAGGTCATAAATCACTTGCTTATCTTCATATAAGCACTTGATCAACAATGAAACGGTGTCTGATTGATAATAAATAATTCCTGGTAAACTGATGATTGAATAATAGATCCAAAGGGGTCTGTATAAATACCTTTTTGGGTGATTTTGAGCTTCTCAGGGAGGGTAGAGAGGGTTCTGATTGTGGGCTGAGGCTGGCAAGCCAGTCAGGGCAAAATTGGCCCGTCCACTTCGTGCTGTCAATCAGCTGCCCTTAGATCTACTGGATTTCTGTACAATTTTAGCCACAGGAACTGTTAATTTGTTATGGCGTAAATTTGATCATTCTGTACTCATCCTTAATTTGTACTATTGATATTGCTTCAAAGCGGGCAGATGTGGATTTTTACTGATTTTCCATCATTTGCTGATCATGTAGATAATTTTTAATAATTTTTATGAACACTCTTTGTAGTGTTTTGTGGTCTTCAAAGATCAGGGTCAGTGATTTACATGGTAATCCTTGATCTTTGATTTATTATTAAAAAAAGTTTTAAACTTAATTTTCACTAATTTTATTTAAGTTTTGATCTTTTTATATCATTAGTAATGCATATGTCATTTTTTTAAATATAATAGGCAACTCTAACTATGTTTTAGCTCTTCTGAGCGGTACCTGGTTGTCAGATAAGTCACAACGGATCCAGACACAGGGATCAGTTAGTACAGATGCGCGCGGGGTAGGATCCACTGCGTGCGTGGCAGAATCAGCTGCGCGCGAGTCTCTAGTACGCGGGAATCTGTTACTACAAGTACGTAGGGATATCTAATGATGCGGGGCTGCGCGCGGGACTTGTGACATAACACATTTCCGCATGTAACTCCTAAAACATACACAACACCTCAATTCTGAGTGAATTTTAGGTGTAAACCCTATATGTGAAAACACGTGTGAAATTTTAGAATGGCCAAAAAGTGCCATACTGGTGTTGTAATTTTTAGTACATTTCTTTTTAATTATTTTAAAAATGTAAGGACTTGGAATTCAAGGGTGGGGTCAGTGAGTGACCCTACCTGATTTTGGGTGAGGAATCCATTTTTGTAATAATATTTATAGATTTCTCACTCTTTATGTTGTTAATTGTGAGATTCTTATTTGTCATAGTTGTGTGTTTCTATTTGACAGATTGCTCTGTACATAGTAGCAAGCTGACATTCCCCCACTCCAAGATATGTCTATATCTGAAAAAATAAAATTTGGGTTAATGCCTCCTGCTGGCTCTGTAGTTCCTCAGGTGTATAGGTCCATCAGGGATATTATGTTTAGGAAACCATTCATCTTTATCAGCTGATTCTCCCTTGTATCCAACTAGGTAGAGTCTGACGTCTTTTCCATTGATCCTATCTTTTTTATCTTTAAGGATCTTGCTAATTTTTCCTTTTTATTTTTCAGGTTCTTCTGTAACAGGTATTGCAAGTGAATGAGTATGTTCTCTATTCCTTGGGTGGTATTGTTTGATGATACTTACTGGGAAGACTGCATGTTTTCTAGAAATCTCATTGCTGAGGATTACTTCCACAGCATTTTTAGCATGAAGTTTATTAATGGTGAAAGGTCCAACAAAAACTGGTCTAAGCTTTCTATTTCCAGCTAAGTTGGTAAAGTTGGTGGTAGAGATAAAGACTTGATCACCAATCTTGAAATCAGGCTCCTTATGGGTTTTATCCCACCTTTTTTGGTTATACTCCACAGCATCCTGGACACACTTAACAGCATTTTTGTTGGCTACATCTATCATGTTTTTGAAATCAAGTGATTTAGGGTGAATATTTGTTAGCTGGTGGTTAAGGTTATCCTTGGGTAATCTAGGATTCCATCCTGTTTCCAGTATGTAGGGTGCTTCCTTAGTAGTAGAGTGCTTGAAACTGTTGTAGGCCATCTCCAGTGCAGGTAGGGCTAACCCAATCGTGGCAATAACCATCAGAATTCTAGCATTCTAGTCCAAAGCGTCAGAATCTCCTGAGAATGTCTTCCAGGGTCTGAATCATTCTTTCAGCTAAGCCATTGGTCTGAGGGTGATAAGCTGTGGAGAAAGCTAAGGTGGTTCCAAGAATATAATGAAGATTTCTCCAAAACTCAGAGGTAAATTTAGGATCTCTATCACTGATAATAATCTTGGGAACTCCAACATCAGCAATGAGTCTGTTCCAAAATAATAGGGCAAATTCCATAGCAGTTTCTTCCTTGTGATTAGGGAGGAACTTTGCTTTCTTGGAGAACCTATCCACAATGACTAAGACTGAGTTGTAGGAATAGGCTCCTCCTGGTGGTAGTCCAGTTACAAAGTCCATGTTGATGATCTCCCATCTTTTCTTGGGTTCAGCAATCTTTTGCAGTAGACCAAACCGTTTCCCAGTGGTCCTGTTGGACTTCTGACAAGTTTCACAACTTGTAACATACTGTATAGTGGAGTCCCTCCAATTCACCTACCAAGCAGTTTGTTCAACCTTATCTAAGGTTCTATCAGCAGATAAATGACCAGATGAGCAGTTATCATGGCACCCAGCCAGAACATGTTTGATATGGTCATCCTTAGTTAAGACTATGACACTTGAATGTTGATGCCTATAGTATACTAGACCATCCCATATGGTGAACCTTCCGGCTTTGTATGGTTTCAAAAGAGTTTCAGGTAGGCTATTGATCAATTCAGATGGTGTAGAAGTGCTTTCAATAATAGTGATCAGATTTTTCATGCCCAAACTGTAAGATTCTTTGATTGAGTTGAACAATGATTCATTCAGTTCACAAATGTGGATTCCCATTATAGGAGCTTCAATTTTCAACCTACTAATGTTAAGGATAGGGAAGATATCATTATCCTCTGGATCATAAGAAGGGTTCCTTGGGTCATTGGGTAATGCATTCCTGCTCAAACTATCAGCATTCTGGTGTTTAGCACCAGCTTGGTGAACTATGGTCATCTGACCTCTGTACTGTTGTATGGCTATCTGCCATCTTAACATCTGCCTACTAGGGGTCTGCATATTCATCAAAGTCCTGACAAAATCTCAGTCAGTAAGTACTGTGAACTTGGTGCCTTCTAAGCAGTAATGAAGTTTCCCCAGAGCCCATACTAAGGCAAGACATTCCATTTGACTTGCACCGTACCTTTTGTCAGTTTCTTTAATTTATCTGGATATGAAGAGTATAGGTTTTTCCACTGGTTTGCCATCCTCTATGACTTCTTGGTGTAAAGCAGCTCCTAGCCCTTCCATGCTGGCATCTATGTAGAGTTTGAAATTTTTAGAATAATCTGGCTTAATCAGTACTGGAGCTGAAGCCATTGCCATTTTGAGTTCCTCATACTTCTTGACTCTGTCATGAGTCATTTCAAACATGGTGGTGTTGTTGCAGATCTCATACAGACATTTGGTTAGAAGAGAAAACTTTGGTAAGTACTTCCTATAGTAGATGCAGAAGCTGATGAAGGATAGGAGTTCTGTTTTATTCTGAGGCATAGTCCTATTCATTACTGCTGCTATCTTGTTTTGGTCAGCAGCTAAGGTTAGTCCAGAGACAATGTGTCCTCAGGCCTTGAGTTCCCTTTAGCCAAAGTTACAATTTTTCATTGATACTTTTAATCCCACGGCATAGATGTTTTTGAGGAATAGCCTTAATTTCTCCATGTGAGTATCCCAATGATCAGAGTAAATGATAACATCATCAATGTATACCATCATCCATCCCTGTCTGATGAATAATCCTAGGACAATATCCATCATCCTTTGAAAATGAGAATGAGCATTTTTAATACCAAAAGACCTCCTAAGATACTCATAAATTCCCAAATGACAGATAATTCTCATGAATTTTTGGCTATCAGGGCTGATAGGTATTTGGTGAAAGCCTTTCAGAATGTCCATGGTAGCAATGTACTTAGCTTTGGACAGGTTATGCAGAGCATGGTCAATTCTTGGAATTGAATAATAATCAGCTTGGGTGTAGTTGTTAAGCATTCTGAAATCTCAAACCATTTTTGACTTATCATTGTGCCAAGCTATAATTACTGGGGTAGTAATATCCACTTGTTCATTGTGGCCTACTTTCCTTAAGACTTGTAAGTCAACCAACTCTTGAATATGGGTTTCCAGAGCAGCTCTAGATTTTGGACTAGAAGGGTAAGCAGGTCTCCTGAGGTTTGGTGGGTAAGGAGGCTTAATGGTCAGAGTTAGGATCATATCATGTCCTTTGATGTTACCAATGGAGTGATCCTTGGTACAGAAAGCATTCTGATTTTCAAAGAATACTTGTAGGATATCCCGTTTTGGTTCTTCATTGAGAAGGGAATTCAAAGCAGCTTGAGATAAGTATTCCTGATTGAAACTCTCTAATTTTTTTTCATAAGTTGAATCAGAAGTTTGAGCATTGACATGGCATATTTGGAACTTCTTATTCCAGTCTCCACCTATAGTGAAGTATCTACCCTTCCTTTGGAATTCATCTATATCATATAAGCAAAGAGAATCATGCCCAAGGATAAAATAATCACATACTCCGTTTTGGAGCACTACAAATTCAATTTTCAGTTTGAGTGATCCTTTAGAGTGAGGAAGTATGATATCAGAAGACCATACTCCAACAGCATTGAGAGCAGAATTACAACTGCTGAAATTAGCCTGAGGTACTGGTAGTAAGTTCAGTTTCCAGTTTGGGTCTTGTTTCTCCAGATAAGTTGAGCCAACACAAGAGCAAAAGGCTCCACTGTCTAGAAGTAATTTAACGGGGGAACCTTGGATTAAACCAGTAGCATAGCATGTTTTTCCTGAAGTGTAACTTTTACCAGCAGAAGGTTTTAGATTCAAGGCCTTAGCCTCAGAAATTTGGTGAATTTTCATGTTGGGATTCCATTTTTGAGGTAAGTTAGAATCCTCATTGACGGAATTTATGTCCAGTGAAGACTGTATACTACCTTCAATAACATTGATGGGGTTATTGATCATTAAATCACAATCAGAGAGTGATCCATCAGTATCATCAAGGTGAGGGTCAGGATTGTCATACTCTTCACCTTCAATAAGATTAATCCTTTTCCTAGGTAGAGGGCAATCAGGTTTTACGTGTCCTGTTTGGTTACAGTTCCAACATACTTTTTCCTTTGATTCTGGAGTCTTCTTAACTTCCAAGGTAGATGGATTAGTAGCAGGGGATTCTTTATTTTTGGCAGTATATTCTTCCCTGTTCCTAGTATTTTGTTCCCTGGGGGCTCTATTGACTCTTTTATCAATACCATTCATATCAATAGTCTCTTCCAATACACCTATTAAGGTGGGAAGATCTCAATCCATAGGCATCCTGCACCTTACACTGTAGTTGATTTTTCCGGGACATAAGTTGAGGAGTCTTTCATTGACTTCTTCTTTATCAGCATCTGGATAGAAACAGTCTAACCTCTTTTTCTGGTCTAAGCACCATTTATGAGGTTTTTCCTTGGATGGATCAAACTTGGAGGTTTTGAAAGTTTTCATCATCTTTCTTTTCCAAATCTTGGTACCAAATTGCACTTTGATCAATTCTTTCCAAGAGATCCAGGATAAAGATCCAACTTCTTCTCTCTTATTGATAAACCAATCAAGAGCTACTCCTTTGAATAGTCTGGGCAATCTTACCACAGCTATTGCATCAGGGAGCTCATAAGAAGAAAGACTATATTCAATAAATTTAATGAAACTGACATGGTTGTATTCTCCTTCTCCAGAGAATTTAGGCCATTCAGTAATGGGAGGAAGTAACTTCAAAGCCTTTTCCATTTCAGGAGTAGGACTGGGTCTGAAAGACTCATTCCTATTTATCCCGGTTCTGGGAGGAACACTAGGAGTACTGGTGAACCTGGCAGGTCTAGTTTCTTCTAGTTCAATGACTGGAGAGTTAGTAGAATTGATCTTAAGATCTCTGAGATCATTCTTAATCGTACCTAACTCCAAATCAAGTTTATTGATTAATAAGTCAATTTTGTTAATCAGATGGGCTGAAGGAGTAGGATTAGTTTTCTTAACTTCTTCCTTAAGCTGTTCTATGGTTGAAAGAATATCTTTGTGAAGAATTGATTGGTTATCATCAACATGTTTCACCAGGTCAAACTTACTATCTTTTATACTATCCTTGATTTGTTGTATTTCCAACTCATCAATTCTCATAATCTGAGACTGGGTGTCAATCACTCTGAAAATACTTGAACTAAATTTGTCCAATTGTTGATAAACTTTGTCAAATCATTGGCTAATGATAGTGAAATTGTGAGACACATTTATAGAAAAGCTTTTAAGAGATTCTACATCAAATTGTGGTACACCTTTTTCCACTTCTGTGCTAGGGATATTTTGCTGTCCCAATCCTTTGGGTTCCTTAACTTCTGATGGGCTGAGGACCTCTTCTTTTTGGGTTCCTTTCCCTTTAAGGAAGCTAACTGATCCCAAGGATTCCACCTCTGCACGTAGCCTTCTACTTCTTTCTTTGGGATCAACCTTTGCAGAGAAATCTGAGATTTCTTTTCCAGAGAAATAGCTTTTCTCATACCTGGTTGATCCTCCTGGGTCTGAGCCAACTTGAATTGTTCCCAATAGCTCAGGTGCTCTTTCACTAACACTTTGACTCTTTCCTCCTTGGTTGATTCCAGCTGGGGTGGCGTAGGAGGGCCTGCACCCGCCTGGGATAAGGTGTTGGGCAACGGGTGGTCGTTCAACAGACTTTTGGTTGAGTTGGCGGCCATGGTTGTCGCCGTTGTTGTCCCGCGTCACACTATGGTCATGGGTTTGAGTCCCCTCATTGTGCTCGCAACTGGAGTCCTTGCGCGCACGGGTTCCTCTGGGGAGAGATCCATACTACGGGGCTCTACCTGTTGCGCGGGTGCTGCGCCTATTTTGATACATAGCACCAAAAAAAATAAGTAAGTCTTTGTTAAAACTTTTGAGAAAGACTTTAAAAATATAAAAATGATATTTTTTGTGTGCTTTATATTTTGAATATTTTTTTTATATATATTTTAACTTACTTAAAGTTAAATTCAAGGGTACCAACACTTGGTTGGGATCACAACTGTCCTTGGGGGGTATTCCAACAGGGTCTGAGTGAGTTCCAATCAGATCCTGGGATAAATCCAAGGGTAAGTCCAGCGGTACATTGTCTGGGACGTCCTCTAGGAGGTCCTGATCAATGAGATCACCAAAAACAAAATCCACTTAAATGGATAAAAACAAAAAATATAACTTTAATATTTTTTTGTATTTTTACGTGTTAAAATGATATTTTTAGAAAAAATAATCACTTTTATTACTTTTGGATTTTTCTTTATCTTCAGGGTTATTTAGTTTATAAATATAAAGCATCCTTTGATAAATTTTCCACTCCTTATGTTGCCTCAATAAAGAATTAAAATTTATAATTCTTTCAAGCTCAAGTTCTTTGTCCTTTATAACCTGCTGTTTATAATAAAGCAATTTCTCCTGTTGTTGCTCAGGAGTTATAATAACAGGGAAAAATTTACGGAGTTTTTCTTCTTTTTTCTTATTAAGAAGGTTCAAATAATAATTGATCAATTCTCCAGTGGTCTTAAGATCCACTAGAGAAACAAATGATCAGAAATATATGTTATAAGTATGTTAACTTATTCTTAAAAAATAAATAGACTGGTCCAAGGAATAAATAAGTAAAAATTAATTATTTAAGGATATTTACCGGCCAAACCCCCAGTCTTCAGCTCTCTGATACCAGGAACCTTGCAGTCCTTTAGCTACAGAGAGTGATGAAAATTCTGGAATGATAATGATAATTATTATTCCAATAATTAAAACTTAGAAGCTCAAATAAATGATATAATAAGAGCATTTGCAAGGTTAATTGGTTTTTTAATAAATGGTTTTCAATATAATATAAAAGAGGGGCCCCAGTATTATACTTCTGAGGATCTTTACAGACTAGCAACCTCTCTTCAAGGGGCCCCTAAGGCAGTTTAAGAACCTTTGAATAAAGATGGGTGCCTTAGAAAGGACTTATTCCACTAATGGACAGGCTTAACAGCACAAATGGCCAAAACAGGAAGGGTAACACTCACTATGAGCACTTTAACACAAGAATCCTGGGATAATTGGAAGGGTTTCAGATCAGATGGGGTAGATTTCTCAACCAAACTTCAAGGGTTTATTGGTTAATAAGGATAAATAATACTATTACAGACTAATTCATAAATCACTTGCTTATCTTTTTATAAGCACTTGATCAACAATTAAAGGGTTTCTTATTGATAATAAATAATTCCTGGTAAACTGATGATTGAATAATGGATCCAAAGAGGTCTGTATAAATACCTTTTTGGGTGATTTTGAGCTTCTCAGGGCGCGTAGAGAGGGTTCTGCTCGTGGGCTGAGGCTGTAAAGCCATTCAGGGAAATATTAGCACGTCCACTTGGTGCTGTCATTAAGTTGTCCTTAAATCTGCTGGATTTCTTTACTATTTTAGCCACAGGATCTGTTAATTTGTTATGGCGTAAATTTGATCATTCTGTACTCATCCTTAATTTGTACTATTGATATTGCTTCAAAGCGGGCAGATGTGGATTTTTACTGATTTTCCATCATCTGCTGATCATGTAGAAAATTTTTAATAATTTTTATGAACACTCTTTGTAGTGTTTTGTGGTCTTCAAAGATCAGGGTCAGTGATTTACGTGGTAATCCTTGATCTTTGATTTATTATTAAAAAAAATTTTTAAACTTAATTTTCATTAATTTTATTTAAGTTTTGATCTTTTTAGATCATTAGTAATGCATATTTTAGTTTTTTACATATACTAGGCAACTCTAACTAGGTTTTAGCTCTTCTGAGCGGTACCTGGTTGTCCGATTAGTCACAAGGGATCCAGACACAGGGATCAGTTAGTACAGATGCGCGCGCGGTAGGATGCTCTGCGTGCGTGGGAGAATCAGCTGCGCGCGGGTCTCTAGTACGCGGGAATCTGCTACTACAAGTATGTAGGGATATGTAATGATGCGGGGCTGCGCGCAGGAATTGTGACATAACACATTTCCACATGTAACTCCTAAAATATACACAACACCTCAATTCTGCGTGGATTTTAGGTGTAAACCCTATACGTGATAACACGTGTGAAATATTAGAATGGCCAAAAAGTGCCATACTGATGTTTTAATTTTTAGTACATTTCTTTTTAATTATTTTAAAAATGTAAGGACTTGGAACTCAAGGGTGGGGTCAGTGAGTGACCCTACCTAATTTTGAGTGAGGAATCCATTTCTGTAATACTATTTATGGATTTCTCACTCCTTATGTTGTTAATTGCAATATTTTTATTTTTCATAGTTTTGTGTTGCTATTTGATTGGTTGCTCTGTACATAGTAGCAAGCTGAAAAGTTGCATCAGGCTCCAGAGTGAAGTGGTGAAACAAAAATCATAATCAATCAGGAAATTATTAATTTGAGCTTGAATCCAAAAAAAAAAATCACTGATAAGGGGTATTTGACATGCCATTGAGGATGAAAACCTTCACTTTGGAAGATTTCACCCTTTCTGACAGCTAATTTGCCTTTGTGGATACATGGTATACCCATGTAGGAATTGTGGTCACAGTTGTTGCAATTGGTGGAAGAATCAGGAAATTGATGAAAAGAATGGATGAATTTAAGGTAAAATTGGCTGATCCTTCCAGAAAGATGATCCACACAGTGAGGAAAAACAATTAGATGCTTGAATTGTTGCTGAGAGGCTTCAATTGCTCTCTCATGGTTTTGGGTGGTAATGGAACTGTAAATTTTTTGAACTACATTATAGAAAGAGCCAATAGAAGAATTGATGAAATGTTTAATGTAGGTTTTGAGGCATTCCATTCTGGAGGTACTTTTTTATCCTAAGGCATTGTGTTTTTTGGAAAAATAGGATACAATTTTCTCTTTACAGGAATCCAGTTCTCAAGAAGGTAGCCAGAACTTGGAGGGTTTCATAGAAGGGAAATTTTTGTGATTTTTTCCTGATAGCTTGATTCAGAGTTTTAATTGACCAAATGATTCCATTGTTTCCCAAATAGCTTCCATTCATCTTCATATTCAAAGAGCTTCCTGCAATTATTTTTAATAGTCTTGAAAATGTTCCAAACACAGAGAAGATGATGAGAGGAAGGAAAAGCTGTTTTTATTGAACTGATAAGTGCTTGTTCCTTGTCTGTAACAATCACACTTGGTTTTTTATCTACTAAAATTTCCTGAAGTTGATTCAGGGCCCATTCATAGTTCTATTTCCTCTCTGGAGATAATAAACAGAAGTCATCTGAGAAACTTCTGCAACAATTTTGTACCCCAAGAATATGAAGAAGGGGAATTCCAAGCTTTTTTGTTTTAAATTTACAGTAAATAATTATGAGAGTTGTGAAAATTTTGATAATTTTGATGGGATAAGAGTGAGACATGAACAATGAAGGTATTTGACCATCCATGCTGTTGATTTTGTAGAAAAAGGCAGAATTTTGGATTTCCAGTATGAGTTCTTTAACAGGATTTTTGCTATCAAGGGAGTTTTTTTTGTATTTGTGATCTTATGTTGGAAGTTTTATTGAGATTTTAATGAATAGTTTTTGGGGAATTATTTATAAGGGAGTTGATATTTTTCCATGGGGGAACTCCAGCTTTGGATAAATTTTCAACCACAGCCTTTTTCTTCCCTTGGATAATTTTGTGGATGGGATTAGTGGAAGGATCAATGGAAGATGGATGGTTGTGCTCTGGACATTTAACCTTCACCACCCAGAAACCCAATCTTTTGGAACAATTTCCTGATGAACTGAAAGGACCATTGGTCTTTCTTTTTTTTTTGTGGTATCTTTAATGGGTTATATTCCCTATATTTATCACATTGATAGGTGTAGGTATGTTTCTGGCAATTCCAGACTCTGTTTGATATTCCATATCCATGGGACTTTTCCCATGATTTGGTAGCTTCAACCAGCCTCTCCTTTTGATTATATGATAGCTCAGGAGGCGGGGCCACAGGGGTGGAATTAGGATTTTGAGAAGATTAATGAGGCGTCAGAGAGTTTAGTAACTAGTTTTTTTAGATTAATTGATAATGGGCCTGGTGATACAGTTCTGAAAATTGAATGGATGTTTTCTTGAGCTATTGCAAAAAGATATTTTCTTTGTAAAGAAATGAAGTGGAGATTGCGGTTGATAGTTGAGATATATATGGAGAAGAAATTGAGTGAAAAACGGTATTCAGGAACTTGATATAAGAGTTAAAAGTGTTTTTTGAAAGGATCTGAAGTTTTGAGTTTTTTTTTGTTGAGGAGTGCTGAAGGGTGATGAGTCTTTTGTGGTGCAGAGTGGTGATGAGTGGTGTGGTGTTGTGTGGTGATGAGTGGTGTGGTGTGGTGTGGTGTGGTGTGGTGTGTTGTGGTGTGGTGTGGTGTGGTGTGGTGTGGTGTGGTGTGGTGTGGTGTGGTGTGGTGTGGTGTGGTGTGGTGTGGTGTGGTGTGGTGTGGTGTGGTGTGGTGTGGTGTGGTGTGGTGTGGTGTGGTGTGGTGTGGTGTGGTGTGGTGTGGTGTGGTGTGGTGTGGTGTGGTGTGGTGTGGTGTGGTGTGGTGTGGTGTGGTGTGGTGTGGTGTGGTGTGGTGTGGTGTGGTGTGGTGTGGTGTGGTGTGGTGTGGTGTTGTGTGGTGTGGTGTGGTGTGGTGTGGTGTGGTGTGGTGTGGTGTGGTGTGGTGTGGTGTGGTGTGGTGTGGTGTGGTGTGGTGTGGTGTGGTGTGGTGTGGTGTGGTGTGGTGTGGTGTGGTGTGGTGTGGTGTGGTGTGGTGTGGTGTGGTGTGGTGTGGTGTGGTGTGGTGTGGTGTGGTGTGGTGTGGTGTGGTGTGGTGTGGTGTGGTGTGGTGTGGTGTGGTGTGGTGTGGTGTGGTGTGGTGTGGTGTGGTGTGGTGTGGTGTGGTGTGGTGTGGTGTGGTGTGGTGTGTGCCTACTAGATGCCAAGGACCTCACTCCTTCTAGCTACTAGAGGTGATAGAAAGTTTGGAGTGAAAATAGGATAAAATGCCAGGTATAAGGTTTGGCTAAAAGGGGTAAATTTATCTTTATATTTAGAAAATAAATTTAAATGGAGGGGCCAAGACCTTATTTGGGTTTTTGAGCCCTCCGGAACACAGGTGTATGTCTTTTAAGGACAATATAGGAGCAATTTTGTTGCCTGTGGGGCTTACAAGGATTCCTTTCAAGAAGGGTGTGTATAATTTCCTTGGGAGATGGGTTATTCAAAACCCACAAAAGGGGCATAAGTCAGTAAGATCACTTACTAGGTCTAGATCCACACATATTCTTGATGCATGGGACAATATGCAAGGATTCAGGGTGCTTGAAGTTGGTAGTTGGGCAGGCTGAATGGTTGGTTGTTGATTTTGGCCAAAAAATAGGGATTCAGGATCTTTGGACTATAATTTATCAGAAAGTGGTCCAGGATCATACACTTATTTCTTATAAGGGTTTGATGGCTTGAGGAAGAAAATATCTTAAGCAATAATGACTATATGACTGGATGAATGATCTAGAAATGGCTGTGGGAGAGGCCTTTATTCATATTTTTGGGGTTCCCTCATGGTACAGGTCTTTTACCAGCCAGAGGGAGGTGTCCTAGGCTAGTGCTGAGGCCAAGGAGTCATCAGTTTTTTTGTTTAGACCTCCTCAGTCATTATAGAGGTACAGGAAGCCCTATTTCATCATTCTTGGGGGCTTGATACATGTTTCTGTACCCTTGATGACCTCACTGTATCAGTCAAAAAGGTAGTATTCAACTAATATTTTTAAACATAAGATATGGCTTCCTGAGCTAGGGGTTTAAAAACATGCTCAGGAGACCTTATGCTGAAATATTATTTTGATTCTGAGGCTCTTCTGCCCACATTGGTCTAATTACAGCCACTAAATTGGGAAGTACACCCCTAGTTGTTACTAGTTACGTACAGTTTTATTATCAGTGACACAGGAGTGTTTTTTATGAGTTTTTAGTGTCTTGTGATCCATCTAGCACAAAGCTAGGCCTCTTTTTATCCTTATTATACACTCTCAGGGTGTTACAGTAACTAATATGTACCCTTTTGGGCCCAAATATTCTTTACAGGTCCTATTACAGGGGCCCTGACGACCTTTGGTATGGTTTCAAAAAGGGTGCAGCTGGACTTTTGGTTGGTTTATGCCTTTTCATACTTTTCCTCACAACATGGTGGCGCTCTTTGGTCCCCATGTGGTGTTGAACAGGGCTTTGCGGTGTATGTGAGGTAACCCACAGCCCCATGGCTGCTTTTGGGAGGCGGCAGAGTCTCAGGGAGCTGATGAGCAACTTGGGGAGCTGATGAGCAACTTGGGGAGATGGCCCCCTTGGTTTCCAGGATCTTGCACAAGGTAGTTGTTTGACTACTTGTGGGGCTGGCAACAGGTAGCAACCACTGTGTGCGGTAGCCACTTGACTACCCATGGGCTGGTTGGTAGCAACTACATTGCATGGTAGTTGCTTGACTACCTGCAGGTAAGTGGGTAGCGACTGCCTTGCACGGTAGTTGCCAGCTAGCAACTACCTCAGGCTTGGGAAAGGTAGTTGCTTGACTGCTTGCAGAGCCAGCGCATTCCATAGTTTGATTGCGCGGTTGCGGAGGGTTGGAGGCTGCGCGCAGTGTTATGGAAGAAATATTTTTTTGTCCATAAATCCTAAATTACACATAATTATGGGTTTCTGATCAAATTTTGGTCAGAAACCCATACCTGCGGATGTGATGGGGGGTACATAGGTGTGTAAGTTTTCTACCTGAAGGGACAGGAAAGGGGGGGTGGCGCTAGTGGGTGACCCTACCTAAATTGGCGCCAGGAACTCATTTCTGAAATAATATTTCTCTTTTTCTCATTACTTAGGGGTTTTTTATTTTATTTTTCTTTTAATTTGTTATTTCCAAACTTTTTATTCCTTTTTATATATATTTATTGTGATTATTATTATTACTATTTATTATATATTTTGTTGAAGGCGTTATTCAGTTGGTTCTGAATAGTAGCAAGCTCAAATGTGTTTTTGTGTGGTGTTGTGTGGTGTGGTATGGTATGTTGTTATGTGGTGTGGTATGGTATGGTATGGTGTGGTGTGGTGTGGTATGGTATGGTAGTGGTATGGTATGGTAGTGGTATGGTATGGTATGGTAGTGGGATGGTGTGGTGGGGTGTGGTGGGAGGTTGGAAGAGGTCAAGGGGATGTTTTATAAAATAATTGGAGCGCTCTGAGATGGATGGATGTTCCAGGAAAACAATTTCAGTCATATTCAATATATGCATGTGAAAGGGCTTCAAAGAAGAGTCCCAGAAACCAAGTGGGGTCTAATATGATGCTTTTTTGGTTTGGCTTTCAGACAAAAATAGTGTGTAAAAAATTCCCTAAAAGTTATTGTTGAAAAGCTTCAGACTATTCCTTCAAATCTGCAGCTTCAGATATCTCACATAATCATTATTTTTTCAGGAAAAATAAACTAAAAGAGGATCATTAAAAAGATACCACCTTTTTGTTTGGTATTATATTCACTTTCATTTATAATTTGAGGTGTAAAAAATATAACAATCAGTCGGAAGTTTTTCATTTAATTCTGAGGATTCTATCTGAAAGTTTTTCAAAAAAAATATTTCCAAAAATTTTGATTTAAGATGTAAAACAAAAAAATTGCAAAAGATGTGTTAATTTGAAGGGTTTTTCAATTGGATTGTATTTTTGGAGGCCCAAGATACATCCAATAATTCTGAAAAAAATAATAAAAGCTTGTTAATAGTTTTATTTGATTTCTGATGGCTTGAGATACCAAAAAAATTAATATTCAAAAAGGCAAACAAATGGATCCAAAAGTCTAATGATACAATAGAATTTTTCAAATTGTTTACTTTTTTGAAGGAATGTTTGAAGGTAATATAATGCATCCAGAAAATCTGGAAAGAATATTGAAATGCTTTTTGACTGTTGTTTTAACGTTTTGATAGCTTGAATTACCAAAAAAATGAAATCAAAAGGAAAATAACAGTATGCAAATGTCCCATGAGAAATTTGAATTTCTTGAATTTTGTGGTTTTTTGATGAAATTTTTCAAGGTAAAAAGATACATCCAAGAAATCTGAAAGAAATTTTGGAAAAATCTTGGAGTTATTTTTGAATTACTTGGTAGCTGAAAAACCAAAAAAATCCATAATAAGGATCCAAAAACCCGTGGAAAAATTGATTTTTGTGGAATTTTTTAATTTCTTGATTCAACTTGTGGATGAGTTCTAATGCCTCCAAAATTACTCAAGATTCTTTCTGGGGCTTTATGAACCCAGCTAGGGTACTTCAGCATCACAATTTAAAAAAAATAAATTCTTGAAAGTACCGTGAAATACAGAATTTGTTTGTGTAGCAGCAGAGCCGCACAATGGCAGATAGACATAAAATTCTGTGAAATAAATTATTGGGGGAGTGATAAAATTAATGCCCTTATATTATTTTTTTTCATTTTTTTGATTTTCTTTTTCAATTTTTTTTGATTTTTTTGGACTTTTTTGGGTGTTTTTATTGTGTTTTCTCTTTTTGTTCAATTTTTTATTTGTTTTGTTTATTTTAATTTGTTTTTTAGTGTGGATAAGTCATGAATGGCGTTTCACAACTCAGATGGGTCTGAAATGGCCTTTCATGACTGGAATCAAGTTGTGGACAGCTTTTTCACAACTCTGCAGGTTGCAAACAGCTTTTTTGAGTTCAGATGGGCTGTGAACCTTGCCAAAAGACCCATTTTGGTTGGCTAACAGGTTGTGTTATAATTATGGCCAGCAATTAGCTTAGGCAAATGAGCAGTATTTAAAGCAAAAGAAATGCTGGACACCTTGTGTCAATAATTGCTTGATGGGCTCTCACAATGGGGCAACACGTTGGATGATATTGTTGATGAATTTGATTGGATGATGAATGGATGGGTGGAAAACAGCAGGGAGAAGAGCTCCTTAAGTATAAAAGATTGGCCTCTTGTGAGCCCATGATACAACAATCCAAAAGGCAAATTTTCCGCCCCAAAAGAGCTCTACAGGCTCTACAGACCTTGTTACTTAGTTTGGACTACATCAGCCCGCATGGCATCAGTCCCTGAACCCTTACAAACAGCCTATTCTGGTCCATCCTGGTGGTTCCACTGTTACGGGGCTGAACAAGCCCCTTTGCTGTTCAATCCCCTGGCTGGTTGTCCATTAAAGCCAGCCCAGTTACTCTTATTTCCTTACTTATGGGCTAGTTGCCTCATGCAGCCAGCCCCTGGTCCCACATATGGGCCAGGTGGGACCCAGGACTCACCTGGGTCCAGTCTCAACCTCACTTGGGGGGGACGTGACCAGCGGGCATGCCACCCCACCCCCCTCTTTCTGTCAAATCCCTGGTGGGGGGGGTCAAATCCCCTCACCAGGGGCCCTGGGGGTTGATAACCCCAGGGCGTTATCAAGAATAGTGGGCTGGGGGTGGTCAGATCCCCTCAGCCCATTGCTCCTCCCCCTTGGTAAAGGGGGGGGGGAGAGCGCCCCTCTTGCTTTGCTGGTGGGAGGGTGATCAGGTCCCCCCCACCACTGGTTGCTCTCTCTGTGGCCGGAATTGTCATCCCCTGAGCAAGGGGGTGATGAAGTCCCCCCTGCCCTGATGAACCATCTTGTTGTGGTTGGTTTCTGGCTGGTTCAATCCAGCCAGCCACCCCCTCCCACTTGCAATGGCAAGCAAGGGGAGGGGGAGGGAGCCGGGGCGCTGGCCCTTGCTCCCCCAGCGGTGGCCACAATTTGCGACTGGCCGGGCCGGCGCGGTGCAACACCGCGTGGGATCACTTGGCCGCTGCAACAGCCCTGCGTGGGCCAAACCAAGGTATACAAGCGGCCCCAAGCCCAAAACCTGAGACAAACACACTTTGGTGGGCCAGCCAGTCTGGCCATGTATGTCCAAAATAAACCTTGGGCCCAATTATGCCCATACAAGCCTATCTGGCTGTTTTTGCCCATATCCCCCACCGGGCCCTTTACAGACTGTTTCACGCATTTTGAGGCCAGTTTCCCCAAATCCATGACATCAACACAGGCCTGTATGGTCCGTGGATGAGCCGCAGAGGCCCACATGTGCATCCCATATGGATTATACTTATACGTAGCTCACACGTAAGTGCATGCATATTTTAACAGGTTGTTCTAAGTTGCAAATTTAAAACAAAAATAAATAAAAAATGAAAAAAATAAAAAAAAATAAAAAAAAAATAAAAAAAATAAAAAAATAAAAAAAGGGAAGAAATGAAAAAAATAAAAAAAATAAAAAAAAATGAATAAAATGAATAAAATAAATAAAATGAAAAAAAATGAAAAAAATGAAAAAAATGAAAAAAATGAAAAAAATGAAAAAAATGAAAAAAATGAAAAAAATGAAAAAAATGAAAAAAATGAAAAAAATGAAAAAAATGAAAAAAATGAAAAAAATGAAAAAAATGAAAAAAATGAAAAAAATGAAAAAAATGAAAAAAATGAAAAAAATGAAAAAAATGAAAAAAATAAAAAAAAATAAAAAAAATGAAAAAATTGAAAAAATGAAAAAATTGAAAAAATTGAAAAAATTGAAAAAATTGAAAAAATTGAAAAAATTGAAAAAATTGAAAAAATTGAAAAAATTGAAAAAATTGAAAAAGAAAAATAAAAGAAAAATAAAAGAAAAATAAAAGAAAAATAAAAGAAAAATAAAAGAAAAATAAAAGAAAAATAAAAGAAAAATAAAAGAAAAATAAAAGAAAAATAAAAGAAAAATAAAAGAAAATAAAAAGAAAAGAAGAGGGAAAGGGAAAGAAAAGGGGAAAAAAAAGGAAATAAAAGGGAAAGGAAATGAAAGGGGAAAGGAAAGGAGAGTGAAAGGAAAGGAAAAAGAAACAAAACAAAATGAAATGAAAAAGAAATGAAAAAGAAATGAAAAAGAAATGAAAAAGAAATGCAAAAGAAATGAAAGATAAATGAAAAATAAATGAAAAATGAATGAAAAATAAATGAAAAAGAAATGAGAAAGAAATCAAAAAGAAATCAAAGAGAAATCAAAAAGAAATCAAAAAGAAATCAAAAAGAAATCACAAAGAAATCACAAAGAAATCACAAAGAAATCACAAAGAAATCAAAAATAAATCAAAAATAAATCAAAAGTTAATCAAAAAGAAATCAAAAAGAAATCAAAAAGAAATCAAAAAGGAATCAAAAAGGAATCAAAAAGAATTTAAAAAGAAATCAAAAAGAAATCAAAAAGAAATCAAAAAGAAATCAAAAAGAAATCAAAAAGAAATCAAAAAGAAATCAAAAAGAAATCAAAAAGAAATCAAAAAGAAATCAAAAAGAAATCAAAAAGAAATCAAAAAGAAATCAAAAAGAAATCAAAAAGAAATCAAAAAGAAATCAAAAAGAAATCAAAAAGAAATCAAAAAGAAATCAAAAAGAAATCAAAAAGAAATCAAAAAGAAATCAAAAAGAAATCAAAAAGAAATCAAAAAGAAATCAAAAAGAAATCAAAAAGAAATCAAAAAGAAATCAAAAAGAAATCAAAAAGAAATCAAAAAGAAATCAAAAAGAAATCAAAAAGAAATCAAAAAGAAATCAAAAAGAAATCAAAAAGAAATCAAAAAGAAATCAAAAAGAAATCAAAAAGAAATCAAAAAGAAATCAAAAAGAAATCAAAAAGAAATCAAAAAGAAATCAAAAATTCAATTAAATTAAATAAAAGAAAAGAATAAAAAGCCAAAGAAGAAAGGTAAAAAATGAAACAATGAAACAAAAGCCATAAAAAAAAAACAAATATAAACACAAAATAAACACAAACACAAAATAAACACAAACAGAAAATAAACACCAACAGAAAATAAACACAAAATAAACACAAAATAAACACAAAATAAACACAAGATAAACACAAGATAAAAACAAAATAAACACAAAATAAACACAACATAAACACAACATAAACACTAAATAAACACAAAATAAACACAAAATAAACACAAAATAAACACAAAATAAACACAAAATAAACAAACACAAAATAAACACAAAATAAACACAAAATAAACACAAAATAAACACAAAATAAACACAAAATAAACACAAAATAAACACAAAATAAACACAAAATAAACACAAAATAAACACAAAATAAACACAAAATAAACACAAAATAAACACAAAATAAACACAAAATAAACACAAAATAAACACAAAATAAACATAAAATAAACACCCGAAAACAAAAAAAACAAATACAAAACTAATACATACAAAAATCAAAAAAAAATACAAACCAAAAACAAAAACAAAACAAAAGCTGAAAACTAAACAAAAGCCGAAAACTAAACAGAATACAAAAACAAAAACAGAAAAAAGGGAAGTGATAAATTCACAACCCTACACAACCTGTAAACACTTACACAAGGGCCGTGTGGAACAGTTCACAGCGCTCTTGAGTTTTTTTGGGGCCCGTTCAACCCAATTAGTTGTGAATGGCCATTCACAACTCAGATGGGTAGTGTCTTGGGTCACAGAACCTGTTTTGAGTCATGGAGTGCCATCCACAACTGGCTCACAACTCCAGTTGTGTGTGGGAAAAAAACATAATCAAAATAATAATCAAAATAAATAAAAACAAGCAAACAATTGAAGAAAAAACCCATAGCAAAAAAATACATTGAAAAAAATAAAAAATGAAAAATGAAAAAAGACAATAAAAAAATAAAAAATAAATAAAAATTCTCAAAATTCAAAAAAAATGTACAAAAAGGAATAAAAATGAACAAAAATAAAAAATGGAAAAAAAATTAAAAAATAATTGTGAAAATTTTGCAAATCCAGGCCCATGAATGCACATGCATGGCCCTATGAATAAATAAATATAAACAATTAAAAATTCTCCCAAAATCAAAAATAATTTTCCTCAAAAAAATAAACAAAATGGAGAAATAAAAAGGAACAATATATATAGAATAAAGCCCTGAAATAAAATTCAAAACAAAATAATGTTTGAATAAATCATAAAAAAATAAAAAAAATTGATTGTATATCAAAAATAAATTGAATTTAATAAAAAAATCAACTAAATTAAACTAAAAAAAATATCTGTTCAGTTATCCGCTCAGACCACCCACCCTTTACTGCAAAAATAAAGGGGAGATTGCACTGCCTGAAAATCCCTTGGCCCAACCCCAAAATCACCAGTTTGATGGGTGACACCACTGGCTCCAACACAACCTGGCACAATAGGCCTGCCACCAATCTTTTGCTTTGTTTTTTTTTTTGACCCCCTTTCTCTATTTCCTGTCTTTTGCTCCTACTGGTTGAACTCCTGTGCTTGAAATACACTCATTACATTTTTTGTTTGATTTCTCCTACCTGCTCATCAAGTGAATCATTCCTCTTTACTTGTGCTTTCCTCCTGGTCCCAAGACCTGTCCGCTCACATCTCACTTTATGGTGAGTTCATTCAATAGCTATCTCAGTTCCCTTCACTTTTGCTTGATTCCTGATTCCAATATCTGTCTGCTCACATCTCACTCTGTGCTGGGTCTTCTCAATATGAACATAATTCAAGCACTCAATTTTAGGTAATTAGAATTATCTATCAACCTGCATAGTTCATCAAATAATTCACAGCAAGAGTTGAGTGAATAAGAGAAGCTATGCGCACACAAATTGTGCCTACAGTAAATAAAATTACTTCATAGTTCCAAAAGACTTAAAAAAGGTTTTTGGGACAGGAATTTCTCTTAATTATATCATTCAGGTTCAAATAAATTTTGGGCTTCAAGATCAACAAGCAATGATTCAGATTGGGGAGTAAACACCTTCCTCAAGTTCCCTTTTCAAGGAAAATAATTCAAATTTTTTGAAGGTGGGTCAATATTTTTTCTAGAAAGATATTTCAAATTTTCATGGCTTTTCGAATCATAATAAAATGTTGAAAGACGCCCAATGGTATCATAAAATAAATCTAGAGTCTCTCAATCATTCAATGACTTAGGAAGAAAATGTTGCTTGTGTTTCATTTCAATTAAAATTCAGGATTTCATGCATAACAATTCAAGAAAAATTGACCATTGTTTCAGAATTATTACTTAGAAAAGAAAGGACCAAGTGATGGCTTTTTGAAAGTATTTTTTTGATAGGGCCTGAAACTCAGAGTAATTTTTCTGATGGTTGAACAGGAATTTTTTTATTAAAAGAATTCTTTGAGGAGAGGTGACTAGTACTTGGTGCTAAGATTCCCCATGGTATTACATGTTGACCAAGAATTAGTTGTTCACAACCCTCCTAATCCCCATGGGGTTTCACAGTCCTAAGTGGTTTTTTCTGCAACTCTTTGAGTCTTGAACCTCTGTTCACAACTCAATTGGTTTATTAACAGGACTTCACCCCCATTCTTAACCCAGGGTTGCAAATTTATCACTTCCAAAAAAAAAGGCAAGACAAGACCAAAAAAAAGAAAAAAAAATTAAATTTTCAACCCTCAGCAACTCAATCACAAGCTAAATGAGGTGGTGTTGCACATTTCACAACAAATCTCAGTTGTTAATTGCCGCTCTCAACCCATTTCAGTTGTGGAGGGCTGCTCACAGCCCATTTGCGGTGAGAAGAAAGAAAAAAAGAAGAGGAAAACAGATTAAAAATAAAATTAATAAAAATAAATGAATAAAAATAAATGAATAAAAATGAATGAATAAAAATAAATGAATAAAAATAAATGAATAAAAATAAATGAATAAAAATAAATGAATAAAAATAAATGAATAAAAATAAATGAATAAAAATAAATGAATAAAAATAAATGAATAAAAATAAATGAATAAAAATAAATGAATAAAAATAAATGAATAAAAATAAATGAATAAAAATAAATGAATAAAAATAAATGAATAAAAATAAATAAAAAATTTAACAAAAAAAATCATAAGAAAAGAAAAACACCAAAAAAAGAAAAAGGAAAAAGGAAAAAGAAAAAAAATTAAATGGGAATTCTAAAAGCTTTACCACTCTGTGGCAATGCATGGGCAGCCCATAAAAATAAACAATTGAAATTTCCATGAACCAGCCCTAAAGTAAAACACCAAAAATTAAATAAACAATGAAAGTCTATGAACCAGCCCTAAAGTAAAAATGGCAAAAAATACAAGTTCAACTTGTGTCAAGCTGATCCTATGAGGTGGGCTTTTATCAATCCCACCTCAATCAAATAGCCCTAAATTAAAAACACCAAAAAATACTTCTATCAAGTCTACCTTAATTTACAGGCCCTAAAGTAAAAATACCCAAAAAAACAAGTTCAACTTGTCAGGCCCTAAAGTAAAAACACCAAAAAAAAAAAATTTCAAATTCTGTCAAGCTGATCTCATCACAAGGAGTAAAAATACTCCTTATGATGTGATCAGCCCAACACAAGTTTAACTGACTTGCCAATAAAATTTCATTCAAAACACTCAACATAATGATTCCTACTCAAAACACTCAACATAATGATTCTAACTCAAAACACTCAACATAATGATGTTCAAGATGTGATAAAACTTTATTTTAATAGAATTACAATATCAGCATCAGAACGCCAACCCAAATTATGAATCAAAATGATTTTTGTAACTTAGAATGCAACTTAAGTTGTTCTTTTAGATGATCAACCCAAACAGAAAATGTTTTAGAAATCTAAGAAGCTGTTTTGGAAACAATGGGTTGGATTGGAATCATTTCTCCCTCAAGTACAAGATTAAACCAGTGATTATTGCTGAAAACGCAAATGAAGATAAAATCTGATTGTTCTTTTACTCCCATTTTGATAGGTGTATAAATACAACATGAATTTAATGAAATGAAAAATATTTTTCTTACGTAAGTACTGGCTATAAATTGTCCAATTTGAAGCTTTGCAAGCCATTTTGAAGAAATAATCTTTTCATTGATGTCATTAACATCAAGTATTTGTTTTATCTTTTCAACATCTTTACTGCCACCAAGGATCTTAGAATAGGATTTCTTATTTTTCCGCAATTTTTCAATCATTTCTTTTTTTACTTCAAACCAACCATTCTCATTTTGCCAATGTGATTTAGCAATGAATTAAAATCCGTGATTCCCATCACCAAATTGATCTTAAACCTTGCCCAAGAACTTATGTAATTTCTCATGTATTGTATTGAGGTATTTCACTTTTTATTTTCCTAAGATCTAAAACAACTCAGTATTCATTTTTGTTTTTTTATCAGATCAATGAAATGAATACTCACCAAAGATGTACTTCTGGTTGACTTACGCACTTCTTCTTCTTCCTCAGAAGAGGAAGAAGGTTCAAAATGAATTGAGCATAATTTTCTTTCATTCTCTTCCTCTGAACTATGAAATTCAGATGAAGAGCCTTCCTTTCACTACAGAAATCATTTTCTCATCAGTTTTTTAAACCATAAAAAGGAACACTCAAAATAAAATACTTACTGTCATTGGTCTTTTTGGTTCCCTTTGAACCCCTTTTTCCCTCTTAATTCCTCTTTCAAAGTTTTCAAATTTTGAATGTTCACAACAAGTAGCTTTCAATTTTGCCCAACCCTGGCTGTACCCTCAAACCATTGGCTCAATCCTTGGCTTGGCAATCAAAGTAGCTTTATAATTGATCATAGACTTTAAAATATCCAATTCAAGTGGTTGAGGTTTTCCCATAAGCATGGAATTCAACTTTTTCAAAAATTGGGATTTGTCAATGACTGGATCTGTTTTAATCTTTGAAAAAGAAAAAAAATAAACCATAAATCCTATAATTGGTACCCTTCAAAAATCCCAAAAATACAACTTAATTCACTGGAAGGGTCATATTCTTACCTCTTTTGAGGACGAACATCCCAAGGCACAACAGATCCTCTTTATACTAGTATTTCACTTAAAATGAGGGAACATAGCAAGACCATGGTTTTTGAATAAGAATTTGAGAAAACCTCCTTATCATGGTTTCCCTTTAACTTCTCCATTTCTTTTCTAATGACTTTAATTTCCTCAAGTGACAATTTGTAACCCAAAGTTAAAATTTCTTTTTGAAGAACAGTTCCTAACTTCATTCAATATTTTTCAAGTGACGCATTCACTGATTAGATTTGGCTTTCAATTTTTCCTTCAAGAAGTTTCCACACATCCAAAACTTTCCCCAAAGATCCCGCAAGTAATTGTTTGAAATTAGAATGGGCTTATTCTACTTAAGATTTTGTTTTATTTCCAAATTCTGGTTTGACACAATTCCATGCTGTTACAAATTTCTCTTTGATAGGGAAAATGTTCTTGTCCATATACTTGAGCACATCCTCACTTTTTTTCAAGAAAAACTGTATACTATTTTCAACATAAGCATTCCCAGAAGAGATAAACAGAAGAAGAAATAAATTGGTGTACTCTGAGTTCCACATCATTGACTTCTGCCTGCCCCTTGGTTCTAGACGCCCCATACTTTTCCCAAAGAGTCATAAAATTTTTCCATCCTTCATCATCATTACTGAAGCAACTTTACAATTTGCTTGAATATTTTTAGAAAAGTGCCAGGAGCACAACTGTCTTGATGACTCAGGGAACCTATTTTTTATAGCACAAATCAGATATTTTTCATGTTCCGTCACAAAGACTTTGGGAAGCCTTTTGTGATCATAAGCCAAATTCTTTAATGCATTCAATTCCCAACTGTAGAGCTCTTCCCTTTTTTTTTTATGAAAAAAACTTTTTTTTAAAGGTTTTCCTGTTGGCTGTCATTCCTACAGCATGCAATCAAGGGATTTTGTACCTATTTGTTTTTTAAGTACAATCCAACAAAGCAATATGATAGAATTTTTTCAAAGTTTTATAGAATCAGGAGGGGCCACAAAAAGGGCTTTTAATTGACCCTTTCCACAAACTTTGACCTGGAAAGCCACTTGGTTTACTGGAGCATTTCAAATAGAACATCCATAACACCTTTCCCATCCAGTTCTGCTATCTTTACCTTCTGCTTAGTTTTATAGATTGTTATATCATCAATTTATTCTCCACCATCAATCTTGCTCAATTTCCTCTTAAGTTGAAATATATTGAGCCCATGTTTCATTCCTTCTTTAATTAGATCCAAGGCTTGACCAGCAATTATCCTCAGTTGAGGATGCACTGAGGGTTTTTCAGATGTTTGATTATTCTTTTAGCCAGTTATAACGGAGAGATGCCACATGGGACCTTATAATTTACAACTTGCAAAGATCATGAATTGAAACCCAACCTTCCTCGTGTGATTTTTCCTTTGCTGTTTGGTGAGTTACGGCCCCTCATATACTCTCAATCTGTTGCATGCTAGATTGAAATATTTTTCCTTTTTCAACTTGAATGTTTTCAATGCATAGTAATGCATAGCTGCCCATTTTTGACAATAAATCTCTGTATGTTTCCTACTAGGAAAGGCTCTCACAGGAAGAGGGTCATGGGTCTCTTGCACCTCATAGTTACATATTTACATAGTCACACCCACATGTATACATTAGTATTGATCAAGCCAAATACTTTTCAGTCCAATGGCATATAAAATGTGACCTACCACCTTTAGTCAATTCCTGCTTTGAAGAAACATCTTGTTCCTCAATTTCAACCCTTGATGACAATGCAATTGGGAATTCTAATTTAGTCTTTTCCAACTCCCTACCCAAATCCGTAGATTCCTCCAAATTTTGGTTAAAAACAATTTGAATTAATTCCGTCAACACAGCCATGTTTAAACCAGGGGGGCTTGGGCTTGCCACTTTTCCCATGTGACAAAAAAAATCCCATGTGAGCTCATTCTTTAACACAAATTTTTCAACAACTGCAAAGTTTCCTCAATTTTGCGTTGAGAAAAATCAAATTATTCAACAAGAAAGTTGTGCATATGGTTTGTGTCAAGTTTTGGGTCATGTTCTTTTTGTGTTCCAATAATAGTCCCAAGTAGTATGCCACATCCCCAAATTTGGGTTGAGGGTACTCAAATGTGGTCCAGGGGTGCAAGCCCAAATCACAACTTGCACATCCCGGGGGGGTTGTGAACCCCCAATCAAAACCCTTTTTGAGTCACAATCAGGGATTTGCAACTCTTTTTGAGTTGCAGTTGGGGATTTGCAACCCCCCAGGGAATGTACCAGTTGTGAGCCACTTTGCTTGCTCCTTGTTTAGTTGTGATTTGCCGTTCACAATGCATATGGGTTGTGAAAGGCAATTGACGCCAATTTTCAACCCCAGGGTTGTGAATTTAAAATTTCCCCTTCAAAAAATCAATCCAAAAATGAAGAATAACAAAAAATCAAAGTATATAAAATAGCACTTTTGGAACCTTTTCTTTTCCTTTTCAATGAATTTTCTTGTGACTTAAACTCTCAAAAAATCAAACAATCAAAGAACTTAATATTTGATGAAAATTTTCTGTATTTTTTTGGGTTCCCAACATTGAATCCAACGTGAAAAAGCTTCACAATAACACACTATTTTTTATATCAGTCATTGGAGTTTCTCTCAATTTGTTTTACAGAAATTTATAGTAAAATCAAAAGATGAAACTCAAACTTCATAAGACTGCCTATTACATTTTCCACTTAAAAAACAGCAATCAAAGTTAAAATAATTCAATATAAAACAAGTGTTCCACATTTTTCATTTTACATTTTGTTATTTTTTGATTAACACAGACAAGAAATATTTTTACAAATATTATTTCACTACTATTGGTTATTCCAATATTTTTGGTTTAAATTTTCTGCTGTATTTTCTTTCAGGGAAAAAACCTCATTTCCAAGCTCTAAATTTTTCTGAACAATTTTCTTCCAAGCTTTGAAATTCTTTGTCACAAAGAATTTTGAAGGAGGATCTAATTTGGGGGTCAAATATCTAAAATAAGAGGTTAATGCCAAGTAGCATCCAATAAGCTCAAGACAATCTCTCACTCCTCAAGTATAAGACATATTTCTGTTTTTGAGTATTTTGGAACAACCCAAGGGTAGAGGAAGTCCAAGGAAGGAATTTCCAGCAAATTCAATGGTCAGTAACCATTTTTTGAAATATATATATATATATATATCAACTTTCATGATTTAGAATTTTTGATATCAACTGATATTTTTTATAATTCCTTTTCATTTATTTAAAAAAATTTTCATTTTCTGACTGAAGAATAATTTTCAGAAGATCAACAGCTCGTAGGTTTGTATTTCATTAAGATGGTGAGATTTTATTTGCTTCCATTTTTCATTGATTTTCTTTTTTATATTATTGTTTATTAATGATTCCTTTGAATTTTTTTTTCAGGGGTCTGGAGCTATTTTCAATAAGAGTTTTAATTCTGCTGAATAGAATTCTGGTGAACAAATCAGGGGAAAAAAGCAAAAAAAAAAAAAAAAAAAAAAAACATTATGAGGGCCCTTACCATCCTCCTTGAAAACATTTATTTCCAAAAACATAAATTACAACAAGTGAGAAATTGAGTACATTTGATAATTACTCATTTTCTCAGTTTCTCAGTTTTTCATTTTCATTTTCTTTCTAGGTTTCCTTTTCATTATACTGTTCTTCTTCTGAAATCTTTGACCAATTTCCAATGGAAGAATTGATCAGCATCTATAACACATTTTTTAGTTAATAAAAAATTCTTATTTTTGCTTCTATTTCCAATCCAAAGACTTCATCTCCCTTGCAATGGCTATTCCACATATATACCATATTCAAATTTTAATGGGAGATGGAATATGTGAATTCGAGGCTGCAGCTGTTTGATTGGGAAGTAAATCCAAAGTATGGATGGAAATCAGGAAATAAATTTTCAAAGATCTGGATTCAAATCTTTAAGAACCCAGAATTAACGCATGAAATCTGGGGTGAAATCCTTTCCAGAAGAAAGAAGTAAACTCCACTTCCTTTCTGGGACAGCTTTAATAAATCTTTTGAAGAAATTTCCATGCCATTTTTTCCTTCTTTCTGAAACATGTAACTTTCCAATTGTTCTACTTTCTTCCTTAATGCCTTGCACTTTTCTTCCTCTTCATTGCCCACTCACTCCAACTTCCCTATCTTCTCCTATCTGATTTATTCTTTTAGAATTCTTCAAACATAAATTTTCCTTCAATTTGAATCTTGATCATTTGCCAGCTCCCAAATTGGATCCAATTCTGAAAATCTTTGTTACCAAGAAGTCAAAATATTTGAAGACATTTTTCCAGAAAGTTTTGGAGCATGGTAATGATGTTTTGTTCCCTGAAAGAAAATACAGAAGAAAAATCAAACCAACAATAGTGGAATAATATTAACTCATAGTACTAAAATCTTCTTTGTAAAAATAATTTATTTTTGTATTAATCATAATGTAACCATAACAAAAAATAGAATGAAAAATGTGGACCACCCATTTTATTTCTAATTATTTTCACTGTTATGAATATTCTGTGAGGTAAAAACTGTAATAAGCAGTCATAAAAAGCTTTAGTTTCATATTTTAATGCTGCTCTAAAATTCTGTGAAAAAAAATTGAGAGAAACTTTGATGCCTGATTTTTTTTTAAAAAAAAAAAAAAAAAAAAAAAAAAAAAAAAAAAAAAAAAAAAAAAAAAAAAAAAAAAAAAGGATGTGTAATTTTGAAGATTTTTATGTTGGACTCAATCATTGGAGGCCAAGAAACCATCCAAAAAATCTCAGACAAATATTTTCAGTGTCTTTGATTGATTTTTAGATTTTTTGAGAGTTTAAATCACCAAAAAGAATTAACTGAAAAGACAAGGGAAAAGTTCCCAAAACGCCATGAGACCTTTTTTCATTCTTTTATTTTCTTGATTTTGATTTCATACAGCCCTTTATGATTCCATTTTTGGGTTTTGAGGTGGAATTTTAAGGGTTAAATTCCCCAAAAATAATTTTACATGAAATTACTCTGATTTCTCTGAATTCCCTCTATAGGAAATCTATATGAAAATCAACAACAGACCAACAGATTTTAAAACACATATTACAAAAAATGTCATGTTTTTTGAAGTTTTTGACATTTTTTAATTTTTTGAGAGAAAAAAACAACTTTAAAAATTCCCCAAAAATATTTTTTAAGCTCTTTGATATATAGGAAAAAACATTGCAATTTCAAAAATTCAAAGCAATCTAAGTAAAAAACTTCAAAATAAATTTCAAAACTGGAGAGAAAGCAGACAGTATTTGTATATTTGTTGATTTTTGAGGGAACCTTAAAGGGGTTTACCAAATCTCAAAATCCTCTTAAAATTATACTTTGGGGGCTTTCAAACACTCTCTACAAAACAGAAGCATCAGTACATAATATTCTTTGAGGGCTTCTTCCAATCCCTCTCTGAAGATCTGTGGCATAAAATATGAAATATTCTTAGGGGGGCTTAAAAACCTCTCTACAAAACATTTGCATGAAATATGCAATATTCTTTGGGGGCTTTCAACCCCTCTCTACATAACTGTGGCATTAAAGATGCATAACTAAATATTTTTTTTAAAAAAAAAAACATGTGTGCATTTAAGGTTTTCAGCCTGAGGAGATTATGTCTGTGAAGAGTTTAAACTGCATGAGTTCCAGGTTTAGCCATGTGGGAAAAACAATGCCCCTTTTTTTACTTTTGGATGCACCAATGAATAAATGAAAAAACCACTTGGTATCAAATCTAGTCAATCATAGAATTAGATCATAGGATGATCCTAGGATCGTACATACATGTATAAAAAAATGTTCCCTCTCTCATTTTTCTATTTTTCTTTTTTTTTAAAGAAAAAATTAAAACCTGATACCAATCAGTCCATCACCTCCCATTCCTCTGAACAACACAAACAAATTCTATTTCATTTTCCCTATCCATCTCAAAATCAGAAAGCTCATGAGTTCAACTAAGACAATCATGATGGAGTTGTTAGATAGCTTTTCCAGCCTCTGACAGCTTGACCCCCCCTCCCCCCTTTCCACCTGAACTGTTAAACTGATCTAACCCATGGTATTTCTATCTATAAATATAAAAAGGCCAATGTTATATTTTCAACCCATATGGGTTGCAAATGGCCCATCATGGCCCAGCAAGTAGCAAGCCAGGTTGCTCAAAACTTGTCCTTTCCTGCCCCAATTTGAAATTGAGGATTCGTGACCCCCTGGGGGATGTGCAAGTTGCGCGTGTTTTCCTGGCGCATTTGGACTAATCCCCCCCCCCCAAATGGGTCATTTTAGGGGGGATTTGAGGTACCTAGGCACCCCTTGACCACATTTGAGTCCTGTCAACCCAAATTTTGGGATTGGGAATACTATGTGGGAAAATTATTGGACCACAAAAAGCTAGTTTGAAACTTGGAATAAAATACTCTGCCTATGGGCTAAAACTCTTGACAAATCATGTAAACACACCACTCACCCATTGAATAAACTAATTTTTCTCAAAATCAATTTTTGAAAACCCAAAAGTGAGCACACTTTTGGAGTTGTTGAATTGAAAAATTCATTGAATACTAAATTGCCATTGAATTTTTTTTTGAGGGAACAGTGGCAAGCCCAAGCCCTCCCCAATTAAACAAGTTTATGTTAAAGGATTTAATGAAAAGTTTAATTAACAAAGTTTTGGAGTAATCTAGGGATTTTGGTAGGGAGTTGGCAAAGAAAACATTTGAAGCCCCAATTTCATCCTCATCTAGAGTTACAATTGAGGAACAAAATTTTTCTTCACAACAGGAACAAGTTTTTCTGTCACAAGTTGAATTGACTAAAGGTGGTGGGTTCACATTTCATATGTCATTTGACTGAGAAGGATTTGACTTGACAGATACTAATGTAAAGAAGGGGTGCCAGAACCACTTGACCCTCCTCCTGTGAGAGCCTTTGCTACTAGGAAAGCTTTCATGATTTATTTTTAGAAATGGGCAGCCAGGCATGGCTATGCATTGAGGAATTTCAAATCAATGAAAGAGAAATATGTCAATTCAGCTTGTGACAGATATGGGCATATGAAAGGCCATGCCTTACCAAATGTCAAAGGCAAACTCAGACTAGGAAGTTTGGGTGTCAATTCATGATCCATGAAAGTAGGAATTTAGCAGATCTCACATGGACTCTCTCCATCAGAAATGGCCTGCACAATCATCCACCATCAGAACATCCTTCAGTCCATCCTCAACTGAGGAGAAAATTAGGTCAAGCATTAGATTTACTTAGGGAAGGAATGAAATATGGGCTCATGAATATGGTGAAAAGAAAGAGGAAATTGAGGAAGATTGATGGTGGAGAATACATTTAAAATATAACAATCTATAACACTAAGCAAAATGTAAAGCTTGCAGAACTGGAAGGGTAAGGTGTTATGGATGCTCTATTGGAAATGCTCCAGGAATCCCAGTGGTTTTCCAGGTCCAAATTTGGTGGGGGGTCACTTAGAGGCCCTATTCTTGACTCATGCTGAGTCCATAAAACTATGCAAAAAACTCAATAATATTGCATTTTTGTATTGTAATTATAAAACAAACAGGTACAACATCCCTCTATTTCATGTTGTAGGGATGAAAGCCAAAAAAAAGACTTTTACAAAGGCTTTTGTTTTTATAACCAAAGAAATGTATGACTTTCACATTTGGGAATTTAATGCATTAAAGGAGTTGGTTTATGATCCAAAGAGGCTTCCAAAATTCTTTTTTATGGATCGTGAATATGCTCTTATTTGTGCTACTAAGCACATTTTTCCCAAGTCATCCAGAAAGTGTTGTACGTGGCACTTTTCTAAAAAAATAAAAATAAACTTTAAAGTGCGCTTTATTAATAAAGATGAAGGATGGCACAGTTTCCTGACTCTTTGGAGCAAGTATGGGGCCTCTAAAAGTTAGGGGGAGGCAGAAGCAAATGATGCAGAACTCAGAGTAAGCCAATTTATTGCTTCTTCTATTGATCTCTGTTGGGAGTGCTTACTTTGAAACTTGTATACTGTTTTTCTTGAAAGACCATGAGGATGTACTCAAGTATATGGAAAAGAATATTTTTCCTATCAAAGATACATTTGTAATGGCTTGGGCTTGTATCAACCCAGACTTTGGAAATAAAACTACATCTTGGGTAGACAGGGCCCATTCCCCTTTCAAAAAATTACTAGTGAGATCTTTGGGGAATATTTTGGATGTGTGGAAACACCTTGAAGGAACTATTAAAATTCAGATCCAATTGGTCCTTGTTGTGATGTACACCTTGCACCAAGCGGTTATAGCTCAATGGTTATAGCATCCCGCATGCAATGGGCAGATGTGGGTTTGACTCCCACTGACTGCATTACCTTTTCCCCGTCATTACAGGTTATGAGCCCAGCACTGCAGCTGTAGCATCCTGATTCACGCTGAATATCACGCTATAAAATTGAATAAAAACACATAACTATGGGGTAAAAAGGGCGCACCAAATGGGTGCTTGGTGTATGGGGGGGTGTTGTGATGTACACCTTGCACCAAGCGGTTATAGCTCAATGGTTAGAGCATCCCGCATGCAATGGGCAGATGTGGGTTCGACTCCCACTGACTGCGTTACCTTTTCCCCGTCATTACAGTCCTTGCAGCAGTTAAAGACTCTTGAATAAAGTTAGTCACAGGTCTGCCAACTTAACTGTTATCTTTGGTTTACAAATTAAAATTGAGGAAATTAAACTCATATTAGGGAACAATTCAAGAAACTCAAGCGCAACCATGATGGCAAGGTGTTCTCAGAGTCAAATTCAAATACAATGGGCTTTCCCTGTTCCAAAATTTTTGGTGAAATACTAGCATCAAGAGCATCCATTGTTCCTGAGGATGTTCATCCTCAGTGGCAGTTAGACTATTACCCTTCCAATGAAGTAATAGGATTTTTTCAAGGTTAAAAATTCTTGGATTTACAGATTAATTATTGGATTGAAAGATTAATTAATTGGATTGACAGAAGAATTATTGGATTGAAAAATTGATAAATTGACAAATTGATAGATCTTTTGGTTTTGACAGTTTGTTTGGTTTTGAAAGTTTGAAACAGATCCAGGGCTCAATGAAGAACCTCAAATGTTGAACAACTGGAATTCAATTTATAGGGAACAAACTAAAGAAGTTAGGTTGGAGATTATAAGTAAAACTCTTGATAATACAGCTGCTTTGATTGCAAAGCCAAGGCTTGAGCCAAAGGTGTTAAGTACAAGCTGTGTTCCACCAAAATTGAAAGCTACCCTTCATGAGCTTTCAAAAATTGAGCATGTTGAAAGAGCAATTAAGCGGGCAAAAAGGGTTAAAAGGGGAACCAAGAAACCAAAGACAGTAAGTAGTCTTTTATTGAGTGATAAATTTTCATTTTTATGTTTTAATGAACTGATGGAAAAATTATTTCTGACGTGCAAGGATGGCTCTTCATCTGAATCTCACAGCTCAGAGGATGAGACTGAAGAAACACTTAAAAGGGGAACAGAAAGACCACACATAGTAAGTCTTTGATTTTGAGAAATTTTCATTTTTATGGTTTAATGAACTAGTGAGGTAATTATTTCTGTAGTGCAACAATGACTCTTCATCTGAATTTCACAGTTCAGTGGAAGAGACTGAAAGTTCATTGGGTTTGGTGCCGTTGGAATCAGATTCCTTTTTGAAGGATGAAGCAGACGCAATGGAGGATTCAAAAAAGAAGCTCATCTTTGGTGAGTGGTGATTCCTTTAACTAGATTAGAATTTTATCCAACTAATTTTTGATTTTAGGAATTAAATTACCTCAATAAAATACCTGAAAACTTACGTAAGTCCTTGGGTGGGGTTTGGGACCCATTTGGTGATCAAAATTGTGGTTTTAGAGTCATTGCTAAATCACATGGGTATGATGAGAATGGTGTAGATACTTCTGTGGGATTATATAAATAATTTAACAAATAGCTTTCTGGAAGTCCTTGAAGGAAAATTTAGTATTACTTCTACTCCTTTAGATTATTAGTAAGACTAGAGTGGTTTTGAATTCTCTTCACTTCTAGTACTTTAGTAAGTCTGCACAATAATTTATTTAAAATAATGGCTGGTTTCTTTGAGACTTAATACAGGTCTCTAGATCAGACCTAGATCAATTATTTAACTGTTATTGGTTGGGTTTGTTGAAGAATGGAGCAGATTTATTGGGTTATTGGTTAGTGGTTGATCAGATATGTGAGTTCTTAATCAATAACCAAATCTTAAAGGGTTCAAGGGTTTTATCAAAGGGGTGGTTCAGGAGAGGATTCAAGGCTGGGTTTACTCACAGGGGGCTGCGTTGTAAGACTCCAAACGGTGCTAAGCCGTGGCAGCTCTGTGGAGGGGAAAGGTGCTGTTTAGGCTGCCCTCCTAGGAGTTACAATAATATTTAAATGTAACCGGAATCAAGGTCCAGAACCTTATGGATGAGAAATCAAACTAAGGGAAGAGGATAAGAGTTGTTGGTAGCAATGGAAACAACACTATCTGAGGCAAGATGGTGCAGGGAAAGACTTGAACAAATAAGTCAAGGTTTGTTCAGAGTTCAATAGAACAAGGCAGTTGTAAGTAACAACGCCCACAAGCTAATAACTCTGGTTGTCAGCAGCTGATTAGGAAAGATCAACTCAACCCCAACCAACCTCCAGGTTCTCAATGAACCTGCCCAACTCTCCGCAATCAAGCGCTTGAAGGGTAACAGATAACTGTGGGAGGCTGAACAAAACAAAAGCAATTTGTTTGTGAAGCTCTAGAAGCAAATCAATAACGAATTCAAGCAAGAATATCCCAACACTTCTCAAGGGACTCAAGAATAGCGTGGCGAAATTCAACCTTAAAGAAGAAGGGAGGTATAACACTCCAGGTTTTAAGCTTAATAAAACCTCTTCAATCAAACGTGATTGGCTCCAGAAAGATGATCAAGGAGAGATCAAGACCAGTATGGTCGGAAAAAGGGATCAGAGTGGTATAACACACTCAAGAATTCAGAAAGACAGGAATTCTTCTTCAACCAGCAAGGCTATTGGTTGGTGATAAGGATCAAGGTCACAAGGTCCAGAGTTTGAGTATTGAGGCTCAAAGGATCAAGGGGGCAATCATGGATATACCCAGATAAATGGCTCAGATAGGTGGGGAAGGATGCCCACAGATAAATTGATTATGATTATGAGGGGATATGATGATGGGATTTTTTTTTATGATCTGATGCTCTGATGCTGGGATGCTGGGCCAAAAGGCAGGGGAGAGCCCCTCCTTTTATAGACATGAGGCCCTGTATACTATGTACAAGAGAGATTTACAAATAGGTGCGGAAAAAAAAATGAAAACATAAAAAATAATAAAAAAAAAAAAATTACATGAGAGGAAAAAGAGATTTCGCCCGCGTCGAGAATGACCGCGGGCAACCAGATGGACACCCGCGACAGCGGTCGCGGGTGTCAACAACGGTTGTCGTTGCCCAATCGGCGGCGACAACGGGGTGAAAGTTCCGACGGCCGCGAGAGGTTGCTCGTGGTTGTCGGTCGGATCGGATGATGGGCGTAGGATGGAGTTTTGCTGCTGGTGATGATAGGGATCGGGGATCGTTGGATGAGGTGAGAAGGATGATCAAGGGGGGCGGTCTTCATCAAGGTTCGAGATTGATCGAATATCCCAAGCTTTTACACATCCCATCTCCCATCATTGATAAATTAACGATCTCTCCAAGGTTCAAAAATCTATGTATGTAACCCAAGTATAACAAACGGGAGAGCATCACAAGAGAGCTGATAAAAGGATTGAAGGAAGCTAATAGTTGAACGTCTTTTTTTATTTTATTTTTCATCTTCACAACTACCGTGTATGTACGTCACGTCACATGGTATGGAACACCAAGTCACTACTAAGCCTGAGGATGGTTTGAATAACCACCACCACCACCACCACCACCAGCACCACCAGCACCAAAGAAGAATGGATTGTGACCGGTGGAAAAGGAACTGGATTGGATTCGATTAAAGGATGACAATGGCAAAGGTCTTTTGAGAAACACCAACGGTCTTTGACTCAGTTGGTTCATACTACTACTCCTTTGATTTGACTGCCCACCAAAGAACCGTTCGCTCGATTCTTCCCGGGATTCATTCGTGATCAGCATCAAACCGGCTTCTCAACCACTACGGATGGGGACCGAACGACTCGGGTTGAGGTTTTGAGGACTTTGATGATGATGATGGTGAGTTGAATCAATGAGATCCCAATTCAAGCCAGGTAGGTTTCTACGAGAGTGAGCCAAGAGCCTGTACCTAGGGTTTTGGTAGATTTGATAACAATTGGAGTGATAGGTCTGATGATCACAATGGGTCAAGGTAGGGGATTGAGAAGGAATAGGAGGAGGAGGAGGGAGAGGGAGAGCGGAGGGAGGAGGATGAGGATCATGACGATGATGATAATAATAAATATCGAGATTCCTGGTTGGATTCATGAGTTCCCAGGCCTCTCTGATGGCCCGTTTGGGATTGGATGATGAAGATCCATCACTGGTGAGACAATTGGGGAAGGATGAATTGGAAGGAGGGGGAAGGTGAGGAGCAATGGTGTTCTTCTGCCAATGATTGAGGAATTTCAACGTCCTCCGTTGGTTGTTCTTGAAAGATAAGAAAAAAATTTAGACTAGAATTTGAAAGAGATAAATTTGAAACCTTTTTGGAGTACTTTTGTATTTTTTTTTTCCCGTGGTGTCCTGGATTGGTCACCACATCTCTCCCCAACTTACAGACTGTCCCTAGTCTGCATCTAAAATTTGAAGGGATTAAAAAAGAAAAGCAGGGAACAAAGAATTTGAAGCAAAGATTGGCCATTTCTTGATCTTGAGAGCAATTGACAAGTTGAGGAAAATATCTTGATTCTTCCAAATGAGCCCTAGAAGCGGCAGGAATAGAACAAGGAGGGCGTCCCAGGTGCTCACATATGTGGCATACAGTAGAGTTTTACAACAAAAACGCAGCAAATGACCCTGGTGGTGCACAATTGGGAGGACTTACTTGTACCCCAAATTGCCTCCACTGAAGCCCATATTCCTTCATACCAAAATCACCAAAAACAGAATTGCAATTAGGATCTAGTTTAGACTCATTGCGGAGATTCAAACCAGAACTGAGAGAAGATTGATCAGACTCAAAAGTAGAAGGAAAAGAAGACATGACAGATCCAGAGAGAGAAGGAGATGGAGAAGAAATATTTTTGGATTTTTCTATTTTGATATGTTTTTGTTTTTTAATATTCTTGAGCTCAGAAGAGAATGATGAAAGGAATGAAAAATAAGCCTGAGGGATGGGAGTTGACCCTTGAGTTGCAGTCTGAGGCTGAAAAGAACTACAACCATTAGTAGGATCAACTATTCCCCTAAAAAATGAGAGGAACTAGAGTTATCCTTCTGCTTCCCCTTAAAAGATGATTTGGGAGAATGACCAGGAAAATCTCTTTCCCAACGACCAGAATCCAAGGAGCAAAGAGGAACTTCAATTTTCCTGCCATCAGCATCAGGGAGAAGAATTCTCTCCCCAACTTGATCAGAAAACATCAGGGTTGCACCAAAGTCCATTAAGAAGGGTCGTCCCAAGATCATAGGACTGTCCAAACGAGTAATCCAAAAGTGGCAGGTTCCAACGATATTTTGACCAATCCTGACCAGTACATCTTCAGCAATACCAACCAGTTCACAAGCTTGATTTCCTATCCCATACACTGCAGAGTTGAAGCTGACCCTAGGACTAAGTTTGAGCTTGCAGGCCATAGCATCCGAGATTAAGTTAAGCTGAGATCCAGAATCCACAAGAGGAGAAACAGTTTTAGCTGAGTCACCAAGATAACAAGGAAGAAAGCCAAGGGGACAGGAATAAAGGTTGGATTCTATAGAAGGACTGGTTCCACCAGAGTCCTCCATTAAAGTACCAGAGGAGACTTTGAGTTCTTCATGGCCAATTTCCACACGTCGACGAGAGACCCATTTCTTCATTCCTTCAGCAACAGATGGAGAGATTGATAGGAGTTCAGCCACAGATAGATCAGGAATTTTGAGATCAGAAATTTTCTTTAATACTCCTTCCACAGCATTGGGGTGATCCTTGGAGATGCCCCTTTCAAATCAAACTTTGGGTTGGGTGGGGGGAGGAAGTTCAGGTGACGCAGAATCTAAGATAGGATTAGAAGGTTGAGATGAGGGAGAAGGATCAGGGTGATCTGGGAACCTTTCCATGAGTGGTTCCTTTTCCACCTCCATGTCTTCTACATCAGAGGAAGGAGGCTCAAGTGATGATCGACGTTTAACGGGTTTTTGAAGGATTGAAGTTGGCAAGGAAGGAGCCTTATGAGGTTTAGGTTCCTCATGTCGTTTCCTGGCTGGATCAGATTGATAAGTAGTCCCAGCAAGACTAGAGGAAGAAATAGCTGGAGGATACCAAGGTTGGAGGGTACCACAGGATGATCAAAATTCAAAGGAAGCAAGAGATGCTTTCACAGGAGGTGATGGCTGGTAAGAGGCCACCACATGTTGGATAGGACGAGACAAGTCAAAAGGGATTAGGGCACCATTAGGGAGGAAGTAATTGTTCCCCCTCTGCTCTACCAACTTTTCCTTTAGGTCCTTCTGAAGTTCCTGGCATCGTCCGGTTCCATGGCCTTCCCTATGACAGTAGTAACAGACCAGAGTTGATTTGGGGACAGAAGAAGGAGTTTTAGGCGTAGCTAGCAAGGAAATCTTTTGATCTATTTTGTTCTCAAAGGCTCTAAGTAACTTGGTGATTTCATCTATAGTAGTAGGTTCTCGATTGGAATTAGGATCTGCTTTAGGCCTACAATCTGCCTCCATTTTAATCATAATATTGTTTGACTCTTTAAAAGAAGGTGCATGGACTGGTTCAGTTGTTCTAGGCTTTTCAAAGGTAAGAGCAGTTTTACCTTTCATGACTTTATCCACAGTACTCCTAAGGGTGAGAAAAATAGGGAGCTTGAATCGATTATCCCTGGTGGTAATCATGGATCCAGATTTGACCAGTTCTTCTTTAATCCTTTCCTGCACAGCCAACAAAAAAGATTGGAAGAACTTTGCTTGAATTTTGTCCACTGTGTCAATGTGATCGTTTTGGATAAGATAGTTTTGAATGGGATCCCAAGACTTCCTAAAAATCTGATAGTCAGAGGCTGAAGAAATACCACCATTGGAGATCCACTGAGAAACCAGAGCATCCAAGTCCTGCAGAGTAAACCTAGCCACATCTATTTTACCCCAGTATGCCAACATAGCCTCCCTGAGAAGCGTCCAGTTGTGGGATTCAAATCCCTCAAAAGACTCGATTACCTCCATAACTTCATCAGAGGAGATAAAGAATCGCAACTGATAAGCCATATCGAATTCACTAGCTCCATCCACTTCAGCAGCCATTTTGTAGGAGTCCAAGAATTGCTCGACATTTGTACCGTTGAAGCCTAAGTTCTTGTTCTGAGGTTTGATCTTTACCATCTTAGGTCGGACAGGGGTGGTTGGAGTAGCGGAAGATGCCATATCGAATAACAGAGTTCCTAGGGGATCCAAAGAGAAGATTTCCAAAGTGCCTCACGAGTGTGGCAAGAGTAGGGTTTCGCCAAAAACGACAAGTATCTTGCCCAAACGGTGCACAAATTGGGAGGACTTACTTCTAGACCAAGCTGCCTCCACGGATCAGATCTAAAAAAAAAGAACAAACAGAAAAAGAAAGAGAAATCGGATAGGATTTTCGGAGTTGATTCTTCAAGTTGGGACTGTAAATCCCAATGTTGCTGGTTCAATCCCGGCCTGGGGGACCAAATGTAAGACTCCAAACGGTGCTAAGCCGTGGCAGTTCTGTGGAGGGGAAAGGTGCTGTTTAGGCTGCCCTCCTAGGAGTTACAATAATATTTAAATGTAACCGTAATCAAGGTCCAGAACCTTATGGATGAGAAATCAAACTAAGGGAAGAGGATAAGAGTTGTTGGTAGCAATGGAAACAACACTATCTGAGGCAAGATGGTGCAGGGAAAGACTTGAACAAATAAGTCAAGGTTTGTTCAGAGTTCAATAGAACAAGGCAGTTGTAAGTAACAACGCCCACAAGCTAATAACTCTGGTCGTCAGCAGCTGATTAGGAAAGATCAACTCAACCCCAACCAACCTCCAGGTTCTCAATGAACCTGCCCAACTCTCCGCAATCAAGCGCTTGAAGGGTAACAGATAACTGTGGGAGGCTGAACAAAACAAAAGCAATTTGTTTGTGAAGCTCTAGAAGCAAATCAATAACAAATTCGAGCAAGAATATCCCAACACTTCTCAAGGGACTCAAGAATAGCGTGGCGAAATTCAACCTTAAAGAAGAAGGGAGGTATAACACTCCAGGTTTAAGCTTAATAAAACCTCTTCAATCAAACGTGATTGGCTCCAGAAAGATGATCAAGGAGAGATCAAGACCAGTATGGTCGGAAAAAGGGATCAGAGTGGTATAACACACTCAAGAATTCAGACAGACAGGAATTCTTCTTCAACCAGCAAGGCTATTGGTTGGTGATAAGGATCAAGGTCACAAGGGCCAGAGTTTGAGTATGGAGGCTCAAAGGATCAAGGGGGCAATCATGGATATACCCAGATAAATGGCTCAGATAGGTGGGGAAGGATGCCCACAGATAAATTGATTATGATGATGAGGGGATATGATGATGGGATTTTTTTTTTTATGATCTGATGCTCTGATGCTGGGATGCTGGGCCAAAAGGCAGGGGAGAGCCCCTCCTTTTATAGACATGAGGCCCTGTATACTATTTACAAGAGAGATTTACAAATAGGTGCGGAAAAAAAAATGAAAACATAAAAAATAATAAAAAAAAAAAAAAAAAAAAATTACATGAGAGGAAAAAGAGATGTTGCCCGCGTCGAGAATGACCGCGGGCAACCAGATGGACACCCGCAACAGCGGTCGCGGGTTTTGAAAACGGTTGTTGTCGCCCGATTGGCGGCGACAATGGGGTGAAAGTTCCGACGGCCGCGAGCGGTCGCTCGTGGTCGTCGGTCGGATTGGATGATGGGCGTAGGATGGAGTTTTGCTGCTGGTGATGATAGGGATCGGGGATTGTTGGATGAGGTGAGAAGGATGATCAAGGGGGGTGGTCTTCATCAAGGTTCGAGATGGATCGAATATCCCAAGCTTGTACACATCCCATCTCCCATCATCGATAAATTAACGATCTCTCCAAGGTTCAAAAATCTATGTATGTAACCCAAGTATAACGGACGGGAGAGCATCACAAGAGAGCTGATAAAAGGATTGAAGGAAGCTAATAGTTGAACGTCTTTTTTTTATTTATTTTTCATCTTCACAACTACCGTGTATGTACGTCACATCACATGGTATGGAACACCAAGTCACCACTAAGCCTGAGGATGGTTTGAATAACCAGCACCACCACCACCAAAGAAGAATGGATCCTGACCGGTGGAAAAGGAACTGGATTGGATTTGATTAAAGGATGACAATGGCAAAGGTCTTTTGAGAAACACCAACGGTCTTTGACTCAGTCGGTTCATACTACTACTCCTTTGATTTGACTGCCCACCAAAGAACCGTTTGCTTGATTCTTCCCGGGATTCATTCGTGATCAGCATCGAACTGGCTTCTCGACCACTACGGATGGGGACCGAACGATTCGGGTTGAGGTTTCAAGGACTTTGATGATGATGATGGTGAGTTGAATCAATGAGATCCCGATTTGAGCCAGGTAGGTTTCTACGAGAGTGAGCCAAGAGCCTGTACCTAGGGTTTTGGTAGATTTGATAACAATTGGAGTGATAGGTCTGATGATCACGATGGGTCGAGGTAGGGGTTTGAGAAGGAATAGGAGGAGGAGGAGGGAGAGGGAGAGCGGAGGGAGGAGGATGAGGATCATGACGATGATGATAATAATAAATATTGAGATTCCTGGTTGGATTCATGAGTTCCCAGGCCTCTCTGATGGCCCGTTTGGGATTGGATGATGAAGATCCATCACTGGTGAGACGATCGGGGAAGGATGAATTGGAAGGAGGGGGAAGGTGAGGAGCAATGGTGTTCTTCTGCCGATGATTGATGAATTTCAACGTCCTCCGTTGGTTGTTCTTGAAAGATAAGAAAAAAATTTAGACTAGAATTCAAAAGAGATAAATTTGAAACCTTTTTGGAGTACTTTCATATTTTTTTTTTTTTTTCCCGTGGTGTCCCGGATTGGTCACCACAGCGTAGAGGAAAAAAAGTTTGGTAGTCCCTTTTGTTGTGCTCCCTTTCCTTATAAGGGTAACCATTGAGTGATGGGTGGTGTCCTTTAATTTGGTGCTGAATAGTTCAGGTCACAGAAGAACCCTTATTCAAAGAACCTAATGGGGTGGTTTCAATGTTTGATGAGTTAAAAATTGGTTTTTGATTTATTTTTCTTATTGTTCCACTGACAATCTCCTTTTTTTTATATATTTGGGTAGTAACACAGATGGTTGGATAGTAATTGTATGATTAGATGGTGATGAGTGGTGTGGGATGGATGATAGTGTGTGGGGGTGATGATGGGTACAACCTGGATAGGGCAGAGAGGCCCTCCTTAAATAGAAAAGTCCTGCCCCCAGAGGTGCTCAAGGCTTCCCCTGAGGTTCTCCTTGTCCAGGTGGGGAACAGTGGGATACAGGTACATGAGACATTTCTTGTTGTTGGGAAAATCTAATACAGTTACATGAGGCTTTTGTGCTGGTTGTAAAAAGCTTTTACAGTTACATGAGGCATTTTTGCTGGTTGGAAAGAGGTTGTGCAGAGGTTTAATGCATGCACAGCCCTGCATAAATTGCTGTGTAGTTCTGGGTTGAGTTTGTGCTGTGGTGAACTTGTACTGGTGGGTTGTTTGGTTCTGCATGGTCCTAGCTGCCTGCATATATTGCTGGGTAGTGTAATGGTGGTTGTTTTGTTACACATGGTTCATACAGCCTGCATATATTTCTGGGTAGTCCTGTGGTGACTTTTACTGCTGTTTTTTTGGTTAGACATGGTTCAAACTGACTTCATATATTGCTGGGTAGTCCTTTGCTTTTTTAGTACTACAAGACCCTGGCTGTCTGCATAAATTGTTGTGCATAGCTGGGGTTGTTTGGTACTACATGATCTTGTTTATGGTTCTGAGTACACAGGTAAGGTGATTGGTTTTATGTTTGGTTGAGGTTGTTGTGTTTATATGTTACTGGTATGTTTTTTAGGGATTCCAATTATACCCATATGGCCTTTCACTGGTTTGTGATACCTGGGTGTGATATGAGCTGTCCACAATTGATTTTGGCTGTATCTTCTAAACCATGAGAAATAGAGGGGTAGTTTGGCTGGGTGACTATGGGTTATTTTTGGTGTGGAATCCATTTCTGAGGTTACCTTTATGATTGGGATTATATTTATACTAGAAAATTGATTCTGATGGCTACAGGTAAGGTTTGGTCTACCACAATGGATGGTTTAAAGTTTTCAAAGAAATGCTTGAAACATTGAGGAAAAATAAGATTTTCTATGCCAAGATGCTTGGGGGCATTAAATACTTTGAAAAGATCACAAAAAGACTTGATGTCAATGACATCAAAAAAAATATTCCCTCTTCAAAATTTTTTTCAAAGCTTGACATGGGTCAAATAATAGCAGATACTTATGGAAGACCAATATGTTTCATTTCATTGGATTCATGCTGTACTTATACTCCTGTGAAAATGGGTGTACAAGAACAATCAGATCCTATGTTCATTTGCTTTTTTAACAATAACCATTGCGTCCAGCTTGTACTTAAGGGAGATTTGATTCCAATCCCGCCCATAGTTTCCAAACCTCTTTCTATGATTTTTAAAAAAGCAGCTTTTTTTGGTTTATCACCTCAAAGATCAACTTGAGTTGTATTCTAACTTATAGATTAATTTCATCATTTGGATTTGTGTTCTGATGCGGATATTGTAATTCTATTAATATAAAGGTTTATCACATTTGGAACATCACTATGTTGATTGTTTTGAGTTAACATCATTATAATGAGTGTTTTGAATGAGTTTTTAATGGTAAGGCTGTTCAAATTGTGTTGGGCTGATCCCATAACAGGCTTACCTTCTGTTAAGCTTGTGATGGGATCAGCTTAACGCAAGTTGGACTTGTTTTTTTTTGTGTCTTTGCTTTAGGGCTGGTCAAAAGACTTCCATTTTTTGGCACTTTTACTTTAGGGCTGGTCAAAAGACTTGTATTTTTTTTGGAACTTTTACTTTAGGGCTAGTCACAAGTTGAACTTGTATTTTTTGGCCCTATGACTTTAGGGCTAGTCAAGTTGAACTTACTTGTATTTTTTCAGGTGCTAGTCAAGTTTAACTTAATTGTATTTTTTCAGGCCTTTTTCATTTTTTTTTTCCTTTTTTGGTACTCATACTTTTTCTTTTTTTGTTCATTTTTTGGGGTTTTGGATAAGGCCTCTTGTTAATAATAAATGAAAATATTTATTTCTTTTTACTTATTTTTTTTTATTTTTATTTATTTCAATTTCTTTTTGTTTATTTTTATTCATATTTATTTATTTTTATTTATTTTTATGTATTTTTATTTATTTTTATTCATTTTTATTTATTTTTATCTATTTTTATTGATTTTGATTTATTTTAATTTGTCTTTTTTTTATTATTTTTTATATATATTTTTTTGCAAACGGGTAGTGAAAGGCCACTGGCAACCTGTTTTGGGTGTCAAATGGCCATTCACAATGCCAAATCAGGTTGTGAGCCGCTGTTTGCAAGTGGCCCTTCACAACTGCAGAGGGTCACAAGTGGCTGTTTTCAATCCAAAAAAGATTGCAAATTGCACCACACAACCCCTGTTAGGTAGTGAATGGGGGTTGCAAGGTTGCAAATTTAGCATTGGCCATATAAAAATATTGCTTTTTCAAGGCTTGGAAAATACCACCATTGGCCTCCTTGGAAGACCTCCCTTGAAAACTATTTAGTAGCTGTTGTAGTTTTCCGCAAACTGGATGCCAGCCATGCATCTACCTCACTCAAGCTTCTGCACAGGTAAAAAGGCTTCCCTCCCTGAATTTGGGGGCAATTATACAGTATTATATATCTCTACTATATACTAAAAATATTGGGTCCTGCACCCTTGATCAATATTGGTGTTTTTTGCCTTGGGTGCGTGGAACCTATTCATTTCCTTGCATCAAGGATGTTTGCTGTAAATCTCAATGATTATTTTTTTCTGAATTGTATTTTTTTTTAGTGTTTTCTTTTTTTTGCTCCATGTGAATATAGAAATTTCTGCTTTTTTTTGAATGTAGTTTTTTTTATGCAGGTGTCCACTTTTTTTTCACTCCATTTCAATATATCTCACCATTTTTTTTTTGTATGTAGCTTTTTTTTTGTTCTGAGTGTCTGCTTTTTTTTTACCTCCATGTGAATATTTATTTATCTTCTTTTTGAATATATTTTTTTAATGTTTCTGCTTTTATTCACTCCATGTTAATATACATATTTCTGCATTTATGTACTTATAAATACATTTTGGTCCACTTTTTTTTCCCAGTATATATATCACACCACTCCATGCATAATCTGCATGTACTTATACAACATGGGGTTTATGCCTGCTTTTTTTTACAAGTATTGCACACACCCATGTGTGTACATACCTACAACAGCTTCAGTGTAACAGGGGGATGAGACCAGCAGGAACACCTTCAGGGTAAAATGAAGGAGCTGCAAGGTGTCTAACAGACAACAGTTTAACAGGGGGGATGTAACCAGGGAGAACAACTTCAGTGAAATGTCAATGAGCTGCAAGATATGTTGAATACCACAAACCAACAGGTGATGTAACCAAGGAGATTAGCTTCAGTGTAGCATCAAAGAGCTTGGGTGTAATTTTCTCTAGATAAATACCACCTGCTATTAGATTCTTGAACTTGAAACACCACAAGCTACATTGTTGATATTGGTGATTCCTTGGAAAAAAGCAACCATGCTTCATTTTCCAAATCTACATGGAAGAAACTCTTCAGTTCCTTTCACAGTTTTTCAAAATAAATCACACCACTCTCATCCTCATCAAATTCTTCACAATTTTCCTTACCATAACTTCAGAATTCCAACCACATATGATCATCCTGGTATTAATCACCAATTATTTCTCAACCCCCAATTCATTAGTTTGTTATTTGTATCACCATCCAGACACTATTCTGTTTCCAATCATGCTCAAAATATACTTTTGATACCGAATCACAGTTCCGCAAATTCTCAGGAGTGGATCCATCATCCATCTCATCAGTTAAACAACCAAGCTTTTCCATGAAAAAACCAGATAGAGTAAGACAAATTTTAAAATCAAAACCCATTAATAAAATATCTGGGTTGAAAATGGGAAGAAAAAATGTTATAGAATTCCAGGAAGAGGTCTGCCTCATTCTTGCATCTTGTTAATTCCATACCATGATTTCCAAACAAGAACATCTGAATAAATTGGCATGCTTGTTTTTGAAGAGCTGCCTGATCAATGAACACAGCCAAAAAATTCTCAAGCAATCAAAATAAACATGATACCTGTCCCATGTGTTACTTTAAAAATGAAAGAAGCCTGCATCAATGATGGCAGGTGCAAGATGAAATACCCCAAAGCCTCCTATCCTGAAAAAATGTTGGTTAAAAGCAGTTTTCCAATATATAGAAGATTCCAGAATTGACCTACCATTTCACTGATGAGGAATCATACAAACTTCCTCATTGATAATTTGTGGATTGTTACTTGAAACCCTTAACTTTTGGCAAGGCACCAATGCTGCATAAATGGGGAGATATGAAAAGGCATCTTGGCTGTTCAATAAATCTACAAAAACACTTATAAGGGCCATGATTTTTTTTTTGTTGATGTTGGTGAAGACTTGGATGAAAAAGAATATGTTAGGGATTAAAAATGGGAAGCTCCTGCAGAGGAATGTTGAAGAGTTTTTTAATTGAAATTGTTTTCTATCCCACCTTCTTTTAAAGTAAGAAAAGTTATTCCAAGTATAGAAGACACCAGAATGGACCAATCTTTCAACTGAAGAGGAAGCTTACGGACCTTTTCATTTATTAATCCTTTGGGGTTCCTCACAATCCTTAGATTTTTGAAGATTACCAATGCCACATCAATACAGAGATATTTGAAGGAATTGTGGCTTTTCAATACCTCTAAAAGTAAATTCATAAGGGCTATGCTATTCTTACTGTTGACTTTGATGCAAATCTGGCTTAAATAGACCACTTTAGGGATACACAGATGAGTAGCTCCTCTGGGGACCCATATCAGTGTTTTGAATTCAAATTTTTTGCTAGTTAAACTTCTGTTTTAAGGCTGAATAGCCATCTTCATGTTCAAAAAAAAGGTTTCATTTGAACCAGATGAAGTCATGAATTTATTCAAAGATCAACAAGAGTAAAGAATATTCTTACAAAATAATTCAAAATAAAGGCAATTGATAGTTTTGCAAGTACTATGGAATATTGAGAATTTTCATCATACTTCACATTTCATCCAGTCAGAAAAGATTGCAGGAACTGTCAGATTGGTTATTGAATCAGCAGGATTTATAAAATTCAACCTGCTGATTCAGAAGGTTAGGTTCTCCAATTTTTGTTGAATAATTTTTTTGGTGCTAATTCATTCAATAACCTAAAGCAAGTCAACTGAATTGCTTATTTTTTTTTCAGAGATAAATCTTTTTCCAAGCTTTTACTTGAGCAAAATCATCATATAGAAGAAAAAATGCAAAAATCTTATGAGGAGATTCACCGTCTCAAGCCAAAACATTTGTTTGGAATGCTATTGGCACTTTTTCTGCGATAAATCTCACTTTTACCATGGAATTCATGCTTCAATTTCATGGTGGAGGCTTTAACTCATTCTTGGATCACAGATCAAAGGTTCCTCAAAAAACAAAATATCAGATGAATCAAATAAATAATATTCCAAAACCACAGAACAAAAATTGGAAACACCTTTCCTGGTTATCCAAAATTTGATAAAAGAGTAGAGGTTACAAGAATAAACAGGAAATGAATTTTTCAATAAGAAAAAATGCTGCTAAAAATGAATCAGATTTGCAAAAGATTCATCTTCACAATAATAAAAAGAGGAATATATTTGATCTCATATTAAATTCATTCAATTAATCTCAGCCCTTTTAACTATTTATGGATGATCCTGGTGGGTGATATTAAGGACCTATGACTCATAGGCATACTCTTGAGTTAGTTTAAAGACTCCTTCAAGACCTAAGGGATTGTGATTTACCTTTAGAGGAAAATTGAGATTCCATGGCGGTGATTTTTGGCAAATTCTACCTATTTCTCAAAAGGTTACACATCCTAAAATAGTTTATTAACTTTTGGAAAATTCTACAATGGTTCTCTTAAAGACAACACTCAAACTTTATGTGGGAGTATAATGTCTTCTGCTGCTAGCCTTGATCCCTTCTGTCACAGAATCCTATAACTACATGTCACCTAGTGCTCCATTAACTCATTGACTTTTCATTTATTGTTTCTGCCTTGGTTGATTAGTCATCAAGTCCTTAGGCCCCCCTGTGAGGGGCTCTCTAGTTGTCTATTTAAACTGGTCTTTTCCAGGACCTTGCAATTAACTCATTGACTTTGTTCCTTACAAATCCGGTCCTCAACTTTCTGAGTTGAGTAAGAGTCCATGATCCAATCATTGACTCCAACAGGTTATGAGCCCAGAGCACCACCTATTGTGCTGTCTCTGTTTTGCTTCAATTAAATCCTCTCTGTGTGGTAGCTCTCCAATTATCCTATTTTTAATTGCATCTACTCTTTATTCAGTGACCTTTGTTGGTCATCCCTCAACACCGGTAGCTCTACTTTCTTTCTATTAATGATTGTATCTGCCTTCTTATCCAAACTGATCCTATTGATGACCTCAATTAGTCACCTCTATGGTCTTCCCAAGTAGCACTACTGTCTTTCTATTACTGACCGTATCTACCTTCTCATCCGACTGATCCTATTGATCACCCTCAATTAGTGACCTTCATTGGTCTTATTCACCCTTACTTCAACCCCGCTCTTACCTCAGGCTTGATCCCTTAGTTCCTTGATCATCCAATTCCATCACCATCATCTTCATCCAGCCAATCACAATGTTCCCTACATCTTGATTGCTCTCCAACTCAATGTGGAAACCTCAATTTCTCATCATATTGATCCTGCAACCTCCAAATGCCTTCCTTTCCTCGCTTGGTCAAGACCTCAAGCCCCAATTCTGTGTCCTTCCCACTCTTTTTCTTCAATCGGTCTGCCTGCAAAAGTCTTATCCCGATTACCGGTCTTCAACTCTCTTGGCAAGGGGGTGAGATGAGGATGAGCTTGACTATTAAGCTCATCACATCCATCCACTTTGATGCTCCTGATGAGACCAAAGAACATTCTACAATCCAAAAAGTCACTTTGGCTTGGTCAAGTGGCTTTGTCAAGGTTCTAGTCTGGTTGCTCCCTCCTACAATCCCAAATAATCAATTTCATCCTTTACCTTTTCATCCTGGTCTGGGTCTGCCTGGTCAACACTCATAATGCTTGGCTCATCGTTCTCGGCTTGTACCTAGCTGCTTGGATTGGTCAATCTATAAATAATGGCCACCACTTTGGTCGGCTCTATTCCTTCAATCTTGCGCTATACAATCTTCACTCTTCACATTGGAACCTTTTCATTTAGGTTTCTTGATGGTTAACCTCCCATTCAACTCCAATATTGCTCACTCAACCAACATTCATGAACTGCCTGGACCGGTCAATCAAATCATTTAATCCCATTGATTTGAGGGGGTGAGATGAGGATGAAGATGAGGATGAACCTCAAGCTGGTCCGGTTTCCAACCTATGTGACAACTATCCAAACATCACCAATGGTTCACCATCAACCCTCATCATTAATTTCCAATGGCCTCCTCCTCCAGGCTTTGATCACCTGTCTATTTGCTCCTTGCTCATATCATCTTAAAACCTGTGGTTTGATTGCTCCCTCAAAATCACCAGTTGAATTCCCCCTTTTCAACCCTCTGTTTCTCTTGCAACCATGCTCACACTCAACTTGAAATATTGCTTGCACTCTTCTTGCAACTCTGTCCAGACTCCTCAACGTGATCAGTCTCAACATCACTCATCTCGCGTTTTTGTTATGCAACTTGACTCGCTTCCCATTGGTCTGTGACTTAGCTCGCATTTCTGATCCTGCAACCTCAATCACCCTCATCTTCAACTTTGCTCCTTTGCAACATCATGTGGCATTCTTCAATGTTATCGGTTGCGGCATCAATCACACCTTGCTCCTTGTCTTCAAATTTGCCCGCGACTTTGATTGCACCTTGATTGCAACAAACTTGTACCAATTGTGTTTTTTGATCCAACCTCACCTGTGACTCCGCCTGCACCATTCGCGACTTGGTTTGATACTTATCCTTAAGCCTATTGTTGTATTGGAAATTGCTCAATCTTTGCCAGTTGGTGGCTTCCAATCATCCAATATCAGTCCCAGCACCACCTGCGACCTTCTCTCTCTCTGTCAATTGCAACTTTAAATGGCCCCCTGTCCTCAACTGTTACTTGGTTGCAAATGTCCCCCTGACTTCCTCTCAAGTATAACCCTTACACTTGTGATGCAACTGCTACCTCACTAGTTTTGCCAAGTCACCACCTGAAGTCATGATTGAAAGCCTATTGATCCATCATTTTTGTGCCCAATGTTTTCCTTTTTATCATCATTTTGTTAGCCTGCCTTTTCATACCTCCTTGCCTTCTCACCCAGTCTCAAGCCTACCAGCAAGGGGGTGTGTTGGAGTATAATGTCTTCTGCTGCTAGCCTTGATCCCTTCTGTCAAAGAATCCTATTACTACATGTCACCTAGTGCTCCATTAACTCATTGACTTTTCATTTATTGTTTCTGCCTTGGTTGATTAGTCATCAAGTCCTTAGGCCCCCCTGTGAGGGGCTCTCTAGTTTTCTATTTAAACTGGTCTTTTCCAGGACCTTGCAATTAACTCATCAATTTTGTTCCTTAAAAATCCGGTCCTCAACTTTCTGAGTTGAGTAAGAGTCCATGATCCAATCATCAAATCCAACACTTTATACCAACAAGAGTCTCCTGATTCATTATTTCTTCCAAAATTTTCTTGTAATAACTAACAAATTAAAAGTTTTGAAAATTTAAAAAGTAAATTCATAAGGGCTATGCCATTCTTAATCTTGATTTTGATGCAAATTTGGATTAAATAGACCAATTTAGGGATACACCAGGTGAGTAGCTCCTCAGGAGACACATTTCAGGGTTTTTAATTCATATTTTTTTCTAATTCAACTTCTGTTTTAAGGCTAAATGGCCATCCTCCTTTCCAAAAAAAAAGGTTTTATCTAAACCAGATGAATTCATGAATGAAGCTCTTCAAAGATCAACACAAGTAAAAAATATTCTTGGACAATAATTCAAAATAAATGCAATTGATAGTTTTTCAAGTAATATGCAATATTTAGACTTTTCATCATAATTCACATTTGATCTGCTCAGAAAAAATTTAAGGCATTGTGAGATTGGTTATTGAATCAGCAGAATTTATACAATTTAACTTGCAGATTCAGAGAGTTAGGTTCTCAAATTTCTGTTGAATAATTCTGTTGTTTCTACTTCATTCAATAACCTAAAGCAAGTCAACAGAATTTCTTATAAAATTTTCAGAGATGAATCTTTTTCCAAGTTTTTTGTTGAGAAAAATCATCATATAGAAGGAAAAATGCAAAAATCTAATGAGATTCACCACCTCAAGCCAAGAAAGTTTCTTGGAATGCTATTGGCACTTTTTCTGCCACAAATCCCACTTTCCCCTGGAATTCATGCTTCAATTTCATGGTTCAGGCTTTAGATAATTCTTGGATCATAGATCAAAGGGTCCTCAAAAAACAAAATATCAGATGAATCAACTAAATCATATTCCAAAAATCACAGGAAAAAAATTGGAAACAACTTTCCTGATTATCCAAAATGTGATAAAACAGTAGAGGTCACAAGAATAAACAGGAAATGAATTTTTTAATAATAAAAAATGCTGCTACAAATGAATTAGATTTGAAAAGGATTCATCTTGTTCATAACAGAAAGAGGAATATATCTAATCTCATATTAAAGTCATGCAATTCATCTCAGCCCTCTTAATTATTTATTGATGATCCTGGTGGATGAGATGAAGAACCCGTGACTCATAAGCATACTCTTGAGTTTGTTTAAAGAATACTTCATGATTTAATGGTTTTTGCTTTACCTTTTTGAGGAAAATTAATAGTCCATGGTGGTGATTTTTGGCAAATTCTAACTGTTTCTAAAAGGTGTACATATTTTAAAATAGTTTATGAAAGTTTGGGGAATTCTACCATGGTTCCCTTAAGGAAAACACTCAAAATCTACACCAACAAGAGTCTCCTAACGCATTATTACTTCCAAAGGTTTCTCCTCATAACTAACACATCAAAATTTCAGAAAATTCAAAATATTGGAATTTATCTTCAAGATCAAGCCTTCACCCATGGGCAGTTATATGTTGAATTTTTACAAGATCAAGCTTTCACCCATGGGCAGTTATGTGTTGAATTTTCAATGTTTTGACCCAGAAGTTAATGTGGGTAGTGGTTGAAACAAAAACTGAAAAATGTATCTCATCAGGTTTCTTTTGAACCAGATGAAGCCCTGGAGGAATTTTTTTAAATATCCACACAAGGAAAAAATATTCTTACACAATATTTCAAAATAAATTCAATTGATAGTTTTGCAAGTAGAATGAAATATTCAGACTTCAAGTAATATTTCAAATTCCATCCACTCAGAAAACATTGCAGGCACTTTAAGATTGGTTATTGGATAAGGATAATTTATACTGTTCATCCTGCAGATTCAGAAACATAGTTTTTAATATTTTTGTTGAATAATTCTGTTTATGATACATCATTTAATAACCTAAAGCAAGTAATGAAATATCTTATGAAAACTTCATATTAATCTTTGTTCAAGTGTTTACTTCAGGAAAAAAATCATTTATAAATGAAAATTCAAGAAGCTGGTGTGTAGATTCACCCTTTTGAGCTAAGAAATTTGTTTGGTATTGGCACTTTGTCAGCCAGAAATTGAACTTTTCCCATATAATTCTTGCATCCATTTCACAGTAGGAGCTTTGATTCATTCTTGGATCACAGATCACAGGGTCCTCATTATGTTTCAAAACCATGGAAAATCAATTTCAAAAGCCTTTCCTGATTTTCTAAAATTTAATAAAACATTAGCGCTTACAAAAATAATGAGGAAATGGATTTTGGTTTCACATGAGGTGTTGATTTCTATCACCCACTGAAATCACATACCAAGATTTTTTTACTTGCTTATCTGTTGAAATAATTGAACAATTTTTTATTTCATTATTTTTTTTAAATCCTTTCCCCTAATTCCACACTTGATTAAAATCATTTATTACTTAAAAAATTTCACATCTTTTCATTTTGATTCCTTTTGATTTGATCCATCCCCAAATTTGGAGCAAAACACTAGTCTATCTATTTATCTCTACTATATACTAAAAATATTGGGTCCTGCACCCTCAACAAATACAGGTGTTTTTGCCTGGGTCCTGCATCATCCATTCAACTTACCAACCTTGAGGATGCACCTCTTGCATCCAAGCTTTTTCACTGGGCAAATGCCCCTCCCCCAATTTGGGGCAATAATCCTAGTAAATATAAATCTCTGCTATATACTAAAAAGATTGGGTCCTGCACACCCAATAAATATTGCTTTTATTTTCCTTGGGTGCAAGGAACATGTTCATTTCCCGGCGTTGAGGATGCATGCTGTGCATCTGAATGTCAATTTGTTTTTTTTAATGTATTTTTTTTTGGAGTGTCCACTTTTTTTTTCCTCCATGTAAAAATAGAAATTTTTGCTTTTTTATGTATTTTTTTTTCTGCAGGTGTCCGTTTCTTTTTCCACTCCATGTGAATATATCTCAATGTTTTTTTTAAAAAAAAAAAAATTTCTGAGTGTCTGCTTTTTTTCCCTCCATGTTAATATACATTTATCTTCTTTTTGAATATAATTTATTTTTATGGTGTGTGCTTTTGTTTTCACCCCATGTTAATATACATATTTCTGCATGTATGTACTTATACATAAGGTTGGATCTTCTTTTTTTCCCTGGTATGTATATAACACAACTCCATTCATAATCTTCATGTACTCATACAACATATGCTTATGTCTTCTTTTTTTTTACAAGTATTGCACACACCCATGTACATACCTACAACACCTTCAGTGTAACCAGAAGATGTAATCAACAGGAACACCTTCAGTTTACAATCAAGGATCTGCAAGGTATGTAACAGACAACAGTGTAACAGGGGGGATGTAATCAGGGAGAAAATCTTCAGTGCAATATCAATGAGCTGCAAGATATGTTACAGACAACAGTGTAACAGGAGGATGCAACAAGGGAGATCATCTGCAGTGCAACATCAAACATCTTGGTGTGAGTTGTTCTGCATAAATACCACCTTCTTTTGCATTTCCTCATCTTGACACACCACAAGCTACATTTTTTATATCCTTTATTCCTCTGCATAAAACAACCATGAGTCATTTTCCAAATCTACTTGGAAAAAACTCTTCAGTTCCTTTCATTGTGCTTCAAAATGAATCACACCACTCACATCCTGATCAAATTCTTCAAAATTCTCATTACCATCACTTGGGAAGTCCCACCACATATGATCATCCTGATCTTAATCATCAATTATTTCTCAACCCCCAAATCATGAGTTTGTTATAGTTGGATCACCATCCATACACTATTCTGTTTCCAATAATGCTCTCAGTAGTGGATCCATCATCCATCTCATCATTTAAATGGCCAACCTGCTCCATATAAGATCCAGATATAGTAACACAGGTTTGAAAATAAAAACCCATGAATGGAATATTTTGATTGAAAATGCAAAGAAAAAAAATTATAGAATTCCAGGAAGAGGTTTGCCTCATGCTCACATCTTGGTAATTCCTTACCATGATTGCTAACCAAGGACATCTGAATAAATTGGCATGATTGTTTGTGTAGAGCTACTTGATCAATGCACACAGCCAAAACAAATTTCAAGCAATTTAAAGACACATGATACCTGTCCCATGTGTTACTTTGAAAATGAAAGAATCTTGCATCAATGATGGCAGATTCAAGGAGAAATACCCCAAAGCCTTCCATCCTGAAAAAATTGTGGTTGAAAGCAGTTTTCCAATATATAGAAGATGCCAGAATGGACCTACCATTTCACTGAGGAGGAATCATACAAACTTCCTCATTGATAATTTGTGGTTTGTTACTTGAAACCCTTACCTTTTGGCAAGGCACCAATGCTGCATAAATGGGGAGATATGAAAATGCATCTTGGCTGTTCAATAAATCTACAAAAACACTTATAAGGGCCATGATTTTGTTTTTGTTGATGTTGGTGAAGACTTGGATGAAAAAGAATATGTTAGGGATTAAAAATGGGAAGCTCCTCCAGAGGCATGTTGGAGAGTTTTTTCATTCAAATTCTTTTCTATCCCGCCTTCATTTTCAGCAAAAACAGTTATGCCCGGTATAGAAGACACCATAATGGACCAATTTTTTCACTGAGGAGGCATCATAAAAACCTTTCCATTCATTAATCCTTTGTGGTTCCTCACAATCCTTAGATTTTTTCAAATTACCAATGCCACATCAATGCAGAGATATTTGAAGGAATCATGGCTGTTAAATAGCCCTAAAAGCAAATTAATCAGGGCTATGCTATTCTTACTGTTGATTTTAATGCAGATTTTGCTCAAATAGACCAATTTAGGTATACACAAGATGAGTAGCTCCTCTGGAGAAACATATCAGGTTTTTTAATTCAAAGATTTTGCTACTTCAACTTTGGTTTTAAGGCTGAATAGCCATCTTCCTGTCCAAAAAAATGTTTTATTTGAACCAGATGAAGTCATGAATGAAGTTATTCAAAGATCAAAACAAGTAAAAAATACTCTTGGACAATAATTCAAAATGAATGCAACTGATAGTTTTGCAAGTACTGTGGAATATTTAAAATTTTCATCATATTTGACATTTCATCCACTGTCAGCTTGATACTATGTACAGAGCAACCTGTCAAAAGCAACACAAAACTATGAAAAATAAGAATATCTCAATTAACAAAATAAGGAGTGCGAAATCCATGAATATTATTACAGAAATGGATTTCTCACCCAAAATTAGGTAGGGTCACTCACTGACCCCACCCTTGAATTCCAAGTCCTTATATTTTTAAAATAATTAAAAAGGAAAGTACTAAAAATTATGACACCAGTATGGCACTTTTTGGCCATTCTAATAATTCACACGTATTGTCACGTATAGGGTTTACACCTAAAATTCACTCAGAATTGAAGTGTTGTGTATATTTTAGGAGTTACACGCGGAAATGTGTTATGTCACAATTCCCGCGCGCAGCCCCGCATCATTACATATCCCTACATACTAGTAGTAGCAGATTCCGGCGTACTAGAGACCCGCGCGCAGCTGATTCAGCCAGGCACGCAGCAGATCCTACCCAGCGCATATCTGTACTAACTGATCCCCGCGTCTGGATCAGTCATGACTAATCTGACAACCAGGTACCACTCAGAAGAGCTACAACCTAGTTATGGTTCCATAGTATATGTAAAAAACTAACATATGCATTACTAATGATCTAAGAAGATCAAAACTCAAATAAAATTAATGAGAATTAAGTTTAAAACATTTTTTAATAATAAATTAAAGATCAAGGATTATCATGTAAATCACTGATCCTGATCTTGGAAGACCACAAAACACTACAAGGAGTGTTCATAAAAATTATTAAAAATTATCTACATGATTAGCAGATGATGGAAAATCAGTAAACATTCACATCTGCATGCTTTAAAGCAATATCAATAGTACAAATGAAGGATGAGTACAGAATGATCAAATTTACGCCATAACAGATTAACAGATCCTGTGGCTAAAATAGTACAGAAATCCAGCAGATCTAAGGACAGATGATTGAAAGAACCAAGTGGACGTGCTAATCTTGCCCTGACTGGCTTTCCAGGCTCAGCCCACCAGCAGAACCCTCTCTACGTGTCCTGAGAATATCAAAATCACCCCAAAAAGGTATTTATACAGACCTCTTTGGATCCATTATTCCATCATCAGTTTACCAGGAATTATTTATTATCAATCAGACACCGTGTCATTGTTGATTAAATGCTTATATGAAGATAAGCAAGTGATTTATGACTTAGTCTGTAGTAGTATTATTTACCTTTATTAACCAATCAACCATTGAAGTTTAGTCAAGCAATCTACCCATCTGCTCTGAAACCCTTCCAATTATTCCAGGACTTTCGTGGTAAAGTGCTCAGAGTGAGTGTTACCCTTCCTATCTTGGCCATTTGAGCTGTTAAGCCTGGCCATTAGTGGAATCAGTCCTTTCTAAGGCACCCATCTTTATTCCAAGGTTCTTAAACTGCCTAAGGAGGCCCCTTGAAAAGAGGTTGCTAGTCTGTAAAGATCCCCAGTAGTATAATACTGTGGCCCCTCTTTTATATTATATTGAAAACCATTTATTACCAAACCAATTAAACCTTGCAACTGCTCTTATTAAATCATTTATTTGAGCTTCTAAGTGTTTATTATTGGAATAATAATTATTATTATCATTCCAGCATTTTTATCACTCTCTGTAGCTAAAGGACTGCAAGGTTCCTGGTATCAGAGAGCTGACATCTACTCAGAAAAGATTGCAGGAACTTTCAGATTGTTTATTGAATCAGCAGAATTTATACAATTCAACCTGCATATTTGGAAAGTTAGGTTCTCATATTTTTGTTGAATAATTCTGTTGGTGCTAATTAATTCAATAACCTAAAGAAATTCAAAAGAATTTCTGATGTTTTTTTTTCAGAGATAAATCTTTTTCCAAGATTTTTCTTGAGCACAATCATCATATAGAAGCAAAAATTCAAAAATCTGATGAGGAGATTCACTGTCTCAAGCCAAGAAAATTTTTGGAATTCTATTGGCACTTTGACTGACAGAAATCCCACTTTTACCATGGAATTCATGCTTAAATTCCATGGTGGAAGCTTTAACTCATTCTGGGATAAAAGATCCAAGGGTCCTCAAAGACAAATTCTTCAGATGAATCAACTCAATTCTATTCCAAAGGGTGACGTTAAATTCACAGCTCCAACCGTGTGGTAGTCATGTAGGGCCCTACACAGCTCAAATGAGCCATGGGGGTCCATAGACAACTACAAAGAGCCGTTTCAAACAGGTGCAACCCCCGGGGAGTTGTGTAGGAGCCTTTTAACCCCCAAACATGGCAATTTTGAGCAGTGTACCCCCATACAAGGCTCAAAACTGCCTTGTTTGGGGGTGCATGACCCCCCAGAAGTTGTGCCAGAATTTTGGGCACCCCCTGGACCACACTTGGGTTTGATCAACCCAAATTTGGGATCAACGCATACTATTTGGGACTGTTGTTTTACACCTAGCAATTCCAAATTGATTTTAAAGTGAAACCAAAGTGAAAGTAAAGTGAAAATTGAAATCATATAAAAATCTGTGAACAATTCTTTCTCAACTCAAAAGTGAGCAAACTTTGTTTTTTCAATCAAAATTTGGATTGAATACTGAACTATACCATTGCAGTTTTTTTTATGAGAACAGTGGAAATCCCTTCTTCTTCTGACATGGCTGCATGGAAGGTCTACATTGATAGTTCCATCAACAAAGCTTTGGAAAAAGAAAAAAAGGATTTGGGTAATGAAACATTGGAAGCCCCAATTTCATCCTCATCAAGGGTGAAAATTGAGGAACAAAATGTTTCACAGTGGGAATTGACCTCTGGTTGTGAGTAACGTTTTATGTTACTGGTCTTTGCCGCATTTAATTTGATTGAAACTGATGGAGTGCATGCCCTCAATATAAATATGTAACTATGACAGATCCACTTGAACCACCTCCTGTGAGAGCTTTTCCTACTAGGGAAGAGGCACAAAACTATTGTCAAACATGGGCTATGAAGCATGGTTACACTCTGACGTTTTTTAACTCAATAAAAGATAAATATGTGGATTTAGCCTGTGATTGCCATGGTTCCTATTCAGGAAACTTCTTACCAAATGGTCTAGAAAAACTCACACAAAGAAGGTTGGGTGCAAGTTTTTAATCACGGCAAGTTGCACAAAGACAGACCCCTTGTGGCAAATATCCTATAAACAAAACCCAAAATAACCATTGACCATCTGAAAATCCCTCTGTGCATCCTCAACTGAGGAGAATCTCTAGGAAAGCCTTGGATCTACTTAAGGAAGGCATGAAAGATGGGCTCAATATGTTACAACTTAAGAGAAAATTGAGCAAGATTGATGGGTGGGATTATGTTGATGACAAAACAATCTATAACACTAAGCAGAAGTTAATGCTTTCAGAACTAAAGGGGAAAATTGTTTTGGAGGTACTCTATGAACAGCTTGAAGAAAAAATTTGGATTCACTGGTCAAAGTTCAGCGGAGAGGGTCACTTTGAGGCCCTGTACTTAGCAAATCCTGAGGCAGTAAAGCTTTCAAAACAATTCCATCATATTTCTATGTTGGATTGTACTTGTAAGATAAATAATTACAAAACCCCGCTATTGCATGTTGTAGGAATGACAGCCAATTGGAAAACTTTCACTAAAGCTCTTTTTTTTATAACAAAAGAAACATTTGAGTTCTACAGTTGTTCTGTAAATTCATTGAAGGAGTTGGCTTATGATCCTAAGAGAATTCCAAAATTCTTTGTGATGGACCATGAAAAATCTCTGATTCATGCTATTGAATCTAGTTTCCCTGAGTCATCAAGACAATTTTTGACTTGGCACTTGTCTAAAAACATACAAGCAAACTGTGAAGTGTGCTTTGTTAATGACTTTGAAGGATGGAAAAGCTTTATGACTCTTTGGGCAAAGTATGGGGCCTCAAAGACCAAGGAGGAGGCAGAGTTCAATGATGCAGAACTCAGAGTAGGTCCAAATCACTGCTTTGTATTCTTCCTAGTTTTGGTTTCTGACCTTTTGACTTGTATAGTGTTTCTTGGAAGACTATGAGGATGTACTTGAGTATATGGAAAATAACATTTTCCCTATAAAAGAGATGTTTTTAACAGTGTGGACTTGTATAAACCCAGATTTTGGAAACAAAAAAACATCTTGGGTTGAAGGGGCCCATGCAAATCTCAAATGATTCCTTGCAAACTCTTTGGGAAACCTGTTGGATGTTTGTAAAAGCCTTGATGGAACCTTTTTGAATCAAATTGAATTGTTTCATGTGTCACTTTATAACTCTTGAATTAAGTTAGGGAAAGTTCTTCCACCTGAACTGTTACCATTGGATTACAAATTGTCTTTAGAGGCAATTCATCTTATTAGGGAAAAAGTTGAGAAATTCAAACGTGATCATGATGGCAAAGTGTGCACCAAGTCATATTCCAAGACTATGGGTTTGCCCTTTTCCCACCAAATAGGTGACCATCTAGCATTCAGAGGATCTGTGGTACCCAAAGATGTTCCTCCTCAGTGAAGGTTGGACTGTGACTCTTGCAGTTCTAGTTCTGTAAGTTGGCTTAAGTTGGATTGTTCAAATCACTATGTGATTAATGCTTTTTGATTAATAAATCCTAATTCACTAATTGTTGATCCTTTTGAAGTTTCAAAGTGCAATGTTGATGGAATGCTAAGCATTCCTCAGTTATGTGAAAAATTAAATGCAATTATCTTGGAATCTCCAGATCATGAGAAAAGAGGCATATTGAATTATATCATTCAGAAGATTACAAAATATTGATCAAAGCCAAGACTTGAACCTAAAGTCTCACAATAAAGTAGGGGCAGGTCAAAATAGACAGATACCCGGCAAGAACCATCTTGGTTTGAGCATTTTGAAAAACAACTCAAGGGGGAAAAAAGGACTAGAAGGTCTCCAAATAAGAAAAGACAAAAGATTGTAAGTCTTTTCTTTTGGGATATGTTCATTTTTTTGGTTTAATGAACTTGTTACTTATTAATGATGAATTGTTAGTCAAAGTTGGCAGACTCTGAATATGAATTTCATAGTTCAGAGGAAGATACTGAAAGTGAATTGAATTGGGATCACTTAATTTGGAATCAGAATCCTCTTCAGAGGAAGAGAACGTGCAGCAAAGCTCAACCAGAAGCTCATCTTTGGTGAGTATTCATTTAATTGATCTGATTAAAGAAATGAATACTAAGTTAGTTTCCATGATAGGAACCAAACATGAAATACCTCAATCAAATACCCAAGAAATTCCCATAAGTTCTTGGGTGAGGTTTGGGATCCAATTGGAGATGGGAATTGCAGATTTGGATCCATTTCTAAATCTCTTGGTTATGAAGAACATGGTTGGTTTAAAGTTAGGAAGGAAATGATTTAAAAATTAGAGAAAAATAAAGCATGCTACATTAAGATGCTTGGTGGTGCAAAAAAGGATGAAAAGATTAAACAAATACTTGATGTTGAAGACATCAATGAAAAAATTCCCTCCTCAAAATGGCTGGCTAAATTAGATATGATTCAAATCATAGCAGACACATATTCCAGACCTATTTGTTTCATTTCATTGGATTCTTGTGATACTTATACTCCAATGAAAAATGGTGTTACTGATCAATCAGATCCAATTTTCATTTCCTTTTTAAACAATAAACACTGGTTTCTATTAGTACTTGAGGAAGAAATCATTCCAATCCTGCCCATTGTAGCAAAACCACATTCCTTGATTTCTAAAAAAGCCTCTGGTTGGGTTGATAATCTCAAAGATTAACTGCAGATATATTCTAGATTATAGATATTATAGACTAGACTTTGACTTCATTTCATCATTGGGTTTCATATAAATTGTAATTCTAATGCAGCTAACAAGTTCTATTAATATAAAGGGTTATCACATTTTGAACATCATTATGTTGAGTGTTTTGAGTTAAAATCATTATATTGAGTGTTTTAAATGAGAGTTTAATGCTAATTCAGTTCAACTTGTGTTGGGCTGATTCCATCACAAGCTTAACTTATGTTAAGCTTGGGATGGGATCAGATTAACACAAGTTGAACTTTTTTTTTTTTGTGTTTTTACTTTAGGGCTGGTCAAAAGAATTGTATTTTTTTGGGCACTTTTACTTTAGGGCTGTTCAAAAGACTTCTTTAATTTTTGGGCCCTTTCAATTTAGGGCTAGTCAAGTTGAACTTACTTTAGGCTGTCAAGTTACTTTGTATTTTTTTTGTGTTTTTACTTTAGGGCTTGTCAAGTTACTTGTCTTTTTTGTTGGTGTTTTTAGTTTAGGGCTAGTCCAGTTACTTGTGTTTTTTCAAGTCTTTTTACTTTAGGTCTAGTCAATTGGATAGTCCCAGTTTTTTTTTGGTTTTTATGTATTTTTTTACTTTTTTATTTTTTTTTAACCAAAAAATCAACATTTTTTGATTTCTTTGATTTTTTGGTTGATTCCTGGGAAGGTTTATTTGATTCATGGGTTATGTTAGTGCCCTTTCATTCCAATTTTTTTTGGCTCACCAAGGTCCGGTGGCTTGTGGGATTCAACAAGCTGGTGGACCAGGCTGGGTCTTCCGCGCAACTCTTTGAGCCGTGCGGGGTTGTACACAGCTTGGATTGCCACACGGCCCCTTTTGAACCATGTGCACAGCTCAATGAGCCATGAATTTAATATTTCCCTATTCCAAAACCACAGAACAAAAATTAAAATCATCATTCCTGAGTATCCAAAATTTGATAAAACATTAGAGGTTAAAAGAATAAATGGGAATTGAAGCCTTGAATAAGAAAAAATGCTGCTATAAATGAATCAGATTTTCCAAAGATTCATCTTCTCAAGAATAGAAGGAGGAATGTATTTTAACTCATATTAAATGCATGCAGTTTCTCTCAGCCCTTTAAATTATTTATCAATGATCCTGGTGGTTCAGATGAAGCACCTATGACTCATAGCTGTAATCTTGAGTTGATTGAAAGACTCCTTCAAGACCAAATGGTCTGTTATTTAACTTTTTGAGGATAATGAAGGGTTTGTGGTGGTGAATTTTGGAAAAATCTAACTGTTTCTTAAAAGGGTACACATCCTCAAATATTTTACAAAAGTTTTGGGAATTCTGCATTCTGAATTCATTTTCAAGTTTTCCCCCTGAATTCAAATATGTGTGTTGCAGGTGATCCCAAATATAAATTTATTTTTAATTTATTTTGGAAATTTTCTTCAGTTTATACAAGAATTAATAATAATAATTAGGCTTCAACACATTTTTATTCATTCAAAACATGAAGATCATCCTTTAGAAAGTTTGGTCAATATTTTCTTCCCAAACTTAAAAAATCACTTTCTTGATACCAGTTACCTGGTTTGTTGTTTTATTCTTGGTTTCAAGAATACCTAAGGATACAAGATCAATTCATCACTGCTTATTTAAGTGCCTAGGGATGAGGAGGATAATATGATGAATATTCACTCAAGCCATTGTTCTCTTGAGGAAAAAACTCAAAATTTACACTAACAAGATCCTCCTAATTCATTATTTCTTCCAAAATTTTTTCCTCCTAACTAAAAAATCACAAGTTCATCAAATTCAAAATATTAGTATTCATCTTCAAGATCAAGCTTTCAACCATGGGCAGTTGTAATCTGAATTTTCAAGTTTTTGATCCAAAAGTTCAATGTGGGTAGTGGTTGAAATGAAAACTGAAAAGCCTATCTCATTTTAAACTGAAAACATAGTTTGCCACAAGTTATGGAATGCTATCCAAAACAGGAATTAAATTCCAATATTTACATGATATATATTTTTTTTGCCATCTACAGTTTCACAGTTCCAGTGATGGTACTGGAGTTGATTTGGATAATGGCCTTAGCTGCCATAGAATTAGTGCAACTTTGAGAAATAAGTCTTGGATCAACATTGGAAATAATTGCCAAGAGAATGATGATTTCTAAAAAATGCAAAAGGACCTTGAATGGATGATGGCAAATGGAAGAAGAAATAAAAAAAGAATTTTTTTCCTGAAACAATTGTCAGTAAAAAAGTAATGTCAAATATAGAAGACACCACATTGAACCTACCATTTCATTGAAGAGGAATCATAAAAAATTTGTATTTGATAATTCCTGTGGGGTGCCTTAAAATCTGAAAATTTTGGCAAAGTAACAATGCCACATAAATGTGGAGATATGTGCAGGTATCTTGGCTGTTGAATACCTCTACAAATTCATTCATAAGGGTTATGATTTTTTTACTGTTGGTTTTGTTTCAGATTTGGACTAAATAGACTATTTTAGGGAGTCAAGATGGGTAGCTCCTCCAGGGGCATGTTGGAGAGATTTTTCATTCAAATTTTTTGATATTTCACCCTCATTTTTAAGGCTGCATATTCATCTTCCTGGCCAACAACATTTTTTTTTTTGTACCAGATGAAGCCCTGGACAAAGTTCATCAAATTTAAACATGAGTAAAAAATACTCTTGAACAACATTTCAAAATAATTTAAATTGATATTTTATCTTCCTTGCTAACAACAGTTTTCTTTTGGGACCAGATGAAGCCCTGGATGAAGTTCATCAAATTTAAACATGAGTAAAAAAATACTCTTACACAACATTTCAAAAGACTTGCAATATAGTTTTGGAATTACAATGGAATAACCAGGCTTTCCATGATACTTCAAATTCCATCAACTCAGAAAAGAATTCAATATTTTATTAAAAAACTTACAAAGCCACTATATTGATACCAGTTACCTGATTGATTGTGTTATTCTAGTTTTCAAGAATACCTATGAATACAAGATAAATTAATTACTGCTGAATTCACTTCCTGGGAATGAGGAAGATAATATAATGACTATTCACTAAAGCCATGGTTCTCTTGAGGACAACACTCAAAATTTATACCAACAAGAGTTCCTCAACTAATTATTTCTTCCAAACAATTCTCCTCAGAGCTAAAAATTCACAAGTTCAGAAAATTTCAAATATCAATCTTTATATTCAAGATCAAGCTTTGAGCCATGAGCAGTCATATGTTGAATTTTTTTTATCCAGAAGTTCAACATGGGTAGTGGTTGAAAATAAAACTAAAAACATCATTTCATTTGAAACTGATAATATGGTTAACCATGAGTAATGGAATGCTATCTAGCACTGAAATTACACACCAAGATTTTCATGATATATAATCTGTTTTAATTGCTTATCTTTTTGAAATACTTGAAAAAATCTTTCACGTAATTATTATTTTTACTCTGTTTCCCAAATTTTTCACTTGATTAAAATCATTTGACAAAAAATCTCATTTTTTTTTTGTATAATTGAATGTTTTACCATGAGGTGTTTACTTGTATGCATCACTGAAACCAAATAACAATATTTCATTGATATATACTTTGTTATACTTGCTTATCTGTTGAAATAATTGGACAATTGTTAATGTCATTATGTTTTACTATTTAAAAAATATCAAATCTTTTCATGTTGATTTCTTTTTATTTAATCCATTCCCCAAATTTGGGGGCAAAAGACTAGTCCTAGTAAATATAAAAAGATTGAAAAACTTCCCACACCTCAGCTGGCGTCGATGTCCTCGGGTTTGTATTCATTTGTTGATGTTGTTGTATATGCACGTCTTGCATTGACACCGGGCAAAGTCAATACTGCACCGGGCAAATGCCATGCCTCCCCACATTTGGGGGCATATACTAGTTTTTAGTATATAGTAGAGATAGAGATAGATATAGATATATATCAAACAATTCCTGCACCAGTCATGGGCTGTTGTGAATTTCCTCATCACATTCACTTGCATTAGATTGGAGGTAAATTCAACGTTTCCCGGCAAGCCTGTCCACCGGGCCCGCATTTTTACCACCGGACAGGTTTCGCGGGGAATGGTAGACAGCGGGGAAAAGGAAAATTCAAATTTTCGTCAACCCTGTTCTGGATTGTCTGTCTACTTCCGGCAAGAGAGACAGCTGGGTGCAGGTTGGTCCCTCAGCTTGCACCTTGCTCTCCCTGACCCATCCCCCTTTCAATCCACCACATCAATCTCGTCAACTTTACCAATCCCCCCCATATTGCTGATCTATCATCCTTACTCAACAGTCCATCAAGATGCACATTACTATTGGTATTATTAGTTAGTCCGAATCGTTGCCTGTCCTATTTTTGCGAGGGTGGACAGGCAACCCGGGGTGATTGGCCAAAAAAATTCGAGTAGTACGACAAAAGATTCGGGCCAGGTAGAAGACGGATAGTGCGAAAGATGTGGTCAGAAAGTGCGGTAAGGTGGGGGGAGGCAGGCACATCAGTGAGTGGGAAGGGTGGACAGAAACACGGGCTGGTGGACAGGTTGCCCTGGATGCGTAAGACATTTTCACCGCGAAAAGTCATCTTTCCTCTCTACTTCAGCCTTCGAGCCGACCCAGGGCTTCCGGTCGTCCTGACTCAATCTCATCCTCTCTCCCACACAGTTCTCGTTTCGCTCGAGATCTTACGAGATCTTGATCATCAAACCACAAAGACCTTGAGAAACCAAACCCATTGAAAGCAACCTTTCTTCTCAGTTTGGCATTCATCTTGAGTTCATGAGGTTTCTGTTTCAATGGCTGATGACTTAACACCTCATCAAACCCTACGATCAGGTACTTAACTCTACCCCCTCCTCAACAAGGCCAGGCTCTATTCGACGTTGGAGTAGGAATCTTGCAAAAGCTCCCCAGATTCGCCATCTCTCTCAGGGTTTGGGCTTTAGCAATCGAAAGGGACCTTCAAGTTGGCAATCCGTCCGCAAACCCAGCCTCTCTGCTTCTTAGGTGCTGACCTCGGACGTGATCTTCTTCTGCCATCGGGTGCTTTTTCTACTTTGATTGACTTTTTGTATGTCGAAAATGAGGGAACGAGGTATACAGCTACGAGCCGGACGAAATAAAAAAATACATCATCATAAAAATGAGAACTGAATAGAAAAAAAAGGAGGGGAAGAGCTCCTCTTTCTTCTCGGGGCGCGGGTGATAAATAGAAAAAAAAATCCAGGCTAAGAATTTATGTGTTTCCGTCTATCGGACCGTCTTCGCGTTCGAAGCCTTCGGATTCAGGTCAAGGCTTAACGGGCGTTGAAGAGAGGTATCAAGTTATCAGAGCTTCATGGTCAGCGCGAGCACGGCCCCCACTAGCAAGAAAGGGGGGAGAGGCACGACGAGAGGGGTAACAGTGGTAAACAAGCAAAAACATCATAACGGGGAACGAAGCAATCTATAGCTAGGATGATACGCAGAAGAGGAGAAAGTTTGCGGAAGAGGGGGGAGGGGTTGAACGGCTTTCTTTCTTTTTTTTTTTAATGTGAGATTCCGTTGATGGGACCGCTCGAGTTAGTTGCTCGCCGGGCGGCGACAGCCTCCTGTAAGTCCTTGAGGGCCTTGGCCGTCGTTTGAAAATCAATACACGCATCCCTGTGGAAAATACGAACGGTGAGCCGACTTGTGATCAGCCCAAGTACTTCTATCCCTCCAATCAAAAGGTGGCGACGGAGAGGGAGCAGAGTGAATGAGCCGAGACGAACGTGATCGAGACACCGTGTTTGAGTCCAGTTGGTCCGCCTTGGGGGATATCTTGTCGACCCTCATTGATGTGGGACTCCATCATCACACCGACAATCGAGCGATCTCCTGCACGCAATTGATGACAGATATCCGCGACAACCTTGGTTTGATTTCGATGGTCCTTGAGAGCTAATTTGAATACGCAACAATGGGCAGATCGATTCAACAGGGGCCTGAGATGGCCTCATCGAGGCCGTGGAGGGGTGCACATTCGACCTCGTACGGAATGGGTGCGGGGTTAGGATGCTCACAATTTCCATGGGAACAATCGATCATGATCGCAGGTGGGAACTCGGGTCGGGCCTTCGCCATGGCCTCACGGGCCAGCTTGACGGATTCGGTATCGTAATTGGGCTTCGACCCGCCCCCCCGGAGGATGAGATGGACGTCGGGATTGCCGGATGTCTTGACGATACTGGCGAGACCTTGATCGTTGACACCGAGGAATGAGTGGGGACAGGCCGCAGCTCGCATGGCGTCGATCGCTACGGTGACCTTGCCGTCGGTGCCGTTCTTGAATCCGATCGGGTGGGACGTCCCGGAGGCCAACTCGCGGTGTAGCTGGGATTCGGTCGTCCGTGCGCCTATGGCACCCCACGAGATCAAGTCCGACAAGAATTGAGGACTTGACGAGGTCGATGGGCCGAGCCAGATTGAAAGGGGAAGAAAAGGAGGGGGGGGGAGCGATCAGGCCCGGGGTCTGCTAGGCTGGGGATGAGCGAGAATGGCGGCCTTCAAACCTGATCGTATCCAATAGTTCGACCCCGACCGGAATGCCGATTTCGGTGAGATGGGAGAGTAGCGTCCTGGCCTTCCGCATACCCTTGTTGATCTTGAAGGTGCCGTCGAGATCGGGATCGTTGATGAGTCCCTTCCAGCCGACGGTCGTCCGAGGTTTCTCGAAGTACTAGGACCCAAGGATGATCCGAGAAAGGCATCAGTCCAACCGACAGCTCCGAGCAGGACGGGATGGGTGGGCATTGGCTGAGAGACCCAAGGCTTACGGCGCGCATGATGATGACCAGATCCGGTAACTGCTGCAAGAGCGGCAGGAGTAAGTTGGCGTACTCGATGGCTTGATCGGTATCTGCGACATCGATCGAGAGTGAGCTGGCTGTGGACGCTCGACGGTTGGGGGTTCTCTCGTAAGCAAGCCGCGGACGCACCATGGATGGAGCAGGGCCCGACGACGACGATCAGCCGATCGTCGGTCCTGGCGATGACCTTGGCACAATCCTGCCTGGCCCTGCGGATCGTACTCCAGGAGCGGGGGTCGACGGGGACCTCGGATTTCAAGAGCAGGGGGGAGATCAAGGGGTCGTACTAGGTATAGGTAGGTAGGTAGGATGGCCAGCCGGCGAGGGGGCAGGCGTCAGTGTGGGTCGGAACGAGGATGGAGGGGGATGAGACTACGTACCCCATCGACCCGAGTGTCGGTGGATTGGTAGTCGAAGCTGGCGGATGAGAGCGCCGGACTGGAGAGAGCCGAGGACATGATGACCGATAGAGTGGTGGTGAGGTAGTAAGTCTGGATGGGGATGATTGGCTCAAGTCTGCTTGCTGGATGGGCCAGAGGGAGGGGGGGGGGTAAGTCGTTTCACCGGCGATGAGCGTGGCTTCTTATAAATAAATGAATGTATTATCAGCCGGCCGATTAAGCTGGCAGTGAGTCAGGCTTGATCAAGGCTTACATATTTATGTCATCCACACCCGATCAACGCCTGAGGGGAATGAGTAATGAGGAATTATATCGTACATAAATGAATATTCGAGTAGTGGTTGTGTCGAAGAGGTGACTTACGTAAACTGATTGATCACTGACTAATCGGTTGGCAACTTATTCTCATCATCGGCGTTAAGTCAGCCAGACTTCATGATGATATCATGACTATCGGGATCGTTAGAACTTCTCACTTTCTCGATCGAGCAAGTACCATGCATGCATGCATTCATCACTGGGAGGTGGGTAAAGTCGGAGTTTTGCATTTCGCACGGCCCACTTTGGATATCCAAACTGGCTAGTCATGATGAGAGCATCTACCCTCGTCTGGATAAAATCCTCGACAACTTGTCATCGAGGCGCGCGAGGGGGTGGATAACTGTCAAAACCCGATTTTGCACCCTCGTTGCTATAAATAGGGCCCGCGCGACAGTTCTAGAGGAGTTGGCGAGCGGGTCCCATCGTCATCCCTTCCATAGATCCCCGCTCGATAAGGGTTGGGACCGGCCCCAAACAGGGCAAAAAAAGATCATTTTGGTATCATTTTAATTTCAAAGAAAAAATGAACTTGATTGAGGAGAATGTAAAATGGGTGGGGGGTCGTTGATGGAAGTGATGAAGTTTGAAGGGGGGGGGGGGGGTATGGTAGGGTGGAGTTATGGAGGGGGAGGGTGGTGTCACAAGGGCTGCTGAATGCAAGCAGGGCTTGGCACAGAGGGGACTCTACTCTCAGTAGGCTTGGGGGGAAGGATACTGGAAGATGCTACAAGGAGCAGAGTAGGATTGAATTGGAGTTAAGGTGCTGAATGACATTTGCTTGGATGAATTCCTAGTAAGAAATAGTAAACTGATTTCTTGGGGGACAATCAAGAAGAGGAAGAGAAGGGCTCCTTAAATAGACAGGAGGCTGGACTACAACAGAGGTACAGATGCTTGGGGCCCAGGCTGCATATGTGATGACAGGGGAGCAGTCAAGGTAACAGAGAGGGCTGATCAGGTATGCTACTACATTGGGGTTAGGCTGCTTACTACATTGGGGCTAGGCTACAGGTCTGGCTGTCTAAGTTGGGAATGTACAGTGAGAGGATGTACAGTGTGGATATAGGTCATGACACTATGTACTAAGTTGTCACACCTTGCACTTAGGAATTATTGTCTTCATCACTTTGACATGTCCTCTCCTCAGTACCATCTACCTCAGTCTATAAGCGTGACACAAATAAAGCACAATGTCAATGGTGCAATCCGCTACTTCCTCTGGCTCGCATTGACCTTCCAATCTTGGCAACCAACTCAGTATATACTTGCAAACTTTGCGGTTAACTCCATACCGGTCAGCCATCCATTACAAGATCCAATCTCCTTCCCTAGCCCATCAACAGCCTCGGACTTCCATCTTTGGTCACGCACTGTTTGTTAGTTTGCATCTACGTCTAACTAAGCCATCATTACTGTACAGTTTGCAATTGGACTAGTCCCTACCCTGCATACACTATTACTTCTCATTTGTATTACCTTCAACGTTGTTTGCTCCTGTCCCAGTTCATCATACATTTGTACACTCAGATTCTATTGTCTCACACTTATGCCATGGCCTTGGATATGATTTTACTATTGCTTTGTTTCCTATCCCGTTCCTGTCACTCATTGCCTCACTGCCTTCAACTGTAGTTAGCTCACCACCAGGTTGTATCTAGTCACTTTGGATTACCTTATAAGGGCTACCCCCTTGCCTGATGATTGTCTCCTCAGTTAGTTAATTTCATACGTTCTTGCATTTCGCTACAACCTAGTTCTCACATTGGACTCAGGTTGAGTTTCCCTCCTCGGAACACACTCCATTCCTCTTGCTGTTTGTTGAGTGGCATAACTAAGTTCACACTTTGCAACTGAGCCTTGCTATTTGCACTTGCCCTTGCACTCAGCATTCCTCTGTGCTCACAATCATCTAAGAATTGCCCTATAGTACGTGGGGTGGTTGTGTGACAAAGTATAGAGAGTATGTGATACAATCTGCAAGAGGATGTACATAAGGATTCCCAAAGGATAAACCATCATGAAGTATGGGATAGACAGAGTGAAGAAGGTTGGAGGATATGTAGAACCTGAGAGATTAAGTATGTGCAAGCCTAAGGAGTTCATATGTATAATGCATAAGGTTAGACTATATGTAGATATGTAAAGCATGAAGATCCTGATGATATGTAGTTGAAGGAGATATACTGGTAAATTCTCCAGAGCCCTGAGGTTGAAGTTCCTGGGGTAAGTAGATTAGACTAAGGTTAGACTGAGTTTAGGTGTCAGTATGACAGGCGGGGGCAGGAAAATTACAGTGGGGCTTGACAAAATTTTGCTTGTTGAGCCTTGACAAGGATCCATAAATTTATGGATCCTTTTCAAGGATTTTGCTGATTCAACAGCTATCAAGCCCTATTGAGTGCACAATGATGGCTTGATTGGAAAAATCCTTGATAAGTCTGTTTATCAAGCCAACTTATTTAGACAGTGGTAGATGCTCTAACAACATATTTGTTATTCTTAAAATTACTCCCCTCAACAACCCTTGATTTCAGTATAGGATAAGACCAAAGGCCAAATCAACACAAAAATTAGGATGTCAAAAGAGAAACACATGGGACAACAAGGCAAAAGAAAAATCAAGAACAAAAAATAAATTGTACAGTGGGTGGGCAAAACTCATCCCACTGTTGGGAGATGCTCAAGGGTGTGGGCAACTCTAATCCGGGAGTGCCATTTGCACAACCTCAATCAACAATCCAATGTTGACCGTATTTGGTTTTTGGCATCATGATCATTTCCAATGTGGTCTATCCAATCAGGTCAGTCTCTCATTCTCTGCAAATCAATTTTGATTTCAATTCATTCTTTTTGTTTGTGCTGATTTTATGGTCATCTGAACTGTTTTTATTCTTTCAACCCAAATTTCTGAATAGATCAATGTTGAATGAAGTCAAGAAGAAGGAGCTGCCACATGAGGTGAAGGCAAGAATTGTAGGGATGTACAAAGGTGGAATGACTGGCAACAAGATCAGTGAGTATTTGGGCATCAATTGTTACACCATCTACAGTATCATAAAATGTTACAACAAACAAGGGACAACAATTGAAAGCAATCAGGTCAACCATCCAAATTGACCAATCAAGATGTTTGCCAGGTCAGCCAGGCCTTGAGAAGCAAGAGATGGGCCAACCTCAAAAAACTGGCCAACTCAATCACCACAAGTGTCTCAGCAAGGACACTTCAGCAATGTGTTCATCAACTGGGCTATTGCTGCTGAGTTGCTTCTCAAAAGCTGTTCAGGAATAAGACCCACAAGATTTGCATCTTGAATTTGCTTGTTCCCATCTCCACTCGACCATTGATGACTGGATGAGGGTAATTTGGACCAATGAATCTTCCTTTGAAGTTGGAAAGAACAATCAGCAAGTGAAGGTCTGGAGACTCCCCCACAAAAAGTACAAATCAACATTCCTTTCCCCCACATTCAAGAGTGGTCAAGCAACAATGATGATATGGGGTGCTTTCATGGGTGAAAGCACCTCCCCAATTGTTTTCATGCCACCAAAACAAAAAAATTCAAAGGATTTCATCAAGATTGTTTATGAAGGTGCTTTGGGACCTTGGATTTCAACCATCAAACATCAAGATGCAATCTTGATAGGGTGCATCAGAGTTAAGAAAACCCTTCATTAAAAAATGGCAGGATTCAAACCAAATCTGCCATTACAAATCAAAAAAACCAACTTATTTCACATCAGAAGTGTCAGAGTTACCAGGAAATAAGTGGGTTTTTTCAAATAAAGTATTTAAAGGCTTCCACCACCTGTCCACATCATCCACCCCTGGCTTCCCACCTCCTTCTAACTCCAAACTCATTGGGAAAAAAAAATTGATTCATTGCTCTTCATCTCTTCATCACTATCCTCATCACTTCATCACTCTCATCACTTTATTGCTTTCATCACATCCAGATAACTATCATTGGATCACTTTCCTCATCACTTCATCACTCTCATCACATCCTAACTCTCATTGCTTTATCCCTCTTGTCACTTCATCACTCTCATCTCTTCCTATTCTCTTTGGTTCATCACTCTCATCCTCTCATCACATCATCACTCTCACCAATTAAACACTCTCATAGCCCTTCATCCCTTCATCCCTCTTACTATTTTTAAATGGCCCCTCAGAAATCCTCCACCTGCAAGTCCACTAAAAAATCCAATGGACCAAAGCAAACATCCCCCAGGAACTCAACATCCAACAATCCTCCACCCGCAAGTCCACTAAACAATCAAATGGACCAAAGCAAACATCACCCAGGAACTCAGCATCCAACAATCCTCTCCCATCAGCTTCCAAAGGCTCAAGTCAGCTCAAGAGAGCTGATGACATCATCCTGGTAAACTGGCTCAAAATTCCATCCAACTACAATGCTTGCTTTGGATTGGACAACCTCCATCCTCTAAGGTCAATGGTTATCTACTGATGGCCAATGAACTCAAGAACAAAACAAAAGGTAGGCTGGAGCTTTCATTGAAACAGATGAGGGAGAGATTCAAGAATTATCAAGCCAAGTAAAAAAAGGCCCACTCCATGTCAATCTCCACTGGCTTTGGTGTCACCAAATCTGACAAAGCCAAGGTAATCAACTCTGTGGTTGATAAGTTGGACTCCATTTGTCCTTTTAAGATTCAGATGGACAAAATCTTTGGAAAGAAGGCCAACATCACCCCTTTAGACGCTTTTGATGCCCAACAATCTGATTCAGTCCACGCTGAGGACTTTGCTGGGGATGCTCAGCCTAGTAATGGTGATCTTGAAGAAACCTTTTCCTTGGAGTGGCCCCCATCCAATGCCAACGAGAATATTCAAACACAATCAGCTCCAATCACATCTACTTCTGCGTTGATTGAGGAGTCAAACCCAACCTTGGACCCCTCCCCTCCTTCTTTCAATTTCTCTCTTCCTGGGGTGGAAGAACTGGAGAACTTGGCCAATGAGGAGGATGTCTTTCCTGTATCACCATTGCCATCAACATCTGCTCAAGTAAGGAACCAAGTTCTTTTCTCTTCTGTCCAGTTAATCCTTACTGATTTAGATTCAAAAGAAACTGGCTCATCCATTCCTGAATGGCCAAACACTCAAGCCAATGGGGCCTCCAACATCACCTCCAAATGAGAGCAATGATGTTCCCACACAAACCCCCTCTGCAAAGGGAAAGCAAAAGGCCTCCACTTCAATCAACATCAACCCCAATAGCATTCAAAAGAGGAGAAAAAATTCAAATTTTTTGGGCTTTGAGGAGATCATGGAGAAGCCGGATTCAAGTAAGCCCATTGGATTGTCCTTGCTGTCAAAATCTAGCTCATTCCTATTTCACTGTGAAAAACAGTGAAATCACAAATTGAATCTGAAAAAGTTAAGTTTGAAAAGGAGAATTGGGATTCTCAACTGGCTATTGATTTTCAAAAGCAGAAGGCCAAGATTTTGGCTCATCAGCAAAAATGGCATGCTGAGTGGAAGTTGAAACAGGCTGAGCTAGAATTTCAAAAAGAGGAGAAGGAGAAGGATTGACAGCAAGCGCAACTGCAAACAGAGAGGAAACAACTGGCAACAGAAAAAAAGGATAAGTGGTCAGTAGCCATGGCATGCATTGGCAGCATTAGATCAGTAGATGAATTAAAGAAGATTACTCAAATGCTGGGCTTGTAAATATATTTTCTTTGATGAAAAACTTAAAAACAATGAAAAAATCATTTTTGATTCCAACAATGCTTAAGACTATTTTTAACCCCACCAATAAAAAAATGCTTTTTTTTTTTTTTTTCTTTTTCTTTTTCTTTTTCTTTATATTTTTTTTCCTGGAGTATATTTTCCCACTCTCCAAGTCCCTGCAAGTGTTTCTAGTTGTTTTGTTGATTTGCATTGACATTGCCATTCTTGTATGAGTGGCAGTCTCCACAGCAGGAAATTTACAGTGCTTGTACTTGTTTGCTGCCCAAAACAATTTTCACTGCACCTTTTTGCTTGAAATCAATTACAAACCCCAGGTCAGGAAAAACAAAATGGCCATCTGATACTCCATATTTGTCTGTAGGATAAACATTGTATTTTATTGAAAATCAGTTGGTTATTTACTGGAAACTTAGACCACAACAGATCATCATTTTCTATTTGGTCTGGGTTCAAATTTTTTCTCCTTGCATATATTCCTATTTAGAAATATAGTTGGATGGAAATCAGTAAGCAAAGACATGATTAACAAGTTTGTTGTGATTCCCAATTACCTAGAGAATATCCTTGGTCAGTTCCCTGACAAAAGCCAATTCCAAACATAGATCCAGTTTTAGTTTTTTTGTTGGTTTTGTTCAGGTTCTGTCAATTGTTTGCCATCACATAGAGATCTTGTACCACCTATGAAAATTGAGTTGCCAGCAATGTATATGGTCTTTTTGCTGCAATGAATGGTACTTGAGCACCAAGTAGGGTTGGTACTTTCTGTTGCAAACCACTTGTAGATTTACTGGTGGGCCTAAATTTGGTACTACCACTTGGCATGGACTAAGACCCTTCTTCAGGGTGATGAAGTAGATTGAATCAGATACACACTCCTTCTTGCAATAATAATGCTCATCTTTACAATTATTTTTGTGTGCTCTGGATGAGCATGGGATAGAAATCATTAAGGGTTGTGGTGGTTGCCTAAGAACAGAACAATCTTGGCTTGATTCCTGATGATGCTTTTGATTCAAGGGCTCATCCTCACTAGAAAGGTCTCCTCAAAAGCACCAACAGGAATACAAGTGACAAGGATTGAGATAAAAGGAAAAGGTCAAAGTCAATAATATGAAACCTTTGATTATGATGAAAGACCCATACATGTTGCTAAGTTTAACCCCTTTTGAACAGTCATCATTGTTATTCATTTTCAATTGCCACAGGTGAGCTTGAGGTTGGGTGAAGGTGTCAGCTTGCTACTATTGCAGAGCAAGCTGCAAAAGTAAAAAAAAATAACATAAAAATAATAATAATGCAATTAACCTAGGAAGGATTAAGAAAACCATAAATATTATTACAGCAATGGAGTTTCCACCCAAAATTATGTAGGGTCACTCACTGACCCCACCCTTGAAATCCAACTCCTTATATTTTTAAATAATTAAGGAAAGAAAAACCAAAATCCCATGGCACCACCATTGAGCTTTTTGGCCAATTAAACATTTCACACATATTGTCACTTATAGGTTTCACACCTAAAATTCAGTCAGAATTGAGGTTTTGTAGATATTTTAGGAGTTATGGGCGGAAATGTGTTTTGTCAAAATTCCCGCACGCAGCCGCAGCAGCCAATGCACCTGCGCGCGGCTGAGATACAGCCCTGTCACTCCATCAAGGTTGTGTACACAGCCCTGGGCCTCTGAAAAGTATGCAGCCGTGGGACTACGGGTTGACAAAGTGACAGGTGGCCTGAGAGACTTAGGTACTGCGTAAACATGCTACAACCCACACAGGAACATTCTACATATGTAATAAATGTTCCCATGGATAGTAGATAGTCTGAAAGTACATAATATTATATAAAAATACTTAAATAACCCTTATACATATTTTTTATTAAATATAATTCAAAGTACCAAGAATGTCAAAAATCAGACAATGACAACTTCTAAAAATATATTAAAACACTTTAATGTACTTTTATGAGAATTTCTAGACATGAATATATTTGTGAAATACTAAGAAAACTAATGATGTAAAAATTTCACATGAATTTGCATGACTTATATTTTTAAGTAATTATTTTAGTAAATCAACTGAAACTCAAAAATAAGGAGTAAAATCAATATCATGACTTTACTCCAGTTAATTCAATACATAATGAGAACTCACCTGACATCAGGATGTCCGTAGAAATTTCTATTTAAATAATTATTAACTTAATGGGAACATTTACTAAGGATAATTAATTAAATAATACATAAATAGGACAGATTAGTGTTATTCACACGTCCTAATATCAATTATAAAGTAGAATAATTCCCATACCCTGAGGAATTAGATGTTACCCGTGCTACAGCACCAAGAACATGTGACAGGCTACCACTGGTACCCTGCTAGCCTTAGTTTCCGTCCCTTTGAGCCCCTGTACCCCTCAGAAGGATAATATTGGGACTCCAAAAGCTATAAATAAAGAGCTCTTTTGAGGATATGGATGGGCAGAGACCCAGTTATAACTATATCCAGACACTGTGCCAAGGTAATCAAGTACTTATAAGAGATAAGTAAGTGATTTATGGCTAAGTCTGATTAATAATATCCATCCTCAATCTCTTTTTTATCAATTAAAACTACTGAACAACCTTATAACCCCAGTATACAGGTTTAACACATCAGTGCGCGTCCCAAACAGATACCCAAAGGATTTAATAATATAACAGTGAGTTTTATTATCCTTTCTCTGTTGTGGAAGCTTGGTTACAAGGCCCTTCCACTCCACCGTTGTGGAAAGAATAAGGGTTATCCCCCTATAATTGTCCCAAGGTTTGGAAGTTAATGGTTCCCTGAGTTTGAAAGGAGACAAGGATGCCCAAAGTTGCACTTAAATGAGAAATAGAAATAAGGAGATAAGAGATAAAGAAAAGTAGAGAGAGAGTGAAATTGCCAATCCTTCAATCCTAAGAACTTTCCACCTGGATGTGTATCCAGTATGAGTTCCTTTAATCTCTTGGTGAGATGATTGATCCAATCCAATGATGTGATGGTCTGATTCCCTCCATGCCCTCCGCTCCAACCCTGAGTTGAGAGTGAGGATAAGTCCTCCCTCTCAACCCTAACCTAAGTACACGCGCAAATAACAGTACATGCACAAATAACAGTATTACAACAAAACAGAAAACAATCCCAAAACAGAAACCCTAGCCTCCTCTCCCCACCTCCGTACCAAACTCCCCCCAACGTCCGTACGCCGTTCCGTCCATCCGGTTTGTCCTTCTCATGACTTGGTCCTTGCACCGCGCCCTACTCGGAGCCCCCTGCGCCTGTCCGTATTTGTTTGTACGCGCCCGTCGTGGGTGTCCGGTATTATCCGGTGTGATCTGCGCGCTTGCATGCGCGCTCCATCCGTTCCTTTATAGCCCGCGGATTGCTCTGCCCCTACATATCCAAACCGGCGCACCCGCAAACCTAGTTGATCGCACTACCTTCCAAATCCAATCTCCAGGGCAGATTGCCGCCCACACCGCATTCAATGCTGAGCCCAACCTGTCCACTAGGTGCGGAGCCAAACAGCGGCTGCCGCTGCTGAGCACTCCGCATACCCTAATGCTGAGCCCGCTTGCCTCCAATGCTGAGCGCGCAGCCGCGATGCAGTTCCCAATCTTTGTCTATAAATTGACACCACACCATGTATTTTATATACATATTATCTTTGGGTAAAATATCCTTTAAACTAAAGAGCCCAAAGTAACCAGGACTATGTGTTTTCATACTGAAATCCCTGAAGAGAGGTGTTAAAGATCCCCAATATAATTTTGGCCCCTCTATAAAAATATTTAATAATCAATTTATTCATATTGATTTATAACAATAAACTATATCCAAACCAATCAACCTTGCAATAAGCTTAATCCAAATATTTTACAGATTTTTGCTGCATTTATTAAATAATATATTTATTATTTATTTTATCACCTCTGGTAGCCAAAGGATAGCAAGGGTCTTGGCATCCAGGAGGCTGACAATTGGGGGGCTGGCCGGGAAATATTCCATTTTATTATATTTGATACCTTGGACCAGACATTTCACATAAAAATAAATCAAAGATAAATCTATCTGACTTTATAACCGTGATTTATCATTAAAATCTTTTGCAGTGGATTTAAAAACCAGTGCAGAATTAATAATCTATTATTTAAAACTTTTAAAGATAAGAAAAGAAGAATATATTAAAAATTATAAACCTACTGGTTGGTAAGCTTTAACTTAAGCTGAAAAACTTAATATCTCTTCTGCACGTAAACACTTAGATAAACTCCTTGAACAAGAAGATCTTGAGAGGCGTATTAAATTTCAGGCACTATTAAGGAAACATAAAGCTTGGAAGAAATACCGTATAAATTACTTTTTGAAATATAAAAGTAAGTATACAACTTGTATTACCATATCATTTTTTAAAAATAATATTAATATGTTTTATTGACCAATAAAATAAACCTTTTTTTACATCAGTGAACCCTCCTGTACCAGAAACCAACGCCACTGAAATTGATTTATTGGATCAAGAAATCCCAGATATCTCTGGATGCCCTGAAAATATTGATTGGGAAGGTGAAGACCTCATTGGAAAACACCAAGACCCCGTGGGATTACCTACTAAGGATCAATTTAATCCCAATAAAGTCTTGGTACCTTTGGAAATCAACTTAAGCAAGTTTTGAATAAAACTTATTTTTACGGATTTTTTCTGTAAAATACTTATAAACATTTCATTCAAAAATGAATAGACATAACACAAGAGCCTCAGGGAGAATTCCCTCCTATGGATATTTGCCAACATCTCCCAGTAACTGTGAGACCACCAATAAGAACAACCATGAAGGGACTGGAACCCATGAATCAAATGTTGATGGAAAAAGAGCAGCACCAATTACTTCTGCCCTCTCCCAACCTAGAACCAGAGAAGGTAGTAGAATCAAGCCACCCTCCTTCACCAGAAGATTCCCTGCAGCCACCCCAGCAGAATCTGGCCAAGGAATCCAGGATCAAAGATTTAGTCAGAGAGCATGTGAAATATTGTGAAGAGTTCAAAGAAGCCATAGCCAAGGAGGACATGGTGTCTATGAAAAAGATAATATCCCAGGCAAAAGCTACCCAGATAGCTCTTCAGAAAATGATTCCAAGGAAAGAGGTAGAATCCTATGTAGAAAAATGGAATCCTTGGGATCAATTAGCCCAACTGAAAGGCAAAGGATCAGGAAAGAAGAGATCCTCTTCCCATCCAAAGCCAAAGGGAAAGAAAGATTGGGATCAGATAATATCCCTAGCTCAAAAATGGAAAAAGGTTTACAACAATTAGCTTCTAATTCTGAGCCCAAACAAACATCTGATGTAATTAATTCCTTTTCTAATGATATGCATCATAATTTCAAAATTGTTTGTGAAAATTTGGATGGTTTTTACATGCAAATGGATAAATTAACCTCAGTAGTAGCCAAATTGATTAATAACCAAACAAAAACGGTAGGAATGGAAGAAATCAAAGAACACACAGAACAGTTATTTGAGACAATTAATCAAGGTAGGATCAGACAGACTCAAACAATTGAGAACATGTTATCAGGAATTCAAGGAGATTTGATTATGTCTTTCCAACCCCTAAAAGAAGAATTGGTAACCACTACTAACAGCTCCATTCTATCCCTTAGTGAAAAACTGAATGTGCTTAATAAAAAAGTGGACCTGCAACTTAATCTGATCATGAATGATCTTAGAGACTTAAAAGTCTGTCTGACCAACCCCTTGGGGAGTACCACAGAGGAACCAAAACCTCCCAGACAAACCACTACTCCTTATGCACCACCCTTATTAGGAATGCATAGGAGAGACACCTTCAGGCCTAGTCCTACCCCTGAGATGGAGCAAGCCCTCAAACTGTTACCCCCTATTTCTGAATGGCCCAAGTTCTCCGGTGAAGGAGAATAAAATCATATAAATTTTATGAAATTTATTGACTACACTATTAACTCTTATGACTTACCAGAAGCTATAGCTGTAGTCAAGCTTCCCAGACTATTTGAAGGAGTAGCCTTGGACTGGTTCATCATTAAAAAAGAAGAAGTAGGATCCTTACCATGGAATTCTTGGAAAATTCTTATTAAAGAACAATTTTTTTCTAGAATGTGGAAAAGAAAAATGATGAAAAATTTCAAAAATTCCTCATTTGACCCCTCCAAGGATAAACCTCACAAATGGTGCTTGGAACAGAAGAAAAGGTTGTATTTCTTCTATCCAGAGGCTGATAAAGAGGAAGTAAATGAAAGAATCCTCAACCTGTGTCCTGGCAATCTTAACCATAGTGTAAGATGTAGGGTGAGTATGGATGCTGACTTTCCAACTCTAATCAATGTGCTAGAAGAAGTAATAGACATGAATGGGTTAGAAAAGAAATCCCCTTCTAGAACCAAAGAGAGCTACAACATTAAAAAAACCAGAGAACAACCTCCTCTGATGAATACCTCTGATAATAAGAAACCTAATGAGAATAGGGATAAAGAGAGGATGCCTGGGACTTGTTGGAATTGTAACAAGACTGCGCATATGAGACAAGACTGCCAATTACCAAAAAGAAAGATAGCAGTCTTGGAAGGAGAGCAGGAGGTTGAAGGGAATCAGAACTATGAAGATATAGCTGATACTGAAGGATCTCTTTCTGAATGTGAATTGATCCTGACCAACCCTGTTAATGTTATAGAAGTAGATAAAGGCACTTCTGTAGAAATCAATAACATCCATGGGGGTTCTAGCTTGCCCCAACAATGGTATCCTACCATAATTCCTAGACATATTACGGATGTCAAATAATTAAAAGTTAAGCCTATGAGTGGGAAAAGTTATACCACTGGTCAAACTTGTTATGCAACAGGATTGTATAAAGACAGACTTATAAGGTTATTACTGGATAGTGGAGCTTTTTGCTCATGTGTCTGTGCTGAATTCTTAAACAAATGGGATCCCAATTGGAAAGAACACCTTCTGCCTGTCCCAAAAGCCAGGTTTAGCTCTTGCAAATCTACCATGAATGCTATTGGAGTATGGACTGCCCCTATAATACTACCTCATACTAAAGGATCTTAGAGGATACAAGTGGAATTTGTAGTATTGCTCAACGGACTATGTGACTACCTGATACTGGGTAATGATGCCTTATGTCTATATGGTATAGATGTGTTCCAGAGTAAAGTGAGATACTTCACAGTAGGTGGTAATTGGGACAAGAAGTTTAAGATATGCACCATTAAATCTAACTTTGCCTCCTCTACTTATCAAAAGCATTTAGAAGACTTTGACCAAGAATATTTCTCTCAAGCAGCTCTGAATATGAAACTTTCTGAGGAACAGAAGAAAGATATATTGACAGTCTGCTTTGAGAACCAAAATGCTTTTTGTACTAAAGATCATTCCATTGGTGATATTAAAGGACATGATATGGTATTGACATTGACCATTAAGCCTCCTTATCCTCCAAACTTAAGAAGGAAAGCCTATCCTTCTAGTACTAAGTCTAGAAAAGCTCTTGAGGAACATATCCAAGAACTAATAGACTTACAGGTATTAAGGAAAGTAGGGCATAATGAGCAGGTAGATGTGACCACACCTGTAATCATAGCTTGGCATAATGACAAGTCAAGAAAGGTAGGAGACTTCAGAATGCTCAATAATTATACCCAAGCAGATTATTATCCTATACCCCGGATTGATCATGCTCTGCATAACTTGTCCAAGGCCAAGTAAATCACTACTATGGATATGCTTAAAGGTTTCCACCAGATACCAATAAGCCCTGAAAGCAGGAATTTTATGAGAATAATCAGTCATTTGGGAATATATGAATATCTTAGGATGCCCTTTGGTATAAAGAATTCCCCATCCCACTTCCAGAGAACAATGGATACAGTTCTAGGTACATACATCAGACAAGGATGGATGATGGTATATATAGATGATGTTATCATATACTCTGATGATTGGGATACTCATATTAAACAAGTAAGATTAGTACTCCAGACTATCTCCAGAGCAGGATTGAAGGTTTCCATGAAGAAATGCAACTTTGGCTATGGAGAATTGAAAGCCTTAGGACATATAGTCTCTGGTCTAACTCTAGCTGCTGATAAAAATAAGATAGCTGATGTCATGAATAGACCTATGCCTCAAAACAAAACAGAGTTACTGTCTTTCATTAGTTTTTGCAGTTATTACAGACAATACATACCAAATTTTGCTATGCTAACTAAGAGTCTGTATGAAGTATGCAACAAAAACACTCTATTTGAAATGAATCATGAGAGACTGAAAAACTATGAGGAACTAAAAAAGGCTATGACCTCTACTCCTTTACTCATCCAACCAGATTACTCCAAGCCCTTCAAACTGTACATTGACGCCTGTATGGAAGGTTTAGGAGCTGCTCTACATCAAGAAAGGATAGAAGAAGACAGACCAGTAGAGAAACCAGTACTCTTCATATCTAGACAGATCAAAGATACAGAAAAGAGATATGGAGTCAGTCTGTTGGAATGTTTGGCACTAGTATGGGCTTTAGAAAAGCTACACTATTACTTAGAAGGCACCACTTTTCAAGTGATCACAGACCGTAATGCTGCAAGAACTCTTATGAACATGAAAACTCCCAGCAGAAATATGCTCAGGTGGCAAATTGCTATACAACAGTATAGAGCTCAGATGACTATAGTGCATAAAGCTGGAGCTAAACATCAGAATGCTGATAGTCTAAGTAGGAATTCTTTGCCTAATGACTCTAACAATCCAGCATATGACCCTGAAGATCAAGATATTTTTCCTATCCTGAACATCAATCTTTTTGCATTGAATGCTCCAATAATGGGGATCCACTTATGTGAATTAGATAATGCTTTCTTCAACCTAGTAAGGGAAAACTACTCTACTGAAATCAAGCTGCTGATTACTATTATGGAATATGAATCCCCAGAAGCAGCTCTGATAAATAGTCTACCTGCTTTATTATTTAAACCCTATAAAGCAGGAAGGTTTACCTTTTGGGAAGGTCTCCTTTACTACAGACACAAACATTCTAGTGTATTAGTACTAAGCAACAAAGAACATATACAACATATACTCCAGGAATGCCATTACAACTGTTCATCAGGGAATCTATCCACAGAAAGAACCTTGGAAAAAGTAAAAAAAACTGCTTGGTGGATAGACTGGAAAGAAATCACTATTAAGTATGTTACTAGCTGTGAGACCTGCCAAAAATCTAATAAAACTACTGGCAAAAGTTTTGGACTCCTACAGAAGATCTCTGAACCTAAAACAAGATGGGAAATCATCAATATGGATTTTGTCACCAGCCTCCCCCCTGGAGGTACTCATTCATATAATTCTGTCCTAGTTATAGTTGACAGATATTCTAAGAAGGCAAAATTCTTACATAACCACAAAGAAGATATTGCTATGGATGTATCTTTACTATTCTGGAACAGGATAATAGCTGATGTGGGTATACCCAAGATTATAATCAGTGACAGAGACCCCAAATTCACCTCTGAGGTTTGGAGGAATCTACATGATATACTGGGTACTACTCTAGAATTTTCTACAGCATTAAATCCCCAAACTGATGGATTAGCTGAAAGAATGATACAGACCCTAGAAGATATGTTAAGAAGATTCTTTAGCTTTGGTCTAGAATACAAAAACTCAGATGGTTATTGCCATGATTGGGTAAGCCTACTCCCAGCCCTAGAAATGGCTTATAAAAGCAGTAAACATTCTACTAACAAAGAAGCTCCTTACATACTAGAAAGAGGATGGATTCCAAAACTCCCTAGGAATAACTTAAACTATAACCTAGCCACTATTAATCCAACATCTCTTGAATTTAAGAAGATGATAGATCTGGCAAATAATCATGCTCAAAAATGTGTAGAAGAAGCAGTAGAATACAACAAACAAAGGTGGGACAAATTACATAAAGAACCTGAATTTAAAATAGGAGATCAGATCTTGATATCTACTACCAATTTCAACAATCTAGCAGGTAACAGAAAACTGAAACCAGCCTTTGTTGGACCATTTGTTATCAAGAAGATGCATGGCAAAAATGCTGTGGAAGTAATCTTGAGTGAAGAATTTTCAAGGAAACACCTGGTATTTCCTGTTAGCCTAGTCAAACACTTTCAACCAAGAGAATGTAGCAACCTCCCTCCAGCAATAATCCCAATAGAACCTGACCCTGTGAAAGAAAAAGGGGAAAGTCAGCAAGATATTGAGAGACAAGAAAGAGAGAGTACAAGGAAAAGATGTTAGACTACACTTAGTAAGATACAAGGGAGAATCTGCAGACAAAGATGAATGGTTACCAGAAAATAACATACCAGATGGACCAATACATCTCAGAAACTACAGGGCCAGCAAAAGGAACTGAAACAAACATGAAGTTAATTTTCTCCCAACATGCTCCAGATTTTTTTTCAGATATGGCCATATCTTGGAGTGGGGGAATGTCAGCTTGCTACTATTGCAGAGCAAGCTGAAAAAGTAAAAAAAATAACATAAAAAAATAATAATACAATTAACCTAAGAAGGAGTAAGAAAAACTTATTACAGAAATGGATTCTCCACCCAAAATTAGGTAGGGTCACTCACTCCACCCACCCTTGAAATCCAACTCCTTATATTCTTAAATAATTAAGGAAAGAAAGACCAAAATACCACGGCTCCACTATTGAGCTTTTGGTCAATTAAATATTTCACACATACGGTCATGTATAGGTTTCACACCTAAAATTCAGTCAAAATTGAGGTGTTGTGTATATTTTAGGAGTTACGGGCAGAAATGTGTTTTGTCACAATTCCCGCACGCAGCCACGGCAGCCAATGCACCTGCCGGTGGCTGAGATACAGCCCTGTCACTCTTTAAAGGTTGTGTACGCAGCCCCGGGCCTCTGACAAGTACGCAGCTGCGGGACTATAGGTTGACAGAGTGACAGCTGGCCTGAGAGGCTTAGGTACTGCGTAAACATGCTACAACCCACATGGGAACATTCTAAATATGTAATAAATGTTCCCGTGGATAGTAGATAGTCTAAAAGTACATAATATTATATAAAAATACTTAAATAACCCTTATACGTATTTTTATTAAATATAATTCAAATCACCAAGAATGTTGAAAATAAGACAATGACAACTTCTAAAAATATATTAAAATACTTTGATATATTTTTATGAGAATTTCTAGACATCAATTTTTTTTTGAAATACTAAGAAAACTAATGATGCAAAAATATTACATGAATTCCCATGACTTATATTTTTAAGTAATTATTTTAGTAAATCAACTGGAACTCGAAAATAAGGAGTAAAATCAATATCATGACTTTACTCCAGTTATTTAATACATAATGAGAATTCACCTGACATCAGGATTTCCATAGAAATGTCTATTTAAATAATTATTAACTTACTGGGAAAATTTACTAAGGATAATTAATTAAATAATACATAAATAGGAAAGATTAGTGTTATTCACACGTCCTAATATCAATTATAAAGTAGAATAACTTCCATACCCTGAGGAATTAGATGCTACCCGTGCTATAGCACCACAAAAACATGAAATTCTACCACTGGTTACCCTTCTAGCCTTAGTGTCTGTCCCTTTGAGCCCCTGTACCCCTCAGAAGGACAATATTGGGACTCCAAAAGCTATAAATAAAGAGCTCTTTTGAGGATATTGATACCCAGAGACCCAGTTATATTTATATCCAGACACTGTGTCAAGGTAATTAAGTACTTATAAGAGATAAGTAAGTGATTTATGGCTTAGTCTGATTAATAATATCCATCCTCAACCTCTTTTTTATCAATTAAAACTTCTGAAAAACCTTATAACCCCAGTATACAGGTTTATTCCACCAGTGCACGTCCCAAACAGATACCATAAGGATTTAGTAATATACCAGTGAGTTTTATTATCATTTTGCTGTTGTGGCAGCTTGGTTACAAGGCCCTGCCACTCCACCGTGTATTTTATATACATATTATCTTTGGGCAAAATATCCTTTAAACTAAAGAGCCCAAAGTAACCAGGACTACATGTTTTCATACTGAAATCCCTGAAGAGAGTTGTTAAAGATCCCAAATATTATTGTGGCTCCTCTATAAAAATATTTTTTAATCAATTTATTCAGATTGATTTATAACAATAAACTATATCCAGAACAATCAACCTTGCAATAAGCTTAATCCAAATATTTTATGGATTTTTGCTGCATTTATTAAATAATATATTTATTATTTATTCTATCACCTCTGGTAGCTAAAGGATAGAAAGGGTCTTGGCATACAGGAGGCTGAAAAAAATAGTGATGCTATGGAACCCAGAGGCCAAGAAGGAGGGCAAAACAAGGACAAAAAAGTTGCCAAGATTAATGATCTAGTGCAAGATTCTAGTAAAGGTGAATTGTTTAAACAGATATTACAGTGATTGCCAAAGATAAGTGAATGGCCTGATTTCTCTGGAGAAGGTGAATATGACCACACTGAATTTATTTCATGGATTTTCACCCTGAAAGAGGACACATGACTGCCGATACCTTGGTTACTAGCAGGTTGAGAATTCTGTTTAAGGGCATAGCCTCAGAGTGGTATAGGGACAGAAGGATTGCAGTAGGTGTACAAGATTGGGACCTTTTGAAAAGAGAAATAAATTCTAAATTTGGTACCTCCAATTGGAAGAGGAAATGCTTGACTTCCTTCAACATGTCACACCACCAGCAACATGGGTGAACAGGAAGAGGAAAAGACTTAGAGCATGTGATCCATACCTGGATCAAGATAGTTTTAATTTCAATTTGATATCACTCATGGATGGTGAACTGTCATTTGCTGTAAAGAAAAGTATGAAAACTACAGATGATTTCTCAAACTTGATTGATACAATTGAAGACATAGTAGAAGATAAATCTTTGGGAAGAAGCAAGTCATACGCTCCTAAGGAAATCCATTTAGAAAATCCCAACAAGAACAAAGCTCCCTTGAGACCAAGCCCACAAAACACTGAACTTTCTTGTTATCACAAATACTTAAACCGTCTCCACCGTAATTAACCCCTATATGTACATACTATCAGTTGCCAAAAAACTGTCCACATTTTTTATGGATTTTGTCCTCCTGTTCAGAATTTTTGTCCTCTTTTTTCTTGTTTTGGTCCTCCTTTTTTTTTGTCCTCAATTTAAGTTAAACCGTCCAGTCATTCAGAATGAGCTGTCCAGATTTTTCTTTTTCCTGTCCTATTTTTAACCATAATCCGTCCACATTTTAATTTTGGCAGACAATTTTTTTTGAAATAAAATTTAATGACAAGAGAGGCCTCAAAAATTTTTATTTCATTTTTTTTGGAAAGTGAAGCATTCTTTTTTGATAAATTACATGAGCCCTTGAGTATAATTAAGTAATTGAGTACTTAAAAAAATAAAAAATGCAAAAAAAAATCAAAATCAAACGGAGTTAAACAAGATAACTACTGGGATCTTTGATGATGGTTCCTGTCATTGGTTGAATGTCACCAAATGCTTTATAAAATTTTTGACAGTGAATGAAGCATTTTTGCGCCACTTAACAGGTTATCTTCTCTTCAATAGCACTAAAAATTGATTTGGAAAGATCCATGCAAATTTGGATATCTTGGTGCTTGATGTGAATCTTGATGATGTTGAAGACAAGCTTGATTGGATTGAGAATTGTTGAGTACTTGGGGAGGAATTCAATGTTGGTTTCTTTGTTGAATTCCTTCATGATTTGGCATAATTGATTGAAATAATCACCCCAATGGATGGGTGCATTGTCCATGATGATGAGAAATTTGGGTGGGAAACAATCATGGAGGTGGAGAAGAAAATTCACAATGTCCAAAGAAAGTGTACCTCCTTTTTTCTTAAAATCTTCATTAAGTAGTTTGTAATAAATCATCCCAGAGTTGGCCAGAGCTCTAATGAGATGAATCATGCTCCCCCTGGCATTTTTTTTTCAGGGAGGAAGCCTGGCCTAGAAGTAATTAACAATCCAAAAAAAAAGTATTTAAGTACTTAAGTACTTACTGACTTAATTAATTGAAAAAGAAAATACTCAAGTACTGAAGACAATCTTACCGGAAAGTGAAAACCCATGAGTGGGCTGAGTCTGGGAATTGAACCCAGACTCATCAATGAATATGAGATTCCTTCCTACATCAGTGACACAATTCAGCACAAAATTGTGTTGCTGTTGCAGGAAGGATGCTTCATTCCACTTGTGAGGGACTGGAATCACCTTCTTCGAGGTGATATTGAGGCTTTTGAGTAGCTTCTGGACCAATGGGACTGAGATGGTGATGTCAAATTCATCTTTGATGTGATTTGCAAAATTCTTTAATCAACTCAAAGGATTTTCTTCAAGATTCATCAAGGTGAATGCAATAATGTCCTGATCCAGTTTTGATTTTGCACCTCTTGAAGAAGTTGAGTGATTATTGTTCCCATTCCTTGCTTGATTGATTATTCTTCAAACTTGCCAATCCAGAATGCCAAAAATCTTGGCAGCTTCAACTTGAGTCTTGTTCTGATTCAAGATATGTTGCTTGACAAGGTTCTTGACTTCACTGCTAATTGGTTGATGTGGTTGCTGGACTTGGCTGGCTCAAGATTTTGCTTGTTTTTTCTTTTCTTTGTTTTTCTTAAAATTCTTGAATGCCGCTGAGAGCTGTTGATTTGAAAGGAGGTTCCAATGGGCCTCTTGGATGGCCTTTGAATGGTCTTCTATTTCTTCCTGATATTTCCTCGCTTCATCATTTTAATGGCCTTTGGGGCTACTAGTCTCGTTGTTTTCCATGCTGATTGGAACCAAAAAAAAAAAATACTTAAGTAAGTAACTTACTTAAGTACTTATTAGGATGGAAGGAACAAATTAAGGAGAAGTACTTACTTGAGTACTTACTTACTTGGAGTTGAGGCAATGGGGGTTAGTTGATGGAGTCAAGGCAATGAGGGTTGGTCGATGGAGCCAAAGCAGTAGCCCGGCCTCCTGACCGGTTTGAGAAAAACCCGGACAGGAAGCCTGATACAGGCGGTCACAGGAAAACTTGTGAAACGGATTTTAACCACCCGCGTCTGGTTTTTTCCCAAGGCTGTCCACAATTTTCAGCCGCTTGTCCAGCCGGACATGCGCGCTGAAAATTGCGGACAGTTTTCTGGCAACTGATAGTTGTTAGATACCCCAAATAATAATATGCTGAAAATCCACCACCACCGGCCGTCAGCAGGGGTTGGCCATTCCGGGATCCAATCTTGATTATATTGCATAACCAAATACTCACCTGATAATCCATCACCACCGGCCGTCAGCAGGGGTTGGCCATTCTGGGATCCAATCTCGATGAGGAGAGAGAGGGATCCCGGGGTGGGTGGATTCTGGCTATAAGACTATCTACAACTGCTGTGACATCTAAGGGTTTGTGACATATTTATGTCTTTAGGCTAGTGACATATTTGTGTCTTACCGTGTATTCCAACATCCCCTCCCACCAATATGTCACCATATACCCCTATGGCACGTGCCCCAACGGAGTGTTTGTTGGGTCCCAGCGGTTTTGTCATGATGTCAGCGAGTTGTGTCTTTGAGCTAGTCCATTGCAGTTTGATGTGATCTTTCCGGATGAAGTCATTGACAAAATAGAACGCCCTGTCCAAGTATTTGGTTCTTTTCCTAGAACCATTGCTAGTGGAAATCAGGACAGCAGCCTTGTTGTTGCAGTAGATAGTAGATGGGCAATCAAAGTTGATGTTGGATAAGGTCAGCCTTAGGTGAGCCAACAATTGAGAAGCTTCCAAGAGGGCAATATACTCCGCGGCACAAGTAGATAATGCCACAACTGTTTGTCGTTTGGCACCCCATGCAATGGTGTTCCCATTATACCGGATGACATATCCACTCGTCGATTGCTCATGTTCGCCACCAAAGTTGGCATCCACCCACATACAAAGGCCGCCCAAGCTGCCGCGGTCATATTGGAGGCATTGCTGAGTAGACCCCTTCAGATACCCAATGAGGTGATCCAACTGGAGCCAGTGGCTGGCGGATGGGCTAGAGCTAAACCTTGCCAATTGATTTACCGCATAAGCTATATCCGGTCATGTTCCGCAAGCAAGGTACATCAGCAAACCTACAAAGTGCTGATATGCCGTCGTGTCCACTCCATCACCTGAGTTTGTCTCCATCCTCAATTCGGCCAACGGAGCGCGTTTGAGATGTGCCACCCGAGTGTAGTTGTCCACGATTTCCTGAGCGAAAAGCAATTGATCCAGCTTCATCTCATCTCCAGTAGCCCTCACCCTGATCCCCACTATCTTGTCCACCACTGATTTCCACTTAATTTTCAGCTGAATCTCAACCCCTTCCCTGAATCGCGCAAGCATCTGTTCCGAGGACGCCATCACTACCCCGTCATCAATGTGTAGCCAGACTATCACAAATTCACTACCATCCCGGCAGAGATACAGCGAATCCTCCAGTTCACTAGCCCAAAGTCCCGCCTTTTTGACCACCAATTTGAAATGCTTCCACCAGCATCTCGCTGCCTGTCGCGTCCCGTACATGGCCTTCTTCAATCTCATGACAAAGCCCTTCCATTGCGGTCAAACCAGCACCGGCAGTTGGACGTAGAGTTCCTCTTTGATGGGTCCGTAGAGGTATGCCGCGCTCACATCGAAACTAGCAAGTGGAAATCGTCCGTGGTGCGCCACGGCCAGGAGCAAGCGGAGTGTATTGAGCAAGGCTGTAGGTGCTTAGATCTTGTACACGTCCACCCCCATTCTCTGGCTGCACCCTTTGGCAACATACCGGGATTTGCGTTGTACTAACTCGCCCTTGGCGTTTCTCTTGTGCGCCAGGACAAATTTGGCTCCCAGCACTTTCATTCCCGCATGTGGTCTGACCGGTTCCCATACGTCTAAGTTGTCAAACTGCTGGATCTCTTCTTCCCCAGATTTCATCCATTCAGCCGCCCATTCGCCTTTCAATGCTTCTGGCATTGAGCGCGGGACCGCCATCTTGACCGTACGTGATAGGGAATTCATGGCTTTTTCCTCCTCCGCCGCCATCCGTTCCGTTGCCACCTCTCCTAGACGTAGCTGATTGATGATATCCGTTGTTTTGTCCTCCACAGGTTGGACCTGCAATGCTTGAAAGAATGGAAATATTTCTGAAGCCAAATGAATCACCCTTCTCTCGTCCTCTGACCAAAACAGCCATCCTGCGCCGCCGGATGGGAAACCCAATAGGCGGCAACGCTGAGCCCTCTCCTCTAGTTTCCCCCTGCGCTCCAAAGGAGTATGTACAATTGCCTCCGCCCCGAATGGGTACAGGATTGCGGGATGTGGGGCAGTCCCACAAAGCAACTCCAAGGGTGTTTTGCTACCCGTCCTCAAATTTGGTAAGCGGTTCATGATGTATGCCGCTACTTGATATGCGAAGGACCAAAATTTACGATCCATTCCACTCTCATGCAGCATTGTCCTAGCAAGATCCCCCAGCGTTTGGTTAACCCTCTCAGCCTTGCCGTTTTGCTCCGGGTGGTAAGGCCGGATAGTGGCCATCAGGATACCTAAGGGCTCAACTTTTTGCCTGAGCGGACCCGTGTATTCCGCTGCATTGTTGCTGCGGATGTACTTTGGGTAGCATCCTTTGGTACGTCTAATGTTCTCCAGCCAACCCATGATTTTGCCAGGTACTTCCGATCTCGATTTCAGGATGGAAACAAAAGTGTAAGTGGTTACGTGATCCCTGAAGGTCAGAAGAAATCTTGCTCCTATCAAATCCTCCTCAAAGGGACCCGCCACATCTGTCACAAAAAGATTGAGAGCATTCTCCCTGACTACACCGGATTCAGCCCCGGGAGCTTTCTGATTGATGCTCTTAGAGATAGCACATCTCTTGCAGAAAAATGACCGCCAGGGGCCCTTAATCTCGTCGGGGTAGTGAGTTTTGAGGAACATTCTCACCACCGCCTCCAATGCATGGCCCAGGCAAACATGCCACTTATAAGGATCAAAAGAAGGCTTTGCCAAGACTTTCATTGCAGTATGTGGTATGTCATAGGTAGGAATTGACCAACAATAGTTGCGGAAGGAGGTCTTGTAATTGTTGCCCAAAGGGTCTGTCAGCACAGCCCGTAATCCTGAGTAAGCTAGTCTCCATCCCTCTGATATCAGGCGTCCCGTTGACAGAATGATCCTGCCAACGTCCGGGCACAGGTATACGTTCTTAATCGTCATTGTCCCGTTCCTTGTCGGGATGGTTAAGCTGCCAACGGTCGAGGCGGTGACTTGGTGTTTGTCAGTGGCCAGCAAGAACATTTTTGGTTGGGGCAGATGTTGCGTCGGGGAAAAATATCAAGAGGGGCCACTCACATGCGCGCTGGCCCCGGAATCTAGAAGAATTTTGCCTTTGTCCAACTCCGGCATGTCAACAACCCTGAGGCGGTCGTTTTGCCTAGCTTCTCTCGCCGGACGTTGAGGAGGCAGATACCGCAAGGTGTGATTAGCGTGGTCGGACGGCGGGGTTGGTATCTTGCCCATCCTAACATCGGCCCAGAACACCAAACAGTCCGCGTACCAGTGGCCTTTGGCTCCGCAGTATCGGCATGTGCACCTGTAAGTGTCAATAAGGGCCTCGGATTTCTGCTTCCCTGCGTAGTATGCGGCGCAATCAACTGACAAATTTGGTTTGCTTTGGGGCTGACCGTGCGCCTGTCGCTGCGGAGGTATATATCGGCCCCTGATGGCCTGAATCTTATCCAGTTCCATTAGGTCAACTCCCACAACTGCCTTTGGTCGCAGTTTGCCAATAGCCCCTTGGAGGACGTTGGCAACATCAAGGAACTGAGGTGTCAACTTGGTATCATTTAGCTGTTGGGAGACCAAATATTCGTAAGTCTTTGAATCTATCCCCAGCGGTGCGACCGCAACTGATTGCATTAATAACCTGACCAATTCGTTCCACGATATGTCTAGTTTGTTTAGGTTGGCCATGACAGTGTGGAAAGAGGTTATCCAGGCCATGTCCGCTTCAGATGAGGTGAGCAGTGCCATCATCTTCTCAGCCACCGCTAGCTTATGACGTCTGTCCAATCTCTTGCAGGTATCCACAAGCATCTTGTAAATGTTCTTCCCTAGCTCCACCTGGGATGCCTCAATGATTGCAAAGAGTTCATCGTTGACGGAGTTCCTCAAAAGGTTGACGATTGCTCGGTTCTCCGTTGTGGACAGATTTGCAAAGTTCGCCGGATCGCCTAGGAAGGTAGGGTTGGAATCAAACGCCTGCCAGAGAGTACGGTCAATGGCCCCTTCCCAAATGTTGAAGTTGGATCCATTGAACGTAAGTACTGGTCTCTTTGTGTTGATGTTCCAATGAAATGACATTGGATCCTTGATGAACTTCAAGCTAAGCGGGTTGCCGTTCTGTCGAGCCGGTAGGTCTGTATGTGGTGGCACGGGGTTGGCCATGGTTTCTTGTTGGGTTGAAATTCTGCTCATTGCGGCCTCAACTTGCTGGAATTGTTGGGTGAGAGTTGTTTGCAGCGTCTCGAATTGGGTCTTGAATTCCCCTTTCAACACAAAATTCATAGGGGGGTTGGAGGAGTCTCCCATGGTTGGATCAGATGTGGATGTACCCGGTCCGTTGTCACTTGTATGTTTCTTTATCCAGTCTTCCTTTTTTCTGTGATAACGTTTGTCCATAAGCCTTTCCCAGGCTTGCCAAAGAGCTGGCTTTTAACCTGTTAGATACCCCAAATAATAATATGCTGATAATCCACCACCACCGGCCGTCAGCAGGGGTTGGCCATTCCGGGATCCAATCTCGATTATATTGCATAACCAAATACTCACCTGATAATCCACCACCACCGGCCGTCAGCAGGGGTTGGCCATTCCGGGATCCAATCTCGATGAGGAGAGAGAGGGATCCCGGGGTGGGTGGATTCTGGCTATAAGACTATCTACAACTGCTGTGACATCTAAGGGTTTGTGACATATTTATGTCTTTAGGCTAGTGACATATTTGTGTCTTACCGTGTATTCCAACAATAGTAACCCCAACCTAGCGGGCCGGGGGGTATTACAGTTACAACTACTGGCTGCAGCCCACCGGCCTCAAGGAGTTCATCTATTCTTTTACTCACCCAAACGGTGCCAACCCCCTCGCATCGAATCTGCCCTACCACCGTCCTCCTCGACATTATCCTCAGCAACCAGGAGAAGCCAGAAGTTGATCAGGTGGGGCCTCTGGTATCAATCGCTTTCAAACAATACCTATCTATTTCTATGTTTTTCCTTGGGTTATCTTCTTGCCTCAATCTCCATCGTCTTCCCCACTCGACCATGTTATCAGATCTCACATTTTCATTTCTCCTGTTTCTTGAACCTCCATCTGCTCAGGCTTGACGTCTACTAGCATCAACTCGACTTGCTCTCTAGAGCGATCATCTGGTAAATTTGATCTTTTCATTTCTTCTTTCAGTGTCTTCAATGATTTCTCCATGGTATACTTTTCTCATTCTTTCTTGATCATCAGTTTGTTTTTTGTACGCGCCACTCGTTTTTCTTGCTGCAACAGCAATCCCAATAGACTCAATAAATCTTTATATGTGAACCTCATTTCATCTTTCGCTGCACAACTCGTATAACTCTTCACTCTCCGAGAGCACCTAGCCAGTCGAACCTCAATCACAGGCCTAGAATCCTCAATTCTCGACATGAACCATTAGGTCCGATCGAATCGTTTCAACCACTCGGATTCCAGTTCGTCTTCGTTTCGATTTTTTCCTGGAGAGCCTGTTTTTGGATCCCATCATTTGTCATCTTTGACTCTTCTGACTCTCTTTTGGCAGATATCCTCCTTAATGCAGGCCTCAGTTGAGACTGAATCTCGTAAGAGGATGGCCTTGGAAATGAGCGTAAAACTTCGGTTGACGGTTGTCCGAGACTTTACAGAGTTATATGGGAGTTTGACAGATGGAATCTTGGAGTTTCTGGAGTACTTGATCCACTCGGGTAGGATAACTGAAGCCGGTGGCTCGAAATGGTGGCGCGGTTGCAATGGATTCCTTGTTCTGGATCTCATCGATGCCGATGCAGCCTTACGTTCTCGAACTGCCCTCGATGATGTCTTCAGTCTCTCACCGGCTGTCAAGCTCTGGATTAACTTCGCCTTAAACTCTAGTCGGTCCCGAAGCTCTTTTTCACATCGGCTTGAATCCCAAAAACTCTGGTGGTTGGCACATCAAACCTCACTACATCATGCCATTTCTGTGTTCTCGGAATTCCTAGTCAAGGAGCCTAAGATTGAAACTCAGTTTATTACTTGTATTGCAATCCCTAACGTCGACCTCGTGGCCCTTCTGAATATACCCACGAACCTCAAGTTGATCAAACTTTACACTTGTCTTGCATATCCGAAATCCTATCCATCCAAGAGACGTCAATTCATTAAAGCTGTACTATTAGCACCCACAATCTATGCTCGCATCTTAGGCGCAACGCCTGGGGCTTTAAACATCGGATTAGAATCCACGCGCTGGAGTCACCGATGAGCTTTTATTTTATTTTACTTTTTCCCAAATCTGTCATGAATAATCATCATATTGATCTTACGATCGATCGCGTGTTGTAAATGACATCTCTAGATGATTCTTTTCTTCATTTCGGGGAGACTTAGCGTACTTGACTCTTATCCTAATTATTATCATTAAACCTTCTGATGGCCTTTGTTGGAGTTTGATTAGACAATGTGGAACCATTTTGACGAATCCAACCATCTCAATCAACCCAATCAGTTACTTCAAAGCATAGCCAACCTGTACTGCCTTCTCAAAATCAGCTCTCTTGGAATCAGGGAAAATTCAACTTGCCTACTTATTCCACAAAGTTGCAGATAGCCACTGTCAATTGAAACTCCTGTAAACGCATGTGTGCTCACTTCAGTGTTATATAGGTTAAACTAGAGTTCTGCCCCCAAATTTGGGGACTGATTTGGATTTAATAATTTGGATTTGGAATGAAAAAATTGGGGGCTGATTGGAAGATGATTCTAAATTTTCAAATTAAATCAGGATTAAGTTAAAAAATACATGTCATGTTTGATTATCAATTAAATCAGGATTAAGCTAAAAAATACATGTCAATTTATTGATATAGGAGTAACTCAAACACAATGTACATTTCAAATGAATCAGTTTCTGGGATGTATAGCATTTAAAATCTCATTGTAAACAATGTTATCTGTTTCAAATGAAATTTGGTTGTCAGTTCTGTGTGTGACCACTACCCTTGTTGAGTGGCTGGACCTGCTCCTTGACAATGCTACATAAAAATGACCATGGCTGAAAACTGGATCTTCCAGATAAAGACCAGAATTTGAAATTGCCTGACCTTGAGATTTGTTGATTGTCAATGAGAAAGCCAACTTTAATGGAAACTGTTTGAAAATCAACCTGAAAGGGAAGCCAATTCCATCAGGGTCAGTAACCAAGGAGATGTGGGAATGGCAAACAGGCTTCCTATTGAATCACCATTTGCAATATTGGAAACTATAAAATTTCTTCCCAATCTGGAAAAAATCAAGCAAGTTCCATTGCAAAGCGCAATTGTATGGTCCATGTTCCTCAAAATAATGATAGTGGCACCAACTTTCAGAGTCAATCTATGAGGAGGAAAGTTGGGAAGAAATAATGTGTTGAGGAACTATTTTTGGTATAGATATTGAGTATCATCTTCAACATAGTCATGGCTGTAAGAAGTCCTCACAGTTTGGTTTTCTTCATATCCAGGGAGAGAATCCAGTAGCAATATATTTATGTTGTAAAATGCTGTATTTTTACAACATAAAATAACACAGCTCATTAGATAAAACTTTTCAAGCTAGAAATGGTGCCAGTTTGGAAAAACATTCAAAATTAATCTATTAAGAGCTTGATATTCACTACAGCCACAAATAACCATGTGATCAGGAAGCAAAATTTTGTTTGAAACCTGTATATTATCCAGACCATCTCCAACATTGAGTAAGAAACTCTGGTAATCAGGATCCCCTGCAGCACACATTTTTGAAGTAACATGTGAAACTTGGAAATTTCTCCAGCAAGAAGAATTTACCAAACTTGCATCAAAAATTTGGGGATGTGTAACTTTTTGAACCACAGGGAAAATTGGCCTAAAGTGTCTGCCAAGAAGCAATACTTTTCCTCCAAAAGGTAGGTTGGAATCCATGAGGTCTTGAAGTAGACTTTCAACCAACTTAAGAGGATCCCTATGACTCATAGGTTCTTCATCCCAGATTATCAAAAAAGGATTTTTGAGAGATTCACCCTTTTGTGAATTATTTGATACCCTTGATACAGAGGAGTGATTTAAACTAAAGGGGAATCCAAAGGTGAAATCAACTGTTCTTTCATTTGTTAGATTCATGTCAGCTATTCAACTACCAGCACATGGCATAGCTATTCTTCCAGATAACCTGATTTAAGAAAGCAAGGATTTATATAGCAAGGTTTCCCCAGACCCACCAGTTCCATTAATAAAGAAGTAATAGTGTTGACAATAATTGCATGCATTAATTATCCTATCAAATATTTCCTTCTTTCTATGATTCAGAAGCAAAATATTTTGAAAGCCTGATTAATTTATTGCAGAATTTTCTTCTTCCTCAAGGATCCATTTTCTTTTGTTATTTGTTTCCTCCACTGATTGATCAAGTCTTGGAAGATCAGGAAAAGATTCTTCAAAAATTGCTCCAAAATTTTGAATTATGATAGGGTTTATAGATCTTAATATTTAATTTGTGAGAAATAATTGATCTGTCATTACAGAATAAATTGAATCATCAACCATAAAATTGAATGAAAAAAATCCATAGGTGTTGTGGGTTTGCAGGCTGATAAAGTTCTAAAAGCATTCCGAACAACCTCCATAGCTCAGTGGGTCAGAGATTTTGCTCAGCTTCTTTCATTTTTTTCCAAATGATGATCATCCTCAATTAGACCCTTTTCCAAGGCAGCCTCTCTGATAGTTGTAAAAGAAATTCCATTTACCTGCATGAGGTGATTAGAATAAGTCACAACAACAGAATTATTCAAAAAAAAATCTGAGGAAAAACCTTTCAGAATCTGCAGGATGAGAAGCATAACTCCTTCCAATCAAGAAAAATCTCTTTCTTGGCCTCTATTCTCTTCTCTGGGGATGCCATGTGAATTTTTGTGGAAATTAAGAATATTTGATTGTCCTTTCTTGTGGCTCAAATGAATTCCTTTTGAAATCTTCTTTCAGCATAGTTTTTCAATGCTTTGATCTTTGAACCACTTCATCCAGGTCTCATCAGGTTCAAAAATGAATTGTTGTTGATCAGGAAGGTGAATTTACAGTTGTATAAAAGCAGGTGAGATAGCAGAAAATTTAAAGGAAAGCATTCTCCAGCATGCCTCAGGTGCAGCAACCCATCTTGACTACCTAAAATGGTTTATTTTATCCAATTTTCCACCAAAATACACAGTAACACATTCATGGCCCTCATAAGCATATTTGTGGAGGTATTTTACAGCTGAAATCCTGGCACATACTTCTGCATTGATGCGACATTGTTATTTTGACAACAAAGAGGGATTTTAAGGGAAAAACCAGGAATTATCACTGCAAGTTCTTGCTAGGTAGTGGGTATGTGATATTGTAAATCCATCTTGGCATCTTTTATAGATAGGATAACAATATTTACCCCCAAATATCCCAGGGCCGAAGGGATTGGGGTATTTCTTTCTGCATGTAAAATTAGCCACAAAAGGGGATTCAAGGTTGAAAATAACACATGGTCCATGTATCATGTGTCTTGAAATTTTTGAAAAAGGTGAGGCTGAGTGATTTCATTTGGAATCCCTACACAAAAAATCATGTTAATGTGCTTAAATATTCTGGGCTTGTGGTCATGATGCAGGATCACAAAGATATGAGCATGTTGAAGGCCTCTATTCTGGAATTCTATGAAATAATTCTGTCCCATTGTGTTCCAAATAACCCATCCTTGAACATTTCATAACAGATACTTTTATATTTTGATTTGGAAACAAATTTCAAAATATATAGCCTATCTTGTGATTTTTGACCTGGGAAAAAATTATTTAGAGTTTCTGGCCATGCTGGGTTACATGTGAATGTTATAAAAGAATCAGAATTTACCATGTGATAAACCATTGCCATAGAATCTTGATATTGAGCCTTCATTTCCCTTGGGCCACCTATAAATGATTGGGGGAACTATAAAGCAACAAAATAAGAATAAGGAAATGTCAAGTTATGCACAAGTATTGGTAGTAGATAGACATAACTCTCAAATAAAAAATTGAAAATAAACCAACTTGACTATTTGCTGCACCATCTCAACATCATGGCTGATTGCATTCACCACACCATAGAACTGCTCAATCCTTAAATTATCTTGATTATGACAAATACAGGATCATCTTTCTGTCTCAATGTTTATGTATTGGTCAAAACAATATTTTTTGAACAGTCAAAAACACCCATGCAGAATTGAATAATTAATTAAAATGAAAAAATCCCATAAGATATAATATTTGAATCATAATTCATGAAAGTGAAACTACTCTTTCCTAGGGCTTCTTTTAATTCTTGAAAACAACCAAATTCACCAAGAGGATGAAAAAGAACATAGTGCAGGGTGTCATACAATTTTCTCAGTTCATCAATTATCCTCAAGGAGCCATCCAATTGCCTGATAAAAGAATCTCTATTTGTCAATTGAGGAGGATCATTACCTGTGTGGAATAAATTTTTTTAGGAAATTTTCACTTTCACAATTTTAAAAACAAAAAAAGGAAATACCATAAATTCCAGGAATATTGCAGCTATTTGGTCTCCTGTTGGTAGCCTGTAAACTATTTTTTCCATATTTTGTGAAGATTGATCAAAACAACTGATGGATTGATTTGGACCAACCTCAAGAGAGACTCTTCAAAACATATCTATCAAACCATCATCTGGGTGTAGAATATCTTGAATTGTGAGAAACAAATCCTGTTCCAAATCTGAGCGGCATCTGCTCTTTTGCAATTAATTTTCCCAGAAAAATATATAGAATTGGAGGAATGATGAGTCATTTCAACCAGTGAGATTGAGACTTCCAATATTATAGTTAATAGTACCATTCAACCTTAAATAGTATATCCCTTGTCTGGAAATTGAAGGCATTGCAAGTAATTTGGTTGACACAAATTGATGTTAAGGCAAAATTGGAGTTTATTAGTTTGATATTGGAGAGTATTTGATGCTCATGTGAATGATTATCCCTTGTATAAATCTTGAAAATATGGAGCAAATCATGTGGTGGTCTTTCCTGTGGTGTCAAAGATTGGCCTCTTGTGATCCCATGATAAAACAAGCCAAAAGGCAAATTTTCCGCTCCAAGAGAGCTCTAAAGGCTCTACAGGCCTTGTTACTTGGTTTGGGCTACATCAGCCCGCATGGCATCAGTCCCTGTACCCTTACAACCAGCCTATTCTGGTCATTTCTGGTGTTTCCACCTTAATGGGGCTGAAACAGCCCCTTAGCTGTTGAAAACCCTGGCCAGTTGTCTGTTACAACCAGCCCTGTTAAATCACATACTGGCTGGTTGCCTCATGCAACCAGCCCCCCACCATACAAATGGCCAGGTGGGACCCAGGAAACACCTGGGTCTGGTCTCAGACAGACATGGGGGGGGGGGGTGTAACCAGCAGACATACCTCCCCCCCCTCTTTCTCTAAAATCCCTGGAGGGGGCGGTCAAATCCCCCTACCAGGGGCCCTGGAGGTTGATACCCCCAAGGCATTGTCAAGGTAGGTGGGCTGGGGGGTGGTCAAATCCCCTCCAGCCTGTTGCTCCTCCCCCTTGGTAAAGGGGGGGGGGGGAGAGCGCCCCTTTTGGTGGTGGGGGGGGGGGGGGTGGTCAATTCCCCCCCACCGCTGGTTGCCTTGCTGCAACTGGCCCAGCCACCACATTTGGTGGGGGGTGATGAGGTCCCCCCCACCTTGACCAGTTGCCTCTTGCAACTGGTCACTGGCTTGTTCAACCCAGCCAGCCCTTCCTCCTCCTCCTCGCAATGGCAAGCAAGGGGAGGGGGAGGAGCCGGGGACATTGGCCCCAGCTCCGCGGCTCCAACAGCCAGCTGCCACCCAGCGCGGCAGCCGCAACTGGGGTGGGGGGACTCCATTTTGAGTCCCTCTGCCCCCTACAACAGCCCCTTGTGGGCCGTTGGGCACCGTTAATGGGCCAAAATTAAAAACAGCGGCCCCAAGCAGGACGCAAAACGGGTGGCAGCCCCAAATGGGCTGCAACACAGGAGGAGGACCCAATGGGCCGCCCCAAGCCTGAAAAGTGAGTTTAACATACTTTGGCGGGCCAGCCCGTCTGGCAAAGTATGTCCAAAATAAACCTTGGGCCCAATTATGCCCATATAAGCCCATCTGGCTGTATTTGCCCATATACCCCACCGGGACTGTTAGGGCCTGTGTGCCAATAGGCCTGTTTCACGCATTTTTGAGGCCAGTTTCCCCAAATCTGTGAAATCCACACTGGCACGTATAGTCCATGTGTGTGTCCAATGGGCCACAGAGGCCCACATGTGCATCCCATTTGGATTACACTCATATGTAGCACACGCATAAGTGCATACGTATTTTAACACACCCCCTTAATCCAAAAGGGGTGAAATTTGCATATTAGTCACAGATCCTTGATGCTTGTTCCTATCTATAGCCTTAGTCAAGATATCTACAATCATTGCTCCAGTAGGCATGTACCTCAACAAAATCTCCTTGCAGTTGACTGCATTGCAAATATAGTTATAGTGAACATTGATATGTTTTGTTCTTGAATGGAACACTTGGTTTTGCGCCAATGCAATGGCACTCTGGTTATCAGAATACAACAACGCAAACCCTTGTGGCTTATGTGTATCCTCTAAGACTTTCCTCAACCATCTTGCCTCCTGTGAAGCTGCTAAGTAAGCTCTATACTCAGCCACTGTTGATGAAAGACTTATTGCTGATACCTTCTTGGACATCCATGACACCAGATTCTTACCTAAGAAGAATATGAAACCACTTGTTGATTCCCTAGTGTTACCATCTGCCCAACTTGCATTGGAATAACCAACCAAATCAAGATTTTCTGACTTTGTAAACAACAGTCCCAGACTGTGCCTTCCTTTAAGATACCTCATAACTCTCTCAAACACTGGCCAATGCCTCATTCTTGGATTCTCTAAGTGTGGAAACAAGAAACCAATTGCAAAGGCAATATTGGGCCTTGTACACTGCCCCAAATAATTAAGCAATCCAATAGCTGACCTGTAGTTGTTCCCAGATTGAACAAACTCCAGATAATCCTCATCTGTAGACTTCTCTAAAAAAATGTTTGACTGCATGGGAGTAACAAACTCCTTTGCATCCTCTAAGCCATATTGCTTAAGTAGAGCTGCCACATAGTGGCTCTGGTCTAAATTAATACCATTCTTGCTCTTACTGACTTTCATTCCTAGCACCTGTTGCCCCAACCAAGATCTTTTATCTTGAATTCCTTTTGGAGTGCATCCATGAATCTCTCTTCACCATTTCCAATGATGATAATGTCATCAACCCATAAAAACAAAATTGCATCCTTTCTCACAAAGAGACAAGGGTTGGCCTCAGACGTCTTGAAACCAATCTGTATCAGTTTCTCACTCAGGGTATTATACCATGAACTAGCTGCTTGCTTCAATCCATACAGGGATCTACACAGCTTGAGGACATATTCCCCTTTATCTGCTGAAAGAAAACTTCTAACACATATTTTCTTCATGGTTTCTGGTTTAGTCTCTACTAACCACTCACAAAAACCATCAGGAATTGAAATATAAACAGTCTCCTCCTCTCCAAGTTTTGCATTCAAGTATGCTGTTACAAAATCAGCTTGTCTGATTTCTTCACCAAACTCCACTGACAGAGAAATGATGTACCTGAAGGTGGACAGCCTTCCAGTTGGTGAGAAAGTTTCTTGGTAATCAATACCCTCTCTCTGCTTGAAGCCCTGTGCAAAACATCTAGCTTTGAACCTCTTCAAAACTCCATTTGTGTCAAACTTCTTGTTTAACACCAATCTAGACCCCACAATGGTCTTTCCTTTGGGAACAGAATCCCACTGAACCACTTCAAAGACACTATTATTCTTTAGAGAATCAAATTCCTCAAAAATAGCACTTTTCCAGTTGGCTCTCTCATCAGAATTCATAGCTTGGCCAAAGCTTTTTGGGTTAACCCTGTTACCAATTTCTGAACTCAACTCCAGGACTTCATTGAGCATAAACTGTTCCTGAAATGTATCTTCCTCATATCTTGCGGCATCATAATGGGACTTCCATTCCCCATACCTATCAACTGGCACTCTAACCCTTCCACTCCCTCTAACTGGAGGTGGAGGCTCATCAGGTTCCAAATTAACAGATTCCCCTGAAGCAGGCACTAAACCCTCTGGTGGCACGTCTTCCAACTATTCATCTTCTGGAAACACATGTTCCTCAGCCTTTGCTGGTGAAATATGTGCTAATTCTATTTCTTGCTGTGACTTATTCACAAAAACATCTTCACTCCTTTTGAGTGGAAAGGCACTTTCATCAAATTTTACATCCCTACTATGGATAACCTTTCTTGTCCCTGGACAATAGATCCTATACAATTTAATTATTAAATCATAGCCTACAAGTGCCCCTGTTCTGGCTCTAGGGTCTCATTTTCCAACCATCTCATTATGGTGGACACTATAATACATCAAGAAACCAATTGTTCTTAGGTGTGATGTTTTGGGGTACAACTTCCAAAACTGATAATGAGGACTCTTCCCATTAACACTTACAATGTTGTGCAACAGACAGAATGTACACATCAACTCAGCCATTAAGAACTTTGGTAGACCAGATTGAGACATAATGGTTCTGAATTTGTCCAGTAAAGTCTTATTCATTCTCTCAACTATTCCATTATTCTGAGGAGTACTTGCAGTAGTGACTATATGAATGATACCATAATCTTTCAATAACCTCTCAAACTCTTTACTCAAAAATTCACCACCTCCAACAGTGATAACCCTCTTGATCTCCTTCATTAGACCATTTTGGTTCCAGACTTTGAAGATTACAGAAACCTCCTCTGTGGTCTGATCCTTAGATTGAATTGGTTTAACACAAACATAATTAGTTGCAGTATCAACTAAATTGATGAAGTGTCTTTCCCCACCAAGGGACTCCAGTGTGAATGCCCCCGCCAAATCAATGGAAAATTCCTCTCTGGGAACATCAGTGCGGTCTCTTCTCTTTGAGAACACATTTCTAGTCTTAGCCCCTAAGGTAAAACTCTCACAGTTGCTGTCCTTTACCTTGTGGCCACTTCTATTGTGAGCAACAGTGCTCAAATCTGAGATTTTGAACAAGCTTGCACACAAAAGCTTGTTCCAAACCTGTCCACTAAGAACAGTTCTCCCATTCATATCAATAACAAACTTATCTTCTTTAAGATAACAAATCTGGAAACCTTTTTTCCACAACACTCTGAGGGACACAAGGTTATAAGGAAACTCTGGTACATAGAACACTTTCTCAAAAGAAATTTTGAGACCCAAGTGATTTGCAAGAATAACTTTTCCAATTCCCTTAATCTGAATTTTTCTGCCTTTCTGACCAATATTTACAACTCCATCATAATCACTAAGATTTGAAAATAAATTTGGTTCAAAGAACATGTGATCTGTACAACCAGGATCAATCAAAACAAGAAAATCCTCCTTCAATCCTCCAAATAGGAGAGAAGCTTTATCAGTCACTGATAAGTTCTCATCTTTGAGGTTAAGATTACTCACTTCATAATCAATCAAGTCCATTTCTTGATCCTCATCAATTTTGGCCTTCTTGTTGGGACCTTCTTCCCCAAAAACCATTTCCATTGGACCATCAAACACCACCATTGAAACGTTTTCAGTAGTGAGATTGACCTCCTTGTCATTCTCTTTGGACTTCTTCCTCTTCTTGGCCTCCTTGAAATCCTTTGCATAATTCCCCTTATTCTGACAATTATAGCATAAGACCTTGGACAAATCCTTTTTTGCCTTCTTGCAAGATTTTCCAGTCTTTCCAACAAGGGCTGTTCCAGAGCCCCCCTTCATCTTGAACTGAAGATCATCCTTTTCACTCCTCTTCAGCACATCCTCCTCTCCAGGAAGAGGATCCAATTGAAAAATAATTCTGAATAAAGAATCAAACTACTTTGGTAGCTTCTGAAGGATTAAGAGTGACAAACACTCAGGACCCATGTTAAGTCCTGATGACTTAAACTTGGCTATGCTAGACCTAGCCTCTGCATCAAACTGCTTCCAATTCAAATATTGTAACTTGAATAGTTTATTGAAGGCTATACCCTTCTGGTGAACAGAATCACCAGCATATTTGGACTTAAGCAACTTCCAAAGGATGCTGCCCCTCCTTCTCTCATCTGCCCTAAGAGTATCAGCAACCTATGTCACATGATACTCATCATGATGCCTAAGGATGAGATGATAAGACTTTTTCTCCACGTCTGAACTGATCAAAGTGTCATCTGCATCCATTATCTCCAGGGATATAGGACATCTTTTTGGAATAATTGAGGTCTTTAAGGTTCTCCAGAGTGAGGTAAAAGGGTCTAGATGGATTGGAAGTAATGATGATGTTGGTACTGATAATGTGTTATAATTATGGCCAGAAATTAGCTTAGGCAAATGAGCAGTATTTAAAGCAAAACAAATTCTGGACACCTTGTGTCAATAATTGCTAATGGGCTCTCACAATGGGGCAATACGTTGGATGATATTGGTGATGAATTCAACAGGATGATGAATGGATGATGGAAAACAGCAGGGAGAAGAGCTCCTTAAGTACAAAAGATTGGCCTCTTGTGAGCCCATGATACAACAAGCTAAAAGGCAAATTTTCCTCTCCAAAAGAGCTCTACAGGCTCTACAGGCCTTGTTACTTGGTTTGGGCTACATCAGCCTGCATGGAATCAGTCCCTGTACCCTTACAACCAGCCTATTCTGGTCATTTCTGGTGTTTCCACCTTAATGGGGCTGAAACAGCCCCTTAGCTGTTGAAAACCCTGGCCAGTTGTCTGTTACAACCAGCCCTGTTAAATCACATACTGGCTGGTTGCCTCATGCAACCAGCCCCTGGCCATACAAATGGCCAGGTGAGACCCAGGAAACACCTGGGTCTGGTCTCAGACACACATGGGGGGGGTGTAACCGGCAGAAACGCCTCCCCCCCCTCTTTCTCTCAAATCCCAGGAGGGCGCGGTCAAATCCCCCTACCAGGGGCCCTGGAGGTTGATACCCCCAGGGCGTTGTCAAGGTAGGTGGGCTGGGGGGTGGTCAAATCCCCTCCAGCCTGTTGCTCCTCCCCCTTGGTAAAGGGGGGGGGGGGGGGGGGAGAGCGCCCCTTTTGGTCGTGGGGGGGGTGGTCAATTCCCCCCCACTGCTGGTTGCCTTGCTGCAACTGGCCCAGCCACCACATTTGGTGGGGGGGTGATGAGGTTCCCCCCACCTTGACCCGCCGCCTCTTGCAACTGGTTTCTGGCTGGTTCAACCCAGCCAGCCCTTCCTCCTCCTCCTTGCAATGGCAAGCAAGGGGAGGGGGAGGAGCTGGGGCCATTGGCCCCAGCTCTGCCGCTCCAACAGCCAGCTGCCACCCAGCGCGGAAGCTGAAACTGGGGTGGGGGGACTCCATTTTGAGTCCCTCTGCCCCCTACAAAGGCCCCGTGCAGGCCTTCAGGCACCATAAAGGGGCAAAAAGCAAAAAAAGCCGCCCCAAGCGGGCGGCAACACGGGCGGTAGCCCCAAATGGGCTGCAACATGGGCGGCAGCTCCAAATGGGCTGCAACACGGGAGGGGCCCAATGGGTCCCCTCAAACCCAAAAAGTGAGTTTAACATACTTTGGCGGGCAAGCCCATCTGGCCAAGTATTTCCAAAATAAACCTTGGGCCCAATTATGCCCATACAAGCCCATCTGGCTGTATTTGCCTATATACCCCACCGGGCCCGTTCGGGCCTGTGTACCAATAGGCCTGTTTCACGTGTTTTTCAGGCCAGTTTCCCCAAATCCGTGACATCCACACAGGCATGTATAGTCCGTGTGTGTGTCTAATGGGCCGCAGAGGCCTACATTTGCATCCCATTTGGATTACACTCATACGTAGCACACGTGTATGTGCATACGTATTTTAACATAGTTGTCCTTTGGGGGAGAGGTTGAGTGGCATTCCTAACAAATTAATAATTATCCAATAAATTTCATTGAAGGAAATATGGAATTGTCCCTTGATATAGGTCCGGTGAAAGGAGATTGAGATCTACCTCAAAACTGAAATTCTAGCATGAAGATTCACCATTTTTCTGAGGCTAAACCTCTGAATCTTAAGTCCTCTGCTGGTAAAAGCTGTAAAAGGAAAAGAGATTTTAGAAACCTGGAACAGGGTGTTTGAATTGCAGAATTAGAATAGGTAAGCAAGGAACAGCAAGAGCAATGGCAATCAATGGTGAAGAATGAGAAAAGAGAGTAAACAAACAAATGAAATCCTCTAAAAGCAAGGTAATGGTCTTCTGCCGAATTATTAGAGTATATAAAGAAAAGAAAACTGGCAAGTGCAGATCCGGTCCTCCCAGGACAGCTTGAAAATGGAGGAGCAATACTAAAATCAGCAACTCCTGATGTTGAGTTGATGGATAGATTGAACCTACTGAGATTTAGAGATTGGTGAAGATTGAGTTTAGTGGTTGGTCTATAGTCGGAGTACACTGTGTCAAATCAATACCAAGAGGTTCTTGTGTGCTGGTAATCAGGACGTATTTCCAAGATGAGTGATGTTAAGAGGAGTGTTCAGTCTGATGGGTGGAGTCCAATTTGACTTCTGGGACAACGGTCTTGAGAAGTTGAACGGTCTTGGTTTGATTTGTGACAGGAAGGAGAAGTTGTAGTGACTGACCAAAGCTTATGGTGCACTCCCTAGTTTTCCAGTAGCACAAAACAGGCATGAAAGAGAGTGATAAAAATTAGGAAGTGAAGAGGAATCAGGTAGTGACAAGAAGGAAGAAAATACAGCTTTGTGGGATAGACAGAAGGTGAGGGTGTGAATATTATGTCAACATGCCAGCTCCACTAAACATCAGGTTGACTGTTAGGACCCAGCATAATTAGCAAGTTTAACAGAAGCCATACTGGCAGCTTTAGTTAAAGCTTCCGCCAGAATATCTTGTGATGAGATGGGCTTGATGTCAATGGTTTTTTTCCCAATTGTTTATCAAACTTGTCAACTTGATTTTGATGTATTTGGCATGTGATTTGCAACCAAGCTTCTTGATCTTGTCATTCAGTTCTTTGTTATCAATGTGATGCATCTGCAGTCGAGGTTGATTCCTCAAGATTTCACTGATCAGATGATAAATCCATTGTCCTTCAAGATGGCGAGCAAATAATTCATTGAATCCAGACTCAGTTGAGGAGTGCGTTATGCTGCATTGCCTTTGGCTGGTCCAGTAAATAGGAAAACCCTTGAAGAGGCAGATAAAGCCAGTCTATCATAGGCAGTTTAATGGATTGTCACTGCAGGTGGCATCAATATAAAATACTAAGTGGCTTGCCATCAATTTGTATCAAAAGACAAGTTGGTAAATGATTGTTTTAAGGAGGTATCTCCACACATGTATTGATTTTTTCCAGTGGGAAATTCCAGGGTTCTTGGAGAATCAAGCCAAGTTTGACACAGCAAAGCTGATGTCTGGTCTGGGAAAAGTGGCGATGAAGTTGAGGAAACCTATTGGTGACCTCTAGTTTACTTTTAGGTTATTGGATTCTTCTTTTTCCTGTTCAGTTGATGGTTGAAGGTGGATACCAGAGGTTCAAGGATTGTTCATTGGTATAGTGTTGAGCAAATTCAACTCCTCCAGTCTCTTCTTGATGTGATTTGGAAGAGACAGAGAAATTTAATCCTTACCAATGTTCACTTTCCTTCCCATTAACGTGTCAACTTCATGAGCCAACAAATCCTTAAAACTTTTCATGAACTTTTCCTTGAACGTTTCCGCCTCACCAACAACCACCAGGTCATCAATGTGAAAGAAAAGAGCTGTAACATGATCTTCATGAAGATAGAGATAAGCATTGCTGTTTTTCTCTTCAAATAAGTTCTCTTTGATCCATGTGCTCAGAGTTTTATACCAATTGAGGGGTGCCTGCTTCAGGCCATATAGAAATTTATTCAGTTTCAGGTATTTGGAGATTTGTTTAGACCTTGCCGGGATTCTGATGAATACTTTCTCATCTTGGGGCGCATGAAGAAAAGCCCCCTTTATATTGAATTGCAGAATCTTGAGGTTCTTGTCCACTGAATAGCTAAGTAAGGCCCAAAGTGAGGCCAATTTCCCAGTTGGCGCAAAGGTATCAAAGTATTCAATTGTCAGCCTCCTGGATGCCAAGACCCTTGCTATCCTTTAGCTACCAGAGGTGATAGAATAAGTAATAAATATATTATTTAATAAATGCAGCAAAAATCTGTAAAATATTTGGATTAAGCTTATTGCAAGGTTAATTGGTTTGGTTATGGTTTATTGTTATAAATCAATGTAGATAAATTGATTATTAAATATTTTTCATAGAGGGGCCACAATTATATTGGGGATCTTTAACACCTCTCTTCAGTGATTTCAGTATGAAAACACGTAGTCCTGGTTACTTTGGGCTCTTTAGTTTGAAGGATATTTTACCCAAAGATAATATGTATATAAAATACACGGTGGAGTGGAAGGGCCTTTTAACCAAGCTGCCACGACAGAGAAAGGATAATAAAACTCACCGGTATATTATTAAATCCTTTGGGTATCTGTTTGGGACGTGCACTGATGTTTTAAACCTGTATAATGGGGTTAAAAGGTTGTTCAGTAGTTTTAATTGATAAAAAAGAGGTTGAGGATGGATATTATTAATCAGACTAAGCCGTAACTCACTTACTTATCTCTTATAAGTACTTGATTACCTTGGCACAGTTTCTGGATATAAATATAACTGGGTCTCTGCCCATCAATATCCTCAAAAGAGCTCTTTATTTATAGCTTTTGGAGTCCCAATATTATCCTTCTGAGGGGTACAGGGGCTCAAAGGGATGGAAACTAAGGCTAGCAGGGTAACCAGTGGTAGCCTGTCAGGTGTTCTTGGTGCTGTAGCATGGGTAGCATCTAATTCCACAGGGTATGGGAATTATTATACTTTATAATTGATGTTTGGATGTGTGAATAACACTAATCTGTCCTATTTATGTATTATTTAATTAATTATCCTTAGTAAATGTTCCCAGTAAGTTAATAATTGTTTAAATAGACATTTCTATGGACATCCTGATTTCAGGTGAGTTCTCATTATGTATTAAATAATTGGAGTAAAGTCATGATATTGATTTTACTCCTTATTTTCGAGTTTCAGTTGATTTACTAAAATAATTACTTAAAAAAATAAGTCATGGGAGTTCATGTAATACTTTTAGATCATTCGTTTCCTTAGTATGTCACCAAAATATTGATGTTTTGAAATTCCCATAATATTATATTAAAGTATTTTAATATATTTTTAGAAGTTGTCATTGTCTTATTTTCGAAATTCTTGTTACTTTGAATTATATTCAATAAAAAATACGTATAAGGGTTAATTAAGTATTTTTATATAATATTATGTACTTTTATACTATTTACTATCTACGGGAACATTCATTACATATGTAGAATGTTCTGGTGTGGGTTGTAGCATGTTTACGCGGTACCTAAGTTTCTCAGGCCGCCTGCACTTTGTCAACCTGTAGTCCCGTGGCTGCGTACTTGTCAGAGGCCCAGGGCTGCGTACACAACCTTTCCAGAGTGACAGGGCTTTATCTCAGCCGCGCGCGGGTGCATTGGCTGCCGCGGCTGCGTGCGGGAATTGTGACATGACACATTTCCATCTGTAACTCCTAAAATATACACAACACCTCAATTCTGACTGAATTTTAGGTGTGAAAGCTATACGTGACAATGCGTGTGAATGACTTGATTGGCCAAAAATTTCAATAGTGGTGCCGTGGCATTTTGGTTTTTCTTTCCTTAATTATTTAAAAATATAAGGAGTTGGATTTCAAGGGTGGGGTCAGTGAGTGACCCTACGTAATTTTGGGTGGAGAATTTATTTCTGTAATAATATTTATGGTTTTCCTACTACTTCTTAGGTTAATTGTATTATCATTATTTTTATGTTATTTCTGTTACTTTTGCAGCTTGCTCTGCAATAGTAGCAAGCTGACATCAATACCATATTGTTGGTCAAATCCCTGGAAGCAAACCCTGGCTTGCAGGGTGGTATCTCCAGTATGGAGGTTCTCCTTGCTGTGGAATTCCCAGGTAGTATTGCATGGATTGACCACTTCCAATTCATCTGAATCCTCTCAGACTCCAAGGTCTTTGATGGTGTTTGATTCCTTTTTGATAGGCATCTGCCAGACATGTTTTTTGAGGGCTTCATGTATGTTTTGAGGCAGTGATGTATGGTAGTAACTGTATCTTTTGGGGGCCTTGCGCTTGGTCCAATCTCTTAGCCTGGGTCAAAGTTTTTCCAGTACTTCAGAGGCTGAGGGATCAGAGTCAGAGTCATTAAGGTCCTCGGAGATGCCAGAAGGTGGCTTCACTTCCTTGGGGTTGTCCCCTAAGGGAACTGGGCTTGGAGATTTTTCAGAGGGTTACTTGGTGGAGGAGACTGGTTCAATCAGCTTATCATCTTCAATCAGGTTGGTTTTGAGACTGAGTTGCAATTTGAGGAATTTCACATGCTTTGAATCAACAAGTTTTCCAGATTTTGTGAGGATCTTGTAGGAGAAAAATCAAGGATTGTAGCCTATAAAGATTCCTTCTTCTCCTTTCTTGTTTGGCTTGAATTTGATCTTGTTCTTGCTGAGTAGGTAAATGACTCCAGATCCAATAGGCTTAAGATAGTTGCCTGGAAGCTTGCAATTGTGCAGCATTTCCCAGGGAGTGATTCTCCCTTTTTTGGCTGGTACCTCATTTAGGGCCAGGCAGCAACTTTGAATGAAAACATGCCAACAGCTTTTTGCAATGGTAGTTGAGCTGAACACAGATTGTATGGATTCCATTATGGTACAGTTATCCCTCTCTGCCTTCCCATGGTGTTGGGAGTGATAGGGCTTGCTGATCAGATGATTTCTTGATTTTGACTTGAAAAATTTCTTGAGGGATTCATTGACAAACACAAACCCACCATCCAAGATTACTTCAGTAGGATAACTTTGTTGCTTCTTGGCTTCATTTTCTATGAAAAAATTGATTGCATCATTGGAGGAATCCTTTGAGGGAAGAGGAAAGGCAGAGAGATAACCAAATATGTTGTCCACAATTGTCAAGGAATATCTCATTACCCCTTTACTGGTGGGATTGAATGGACCCATCAAGTCTAGATGAAGTCAATTGAATACTCTTGCAGCAGGAGATTTTTCTTTGTCAAACAAGGCCCTTTCTATCTTGATCTTCTTACACTGCCAAAAAAAAACTGGCTCAACTGCCCACAGTTGACATGCAGCAAGCTCCCATCAAGCTTTGAGTCTTGCTCCGCGGACCCAGCCCCTCAGAAGAACTTGAAATTGTTGGTATGTGCATACTCATGAGGCCGATGCAAACATCCAAGGCCAGTGCTCATCACTGAACATTCCTGGTAAAAGGGAGTTGCCCCTTTCACTCCCCCAACACCAGGTTCAGGAAAGGATGTTCTTGTTTACTCAGGTTGGTCCATTGACCCAAGCCCATCCTTTTTTTTCTTGGCAGGGGGCTTCAACGTTGCAATGTTCCAGTGGCCTACCAAGGGTTCTTTCACCAATTTAAACTCATGTGGTGCCAATCAAAATGAGTTGTTTCTTTCTTTCATCATCAAACATGAGGATGGAAAACCATTGCCGTACTTGAAACCAATTTTTAAGGTCACAGGCTCCAACCTTGTCAGAGTACACTAGTATGTCTAGTCGCTGCAAATTAATCAGATGCATCTTTATTTATCATCCTCAACAAACACATGTGCTTGATTCATATGTTTACCAGTCAGCACAACCAAAAGACAAAAAACTGGAGTATCAAAGTCTCAATCAACAACAAACCGGCAATCAGCATGACTGGGATCAAAATACCCCAGCTTTTAAATTAAATATATGCAATGCGCTCTTTTGATTTGCTGATTGTCATTCAATCAATTAACTTTTTGTTTGATTTTGAATGCCAACTTCCCCAAACCCTGGTATCTCCATTGAATCCCCTGCCTATGGTAGCATGACCTCAAGGACACTGATGATAAGAAAGGTAAGCCTGACAAGGTCAATCCTATTCATTGTGGGTACTAAAAACCTAATATTAAAAATCAACTTGAATGGATCCAAGGCCTTTTACAAGAACTGGGCGCTTACCTGTATCCTCTTCAAGCTTTCATCAGACCCTAGGATCATCAGAAAGTGTTGGGATTGGGATAAGCCTGCCTCAAAAATTCAACATAACCTTATCTGCTCTCAATGCTCACTTTGGTAAACTGAGTGGAATTGTCTCCTTGGATCAAGTTGCTTTCAGTACTGTGATGAGCAAAGACAAGGGGAAAACTGAGTCCAAACCTTACTTCCTCTTGAGTCTCCCAATCTGATCATTGTTTAAAAACTCCAGAGGTTGTCTCTGATCTTGGAACAATCACCAGGGCGAAATTGGGGTCTCTGGCCAGCCAGTGACTCCATGTCACCATCCAGTCCCATTTTCCAACCCATTGACTCCCTTTAGCAGAAACTTCTATTCAGCAATGAAGTATCTTGACTTCACCAAAGTTTACATTAAAAAAAAATAGAATTCACATGTTATTCACCATGGTGGAAAATGGATGTCACTTGTCATTCCTAAATGCAGAAACTAGAATTCAATTGAGCTTACACATTAATGAAACTGAAACTCACTTGGCATTCACCTTGCAAGTAATGATATATAAAACATACCAAATCAAAATATTGTTTACTGGAATGCCCCACCCATAAAAATGGTGATCAAAAATTCTAAAAAATAGTGATAAGTGAATTCCAATGAATATTGATTTTTTTTTTGAAAATTTAAAAGAAAATAAGCACACAGCTGAATTCTGATGAAATTGAAGATCTAGGAAACAAACTTTAATGTTTCACCAATACATTCACATTGCTGTTTGTCAAATTTTGCAGGTCTGTTGTTTTTATTTCACCTGGTTTTTACTGCATTTCACCTGTGTTTCAAATTTGGTTTTTTGAATGAATTGTATTTCATATCACAATTTTTTCCATCAACAGAGAAAAGAAAAAATGAAACTAAATTCTTTCAACACAAAACAGAAAAAAATAATTGATTTTGCATCAAGTAATCCTTCTTTTTTCACCAATGGTATTGCTCACTATGAATCCCAGGAACAATTTCTGGGGGGTCAGGGAAACAGTCTGGATCATCTGCTGTGGAATCACACTGCTTCAAATTTCAGAAGTTGATCCACTGGAACTCCTGAGTCTTGATCCCAAGACAACTATTTTCTTGGCTGCCAACAAATAGATTGAAATTAAACCTGGATTATCAGCTGGGGAGCTGGGTGTTAATGGAGTGAGAGTCTTTGGAGGTGTGGTAGGCTTCATCCATTGTAACAGCCTGATTGCTAGGCCTTCAACCACTAGTTTGATAGCTTCAACCAGTGAAAAAGGTTCAGAATGTCAGCAAAAACACAAATTAAACCATCCCCCCCAAAAAAACCATTGCACCAAAATGCTTGTGTTTGGAGGCATGCATCCAAACACAAGAATTTTGTTGCAACAGTTTTTTTTTTGAATCCAGCTTTAAGAAAAAAAAATTGCACCAAAAGGCTTGTGTTTGGAGGCATGCATCCAAACAAAAGACTTTTGGTACAATGGTTTTTTTGGGGATTTGTCATTTTTTTTTAAAAAAAGCTGTTCCACCAAAATGCTTGTGTTAGGATGTATGGTAATGCAAGATTGTCTGGGAAAAATCCCAATTCCCACTTGGAATTGCACCCAGAAGGCTTGGGTGTGTTCCCAGCGGGCTTAAATTTCCCCATCCTGTTGCGCTAAAGATCTTGGCATACCTCCAAGTTCCACTCAGCCAATGCCAAGCTGTTGGCACCCTCACTCAATCACTTCCTCCTCCTCACTTGCTCCATCCCCCTCACTTGCTCCACCCCCCTCCCCCTCACTTGCTCCCTCCCCCTTGCTCCCTCCCCCTTGCTCCTTCTCCCTTGCAAACTTCTAAGTTCTATCAGCCAAGGTTCTGGCAGCTAATGCTATGGGAATAACTCTGTTTGTTATAAAAGGAAAACTGGATTGATAAACCTGAACCAGGCTGTTGGATTTCAGATCAAACAGAAAGATGATAAGAAAACGATAAACGGCAAGGGCAGGATAAAGTGAAAGAACAACAAACAAAAGCAATGTCTCTACGGGCTGGATTATGGCCCCTGAGAAGGACTACGTAGAGAATGTGATGCTGAAGTGAGAAGTGCAATGTAGCTGCCCGGAGAACAATAGCTAATTGAATGTGGTGTCAGTTTTCATCCTGAGGTTGAGATGGCTCAAGGTTATTGATACCTACCCAACAGTTGTAGCTAGGAGGATGATCAGGTTTGCGAGTTTGAAGTCGAGTGCTGATCCAATCCGTTGAAGCTGATGAGTGGAGTTGAGTTGTTGAGACAGGTCAAACAATAGTACAGCTAGAAGAAGAAGGAGACAAAGAAGAAAGAGACAAAGTTTTTGTAGACAAGTCGAGAGTCGCGGTTGGGAGGTCTCTCAGTGGATAGGTGGACAGTCTCACGAGTGACAGCCGTGGACATGCAGGGAGAATGACTCCGACCGCGACAGCCCGTGACACATGTGCAAGATCTTAGATAGTAAGTGAGAAATTCAACAAAGACCAGGGAGACATGAGAGATGAAGGAAGTGCAAGACAGTTCACAACCAGAGATGAAATGAACTAGGAAACACGGCAGAACCTCAGACAATTCACTGAGAGATCATGAGAGCAGCAATCAACACAATCAACACGCCCGCTCATCTCAGCAACAGGATGAGTTTATGCTCCTACATACCTGAAAAGCCGTTCTATGGCAGATGTGCTAGCAGCCTTAGTCAGGGAATAAGCTAACATGTCCTGGGATGAGATCAATTTGATGTCTATTAATTGGTTGTTCCAGTTGTTCCGGAGACTTTTCAGCTTGATGTTGATATAATTAGCATGAGACTTACTGCCAAACTTCTTAATTTTGTTGTTCAACCCTTTGTTGTCTATGAGATGAATCGGAGCCAAGGGTTTTGTCCTCCAGATTTCTCCAATCAGATGGTTGATCCAGCGAACCTCCAGGTGTCCAGCTGACAAGGCATTACATTTGGATTCCGTCGAGGAGTGAGCTATGCTCCGTTGTCTTCTGCTGGTCCAGTAGATCGGGGAACCATTGAGCAAACAGATGAAACCGGTTTGTGACAACCGAGTCGTAGGGTCATCTCCGCAGGTTGAATTGCTGTAGATGACCAGTTGATTGGCTGGTGATTAGGTCGAAACACCAGTTGGTAGTTGATTGTATTGAGCAAATACCTCCAGACATGTTCAACTTCTTTCCAGTGGGCAATTCCTGGGTTTTTGGAGAAGCATGCCAAATTGGATACTGCGTAACTGATGTCCGTCCGAGCTAGCGTAGCGATAAAGTTGAGACGCCCTATTGGCAATTGATAGCTTTTGTTCAGTTTCCTAAAGTCTTCAGCTTCTTTTTCAGTTGCAGGTAGAAGGTGTAGGCTGGAGGTGCAGGGGTTGTTCATAGGTTTCGCATCCAGCAGGCCAATTTCTTCTAAACCCTTTTTTATGTGGTTAGGGAGAGAGAGAGAGATACTGTCCTTGTCGACATTGACCTTCATACCCAGCAGTGTATTGAAATTGTGAGCGGAGGAGTCCTTGAATCGAAGTAGGAATTTGGTTTTGAAGCCCTCTGTATCTCCAACTACTACCAGATTGTCTACATGGAAGAAGAGAGCGGTGACTTTGTCCTTGTGAAGATAGAGACATGGATTGCTATCACTTTCTTCAAAATTGTTCTCTTTTATCCAGGAGCTCAAAGTCTTGTACCAGTTGAGAGGCGCTTGCTTCAAACCATACAGCAACTTCTTTAGTTTTAGATACTTGGAGGTCCTTTTTGATACGGCTGGAGTTTTGATGAAGACGTCTTCCTCAAGGGGGGCATGAAGAAAAGCTCCTTTGACGTCAAATTGGAGGATCTTGAGGTGATTGTTGACAGAGTAGGTGAGTAGCGCACGCAATGATGCAACCTTCCCAGTGGGAGAAAACATGTCAAAATAATCAATTCCAAATCTTTGATTAAAAACTTGGACGCAGACCTGTGCCTTCAGAGAGGTTTCACCTGAGTGGAGGTCTTTCTTGCATTGGAAGGCCCAGGTTGTATTGAGAGGATTGACAACTTCAGATTCCTCCGCATCTTCCCAGACATCAAGCTCTTTGATTGTGTTCAATTCCTTCTCAATTGGGGGCTTCCATTTGGCTTGTTTGAGGGCTTCAAGGATGTTCTGAGGTAAAACATTTTGGTAATATCCGTATCGTTCAGGAGCCTTCAACTTTGACCAATCTCTTAGTTTTGGCTGCAGGATTTCAAGTACTTCTGTGGCTGAAAGATCCGAATCCAAAGAATCACTGTCGATTGACTTGCTAATGATGGGTTTAGATTCTTCAGGCTCAGATGCGTTGGCCACAGTTTCTTTTCCTGATGGTGAAGGCTCTGCTGAGTGATTGGGGAGATGTTGTTCCTCCAGAACATCGCAGTCAAGTTGCCATGACTTATCGAAAGGCTGATTTTTGAGAAACTTGACATGTTTTGTGTCAATAATCTTGCCACTTTTCGAGAGGATCTTATAAGAGAAAAATCTATGGTTGTACCCAATTAACAGACCTTCCTCTCCTTTCTTGTTCAGTTTTGACTTTATGTTCCAATCATTGAGAAGGTAGATCACGTTAGAGCCAATTGGTTTCAGGTAGTCAGCTGGGAGTTTGGTTTTGTGGAGCATTTCCCATGGGGAGGGCCCTCCTTTTTCTGACGGGATTTGATTCAAAGCCAGACAACAGCTCTGTATAACCACATGCCAACATGATTTGGGAATTTTCGAAGCGCTGAAGACAGACCATAAGGATTCCATAATAGTCCAATTTGCTCTTTCAGCCTTCCAATTTTGTTGAGAATGGTACGGCTCGCTTATCAGATGGTTGATAGACTTGGACTTGAAGAAACTTTTAAGCTATTTGTTCACAAATTCTCCTCCGCCGTCAGTGACTACTTCAATAGGGAACCTTCTTTTCTTTTTCGCTTTTTTTTGATCACAAACTGGATGGTCTGTGTCGCCGCGTCCTTGGAAGGGAGTGGAAAGGCAGAGATGTATCCAGACTTGTTGTCCACTATGGTAAGGGAGAATCTCATACCGCCCTTGCTGGTGGGATTAAGGGGGCCCATTAGGTCCATATGCAATCGGTCAAACACCCTGGCTGCTGGAAGTTGCTCCTAGTTGAAGGGAGTTCAATTGATTTTACTCTTTTTGCAGGCCAAGCACTCAAAAGATTCCAACAGTTCTTTGTCAATTGAGTATCCAAGATGTTTTTCCACTTGCTCTATGCTGGCGTGACCAAGTTTGAGGTGCAGATCTTGCAGATTGGATAAGGACAAATAGCAGGATGGATTCTTTTGAACAGATGTACCAATAGGAATTGCTTGACCAGAGTTTGAGGATTTTTTGACGTTGATCATCAACAAGTTGTTCTCAACGCAGCCAGTTAGTACAGAGGATTTGATTGACGCAGCGAAAAGCTTGGAGGCTTGGTCCTAGAATTGACTTGGAGAGTGCAACCCTTCAGCAGTAAGGCTCCCATGGATACTAGATTGACGGTAGCTTCCGGGACCCAGGCGGCATTTTCAAGATGAATAATTTTTCCTCCACTGATGATGACAGCTGTGCCCATACCTCGGATAGCTATTCCTTCCCCCTTCTTCCCAGTCTTGATAAACTCTTCTCCAGATTTTTCTGACAGCAATAGAAAGATGTTTCAATCGTGGAACATGTGAATCAAGCATCCGCTGTCCAAGATGTATTGAGAGGAATGAAGATGTGAGACTTGGTTCGAAGCACAGAAGAAAGCATAGTCGTAGTAGTGAGATTCAGCAGGCTGCTTCTTCTTAAAACTTCTTTGGCCTTTATTAGAAGCATGATTGGGTCGCAGTTCCGGGAATTCAGTCCAGCATGACAATGCTGGATGAGATTTGACTGCAGGGTTATGTTTCCTGTTTTCGCATCTGGGGTTTTTGCTTTCTTTAGAGTTGTTGGAGTGAAACATAGCTGAGTTTGTATTGGCAGTCTCGACCGCTTTAGACTGGGTTTCATTTTTGTGCTGTACCAGATGATTTAATACTAGGTTGACGGTTAAGTCGCTGCTTGAATGCATAATCTGCAATCTCATGGCCTTAAGGGAGTCTGGGAGTTTGAAGAGAATTAAATAGCTGAGGATGTTGTCAGGAAGTGTAATGCTGACTTTGTCCAATTTTCCAAGATGGCTTTTGATGGAGGTGATGAAGCAGTCGATGTCGTTTGGATTGAATCCCAGGTAAAGAAAATTAAAGAACATCTTTGCTTGGTTGGCAGCTTGACTGGATGCAAAATGATCTTTGGCTGCCTTCCAGATCAGTTTTGTCAAATCCTCATTTTCTGGCGTGATGATGTTGGTGTGAGTGCTTGGATCAAGTTTAGACATCAGGTATCCAGCCATCTCATTGTTGTCGGGGATTTCAACCTGAAGATCGGGTGAGTTGATTAGTTCCAGGATCCCTCTCATCTTAAATAGTCTTTCCATTTTCTTTCGCCAGATAGAGTAATTTGTTTCCGTCAGCAGGGGAGTAGATTCCATCAGGGACTTGAGCGCCAATGCTTTAAAATTGCCATTTATTCCTGGTCCAGGTGTTTCTGAAGATCTTGCCAGGTTGGATGAGCTCGGGTGATCCATATTTTGGCTTTTAACCGTATAAAAGGAAAACTGGAGTGATAAAACTGAACCAGGCTGTTGGATTTCAGATCAAACAGAAAGATGATAAGAAGACAATAAACGGCAAGGGCAGGATAAAGTGAAAGAACAACAAACAAAAGCAATGTCTCTACGGGCTGGATTATGGCCCCTGAGAAGGACTACGTAGAGAATGTGACGCTGAAGTGAGAAGTGCGATGTAGCTGCCCGGAGAACAATAGCTAATTGAATGTGGTGTCAGTTTTCATCCTGAGGTTGAGATGGCTCAAGGTTATTGATACCTACCCAACAGTTGTAGCTAGGAGGATGATCAGGTTTGCAAGTTTGAAGTCAAGTGCTGATCCAATCCGTTGAAGCTGATGAGTCAAGTTGAGTGGTTGAGACAGGTCAAACAATAGTACAGCTAGAAGAAGAAGGAGACAAAGAAGAAAGAGACAAAGTTTTTGTAGACAAGTCAAGAGTCGCAGTCGGGAGGTCTCTCAGTGGATAGGTGGACAGTCTCACGAGTGACAGCCGTGGACATGCAGGGAGAATGACTCTAACCGCGACAGCCCGTGACACATGTGCAAGATCTTAGATAGTACGTGAGAAATTCAACAAAGACCAGGGAGACATGAGAGATGAAGGAAGTGCAAGACAGTTCACAACCAGAGATGAAATGAACTAGGAAACACGGCAGAACCTCA